>CM044003.1:87109149-87556649 GCA_024085815.1 Flaveria linearis
TTGTATAAATATACCTGTGTGCGTATCTTGAATTTAAAGTGATTAATGTTTTATTTGGCAGATGTATTATGAATTTGGAATATTCAGCACAATGTATTTTGAAGAGAAAGGAATGCTGAATTGGATTAGGAATACAAGCGAAGGCCCGTCAATATCTTTTATCATCCCATCATCTCGTAAGAAACTCCGAGGATTAAATATCTTCTGTATGGAGACAATGAGTAATTTTTCAGATGACACTTTTGTGTTGCCAAAGATCATAATCAGCAATATCACAAAAAACAACACATGGATTTATAATCATTATATCGACAAAGTCAAGGTAGGGGGAAAGTATTTAACTTTGTTAAGCCATTGGATGTTTGGGCCTAATGAGATGACAGCTGGGGACCAGATTACTATTAATGTAACACAAAGATATCATAATGTGCAACTTACAAAGAAATGTGGTGTGAACATCGTGTATGATGACGGAAAGATTGAGGAGGAGGAAGAAGATGTGTTGGGTTATTACAAGACATGGAATCACATAATTGGTGGAGACATCTCTGCTTTTCAAATTGCAACAGGTGAATACATGCTATCTAGCATGCATTTCTTTGATGGCTCTAGATATAAAGGTAGATGTCAGTTTTATTTTATAGAACATACAATCTGCTACAACAACTTCATCACAAGTAAATATGAATAATAATTAGTGTATAACTTTTTATCCCTTTTCATTTCACCAGAAAAAGAAGTGAGCTTTAAAGCTTTCTCCCAAATGAAGACTAATATACATGGTCGTGTATCTCAGGTACATTTCAACACCCAAACCCTTCTCTCATCACATGATAAAAAAATTCATACCATACAAACTATGTATTCACCAAAGTTCTTGGGCACAGGACGTATTGAAATGAAAGGAGTACGTTACAATGTTTCAAGTAGTGGGTTTAAACATCGAAATTACAAAGGACAAGGCTACAACAGATAGCATGGCATATTAGATCATCAAAAGGTTGAGCAAAAGTGGTTTGCATCTTATTAATCTGTCTTTGGACCAGCAACAAAATTTCGATAAGTTGCATCATCATTATTGAAGATCAAACTAAATAGAGGGGACTTACTGTGATTACTAGAAAGTATATTTGGAGTCAATTATGTAAATTATAGTTAGTAGCTAGGAGGGTCGAACAAGTCTCCAACATCAGTTCACAATCAAAAACAAGTTTATTACATTTAATCTTCATTTGTTCTTCAAGTTTGTGTTTATTTTACCAAAAATTGGTATTAGAGCAACAGTTAATTAATCAAGGAAAGAACGAAAGCCAGCGATTTTCTGTGCAACTGACAATCGCAAAGATTCTTACCATCTATTGATAGAAAGAAAACCGCGCATGTGTTGAAATCATCAAACATCAGAAGGTTTGTTGGATCAGGATCTGTGATTATCAATTGGTAAAGGAAGCAAGTTACAATTAAGTGGAACTTTGAAGACCGTCTCTTGAAAAAAATGCTGGTAGTGAATAAAGGAACGAGGGCTGCAACTCCTGCTTTCAAAACCATCCTTACTTGAAACTATTAGAATGTAATCTCGACTTTGATTATATTCATTATGTATTATTATTAGATAATGTTCACAAGGCAGAAACGAAAAGTCAATTTTACGAAGTCAAACGGCCTTTAATTAGCAGTTATTAACAGTTACTGTTACACCTAACGAACATGTGTAGTATCCTTCTATGTACCATTTCATAAACTTTAAATATGCGTAAATTTGTATAGATACTTTGGTCAATTTCATAATACAAAATTGCCTGCGTTGGCTTTTGTCTGGCAGACCAGAGTCTATGTAATTGATCCCTTGTTCTTGATGTATGATTGATTCTTGATTCGTAATTATGTGTTATTGATATCCAAAAGAAACCAGACAAACAAATTTAACTAGTCTGCTTGGTTCTGAAAGTCAATTCAAGCAAAGAAAGAATCAAATTTGTGAATCTTTATTCACCAAGAAGTCAGAAATCAGAATTGGAAGGAGTGATTTGATAAAGAACAACAATTGAAAAAGTCTCAATCCAGAAAAGTAGTGTTAGAATCCCTATATTGGTTAATGGAAAGTAGGAAGATCAAAGCCTTGTTTTGAACATTTTTCTGTTTAAGAAGGTACGAAAGAGATACATTAGAATAAAGAATATACAAAACGGAGTATGATAAGAAAGAACAACAAAGAAAAACAGATTTGGACCACCTAATAATATTCCTATAGAGCAAATTACACAGATAGTACTTGTGATTTGAGACAAATTTTAGATATCATCCCTCAACTCTTAAATTTCTGAACTCGATCCCCGATAACACCGTTTGCTTTTAAGAATCGCCACTTCACTTAACGATGTTAATCGAGTAGGTTAGTTTTAAGGGTGTTTTGGTAAATTTATTTTTTAATCCATCAAATCATAAAAGAAGCCCAAAAACTCTATCCACCTCCTCCTCCTTCTTCAGCATGTCCTTGCTTTTGCCCACCACAAGTCCACAACCATCACTGACCACACCCATAACCACATGAACACCACCTTTGAAACTCGAGTTGTACCACCAGAAGTCAAAGAAACTAGTGAAGTTCTCTCTAGTTTATGTGTGTGTGTTTCGTAGAACCCTCGCTTATCGCAAACATTAGTTGTTAGCACTTAGCAACCCGTAGAGTGGGTCAAGCTCCAAGAATTAAAAGAGCACAAGGATATTTTTGGGACAATTTTCACATTAAGATTCAAATGACAAAGAACAAGAATTAAACGTGCAGTCGACTATTTATTATTGGGAAACTTCTAACCCACTACTCCACTATGTGAATTTGGTAAAAATCAACCTCTGTAATGTTTGAGGTTTATTGCTATTATTTAAAGATTAGAATTACAACAATCCCTCCATAAATTAAGGAGTTAACAAATAAAAATCAATTACATTAAATAATATTATCAATTCTTTATGTTATCTAACTAGGGTAGAGCTCGTGTATAACCTGTGTGATACACGGTTGTTTTCAAGCATCAAAATTCATTAAATATTGATGACACAATAAACATTATGAAAAATAAAAAAGTTAAATATTAAAGTTTGAAAATAGAAGTGATACAACATTCGTATTCTCAAAACTTTCTCATAAATGTGTAAACATTTCTTTGTATACAATGTTTTGTGTCTCATTTGTAATGTTATCATTTTCTAAGTTTTCGCCTCTCAGCGAGTATTTTGATTGGAATTTTGACCACCGTAATTGAAAAACAAATATTTTTTTTGAGAATATTGTTGTACTAAAAAAATATAAATTAATATTTATAACATATAATGATGCTAACATGATTAAATGATAATGTGTTTTGTATATAACATTAAAAATATCATTTGAAAATTCAGACAATAGTGTTCTTGACGGTTACCTATAAAAAACAAAAACATAATGATAATTAATTTTTAATTATGTTTTATGTTGCATAAATTTTTTAAATAAGAATAATATTAATGAATTTTACTAACGTACTATCAGAAAGGTTGACATTATTCGAAAATGTTATAACTTTTAAATACTTATTATATTCATTATTTGTTATCTTTTAAATATTTATTATATTTTATTTCACCATTAGCTAACAACATCTACAAAATAAAATATTCATAAAACTAATGATTTTAATATGTTTTATTTAAATATAGAGTAATATGTTTATTTCACTATCAGAAAGTTTGACATTATTCGAAAATATTGGTGATGAAAGAGGATGTAGGCTTGAACTTCTCAGCATATTTTGTATCTTCGTCGTACAAATGTTTTTCGATCTCTTGCTATCCAAATATAATTTTCTAATTTTTCTTCTTTCAATAAAGTTATTTTGATTGGAAGTTTCACGGCCTAAAGTTATTGAAAAATAAAATGATAATTAAACAAATCTAGATGAATATCCATTCAACTTTTGATCATTTGTACTTTGATTGGTTTTTTAATAAAGTAATATCCGTTATACGATAGTATCTGATATAAAAATTAGAAATTGTTATCATACAAAGTTTATGAGGAAGTACTTTGAAAAATCTTCAAACATTACAAAGGATATTTTGTAACACCTGGATAATTTTTAATAGACGAGAAAGAAAGAATAAACGTGAATAAAATTAGGAAACATAATTTAAGCCAAGTTGTTGGGTTAAAAGTATCAAAAAGGACAAAAAGTATAAAAGTTGGTGCAAAAAGTTGGTGCATAAAGGTGGTATGGCCACCCATGTTGTCTGCACACTTTACTTCAACCGAGTTCTAGAGAGAGAAAGAAAAGAAAGCTCTCGGATTTTTGAAGAAGAACAAGAAGAATATCGAATTCGAGATATGTTTTTGATGATTTGAAGTGTTCTTGATTGATTTTCAGTCTCGGGTTTGTGCTTATATGTGTTTGTGTGTTTGGTTTGTGCTTTGGTGGGTTTTTAGGTGTTTGAACTCATAGGTTCATTCGGGTTTGAAGAAGTCTATCCGAAAGATTGCCAAAGGTGAGTTCTAGAACCCCCCTTTTACATATTTTAACTGATTTTAGGGCTGGAAATGCATGTATGTATGTTTTTATAAAGGTGGGTATTCATACCGTATGAATGTGCATGTGTGTATACGGGAGGGGTATGATTTGGGTGATTTATGGTTAGGATGATATTGCGTATGTGTTCCTGATGCTTAGAATGTTAGAACTAAGCTTAGAATATGTTAAAATTAAATTTCGGCTTGAATTATGATAATGGTAGTTAAAGTTAGTTGTCATGCGCCTAAGTCCCATGCGCCTGAAACCCCATACGCCTTAATAGTTACCATGCGCCTAATTTTAGGCCAAATCCTACTAATTGTCCATGCGCCTAAGTTAGGCCATGCGCCTGCATAGTGCCCATGCGCCTAGAATTTTTCCAGATTGATTAAGTGTTGGGCTATGCGCCCTAATAGTGCCCATGCACCCAGAACCTTTCCCATGCGCCTAAGTGTTCCCATGCGCCCTGAAGGCCATACGCCTGCATAGTGCCCATGCGTCTAAGACTTAGAATTATTTTCTGAATTTTTAGGAAAATGTAAAGTGTAGGCTTCGACTTGGAATGTTCCCGGGGATAATGTAAGTTGACTTTTGGTGATGAATGATGTGTGATATGTCATGTATGATAATGTGTGATGATGTTATGCTTATGTATGATTTGTTCTTATGTTCCTTATGTTATGATATGTTGATTTGTGACTTTACATGGTGTGTTTATAACCATAAACGTAAAGTATTATCATTAATGAAAGAGATAAGATTAATGATAACAAAAGTGGAACATAAAGAATGAATGAAAGAAAAGGTTTACAAGCAGAATGAAAGGAGGATCACAACTCTTGAGAGTTGTCAGCTCAACTATGTGTAACATAGCGTGCGATTTTGGCTAACCCATGAGGGTTCACACATAGGGGGATCAGTCTAGGTGACTGAACCCATAGTACGAAATGGGTCCTTGTCACTTTACCCCGAAGATGATGTGGCTTTGTGCCAGGATAGTCTGCGGCTTCATGCCAGTATATAAAGAGGCTTTGTACCTGGAATGGTGGTTTTGGGCCACGATGGGGTAAAGCTTGATAGGACCTAGAAACAGTGAAAGATAATAATAAAGTACGAAACGAACAAAACGTACCATAATGAATAAGGTTATACCTTGTTTTATGTACGACGTATGCTCATGTACGAAAGTAAAGGAAGTGCATTATGAAAAGAGTATTTTCATATATAAACTAATCGAGGTATTTTAACGCTTTTAAAACTAGAACTCACTCAGTAACGCTGACTTTTATGTATTTTCAGTTGGCAGGTAGTTATTGCTGAGGATGGCACACGGGAGAAGCTATTCGGCAAGAGCAAGACTGACATCCGTTCATGATTAATAATATTGTTGCTTTGTAATGCGATTAAACAATTCTTTTGTAACTGTCAATAACTATGGGTGTATTGCTTAGCTACAACCTTTATTAACGAATGGTTGACTTTTGAAATTAATTCTTATGCATTTATTTATGAATTAAGTAATGATATATGTATTTATTGTTATGATTGACCAACTGTGAGGTCTCCGGGATCGAGGCCTTACAAGTTAGTATCAGAGCCAAAGTTTAAGAGAAACAGGTAAATATTTTCAAAACCTAAACTTAAACTGAAAATGGGATGAATCGAGGGATGTCAGCCCGAGTAGCTACATGCCATCAGATATGTCTTTTCTTAATATTAACCAGTATTATGTGCGCGTGCTATAAATAGAGATGCAATATAAATAAATGATGGTAAGCGTGTCGTGACGACACCCGACACAAAGGAGACTTGTGTCGTGTTTAGTCAATATTCACGACAAGTATTGTATAGTCTCAAAAATGCATCCTAGGGTCTCCACTAAGGTAGCACACCTAGATCTTCAATTAGCATTGTCACCTAAAAAGATATGCTTAAAATGGTCAACAAAATTGTTGGTGAGCTCGCAGGTTTAAATAGTAAGTAAATGGATGCTGCATAATATTTTTGAGGAATACCATGAATACAGTTATAAGTAAGCAAAATCACATAACAAATGAGCTTCACAACCAAACCTAATGACGTACACACAGAATCTTGTCGGAATATATTCACCCAAGGCCCCGTTCCTGGCCACTGTTGGTACCAGCTAGTATACCAACAAACTAGGGTGGGGGTGTCAACCTAGTAGTACAACCAATACCTATCCGTCGGTTCCAATACCGGAATTAAATGGTTGTAAAGAAAGTACCACACAGCGAACTATCAGATAAGTACTCATAAAACAGTAACACGTTGATACCAAGAATGTAAGTTGTACAGCATAAAAATGGGTGAGCATATCCCCTAAGTTTGTAAATGATTGAAGTATTGAAAAAGCATAAAAGGGGTCACGAAACTCACTTGTTCGGAGGTAAGTATGGATGATCAAGTTCCAAATGTTGTATGCAATAAAAGGTCAAACACCTATTAACAGTTATCGTTAAGCATTAATGATACGTCTAATGAAAATAGTAACGTTCGGTCGGTTCGGGTTGTATCGGTTCGGTCACGCAGAACACACACACAAGCAGACATAAGTATTAGATCTTATATAGATCCAAGTACCTGGAATCGTCGCCATTGCCAGTGTAAAGGTTTCATTGTTGTTAGAGAAGTACTTAGTAAACATTAGTGGTTACAAATTAGTTCTTGATAATCGTAAAAATGTTAAAGTTGATTTGATTTGTGATAATATTAGTAATTTTTATAGCGTAAGCGTTAATAATGTTATTAGCAATGGTAACCGTGTCGATGTCACCTTAACATCACACGACATACACACAACACACACATAAGAAGGAAATGCACACACAAATAACTTCAGTCGCACGACCGGACCAGACGCACGACTCAACGCTCCATCCACACGAATCAACCTCCATTCGTATAATCAGCTTCATTCGTACGAATGAACCTTCATTCGTGCGACTCAGCTTTCAGTCGTACTACACAGCACTCAATCGCACAACTCAACATCCATACACACGAATCAACCTTCATTCGCACGAATGAGCTTCATTCGTACTAATGAACCTCCATTCGTGCGACTCAGCATTCAGTCGTGTGATACACGTACAATCGCACACATTCATCCGCATAGACTCAATCGCATGCATACACTCTTCCGCATAGACTCAATCGCATACACACACTCATCCGCATTGAATCAATCGCACGGCACACACAATCGCACGACTCAGTCGCACGACACACCCAATCGCACGACTCAGCCGCACGACACACCCAATCGCACGACTCAGGCGCACGACTCAGGCGCACGACTCAGTCGCACGATAGAACTCAGTCGCCTGAGCAGAAATCACGACTGTAGAGATGTCGTCTACGAGAAACGCATTTCGCACACCTGCAAGCAAGGAGGACACACAAAAAGGACATCACACGTGGTCAAACAACCTCATGTGCTCGGTCGGCCCCGAGCACCCAAAACTACTCCAAGAACAACAGAAAATAAGCAAGGAAAGGGACGACTAAGGTCATCTACCTGCGAAAATGAAGTATATTCGGTTGATGCCGAAGTTTTGCCAGAGTAATCGTGAAGAAAAGGGGCGGTTTGTGCAAGGAGAAGAAAAGAGGCGATTGAAGAAGGAGAAGAAAAGAGTTTTAGGGTTAGGGCTGATAAGGGGTATTTATACTCAGCCCAAGTTTGGAAAATGACACATTTAGTACCTACACTTAAATCCCCAAATTCCCAAGTTTGTTTTAGTTAAAAACGACCTTAAATCGGTTAGTTATATTAATGATAAAATGTAAATAATGATATTAGTAACTTAAAAATGGTTTTATTAATAACAATAATAAAAAATAATAATGATAGGTTTAATAATAACGATAATGATGGTTGTAAAAGTTTTTTATGATGGCAACACTAACAACAAGGACGCAAGCAAAATGACGATAAGACAAGAATAATATCCACGTGAATAGTTTATAAAGATAAGGAATGAATGCACAAAGAAGAGTTAACGGATGTCACGTTAAATGATGGACCTTTCGGTGATGGATGTCACAGTATCCCCTAGTTGAGAGAATTTCATCCCGAGATTCAGCTGGAGTTAGGTCCAAAAGTGTCATCCACGAATAGATGCAGATATTTGTGTTTCATCTGGTCTTCCTATTCCCATGTGATTCTGGTCCTTGTTTGGAGTTCCATCTCACACGAACAATCGGTATCTTACTATGCCTTAATCGTTTAACCTTTCGTCCATGATCTCTATAGGTTCTTCGATAAAATGGAGCTTTTTGTCAATCTTGATTTCCTCAATTGGTACATGAAGAGTTTCATCCACCAAGCACTTTTTGAGGTTTGATACGTGAAACTTATCTTGTACACCATTGAGTTCTAGTGGCAATCTCAATCGGTATGCCACTGGACTAATTCTTTTCATGATTTAAAATGGTCCTACGTATCTCGGGGCCAACTTCCCTTTCTTTCCAAATCGTGCAATCCCTTTCCAGGGAGAGACTTTAAGTAGAACGCGATCTCCCACATTTCCAGAGGTTTCCGACGGTTGTCGGCGTAGCTTTTTTGGCGATCTCTGGCTGCTTTTAGTATGTCTTTGATCTGGAAAATCTTGTCTGTTGTTTCCTGAATGATCTCTGGGCCTATCAACTGGCTTTCACTAATCTCTGCCCAATAAACTGGAGATCTACATTTCCTCTTATACAATGCTTCAAATGGAGCGCATCCAATGCTCGTATGGTAGCTGCTATTGTAAGAGAACTCTATCAGTGGTAGATGGGTATCCCAACTACCACCAAAGTCGATTACACATGCCCTCATCATGTCTTCCAACGTTTGTATTGTTCGTTCGCTTTGACCGTCTGTTTGTGGGTGATAGGTGGTACTCATATCTAATCGAGTGCCCATCGCTTTCTGTAGTGTCTGCCAAAATCGCGAAGTAAATCAGCTGTCACGGTCGGATATGATCGACACTGGCACTCCGTGCCTTGTCACGACCTCCTTTATGTACAATCTCGCCAACTTATCAAGAAAAATGAGTTGACTTCGTCATACGGTCCAATACGACCCATATCAAGTCGTGCCCGCTACTCGTTCTAGGAAGTTTGGTAATAATATCCATAGCTATATTTTCCCATTTCCACTCGAGGATTTCAGGTTGCTGTAATAATCCTGATGGTTTGTGGTGTTCGGCTTTAACTTTCGAGCATGTCAAGCACCTGCTTACGTACGTAGCAATGTCTTTCTTCATGCCTGGCCACCAGTACAGATCTTTAAGATTATGGTACATCTTGTCTGCACAAGGATGAATAGAATATCATGTCTTGTGCGCTTCATCCATGATTAGGGTACGGATACCTCCCCATCTGGGTACCCATATACGATCCATGAAGTAATGTATACCATCATCCTTGCAAATCATTTGTTTATCCAACCCTCGAAATTCTTCCCCCGTGATGTTTTCTTCTTTCAACGCCTCACTTTATGCAATTAGGATCTGGGCTTTCAGATTCGTTTGAATAGTCAACCCTTACGCTCGTGTAGTGGTTTCACGCGTTCTTTGCGGCTTAAAGCATCGGCCACCACGTTTCCTTTCCCCTGATGATACCGGATTTCACAATCGTAGTCACTAAGTAACTCTATCCAGCGTCGCTGAAGCATATTAAGTTCCTTCTGATCCAGGATATGTTGGAGGCTCTTATGATCTGTGTAAATGATGCACTTAGTTCCATACAAGTAATGCCTCCATATCTTAAGTGCAAATACCACAACGCCCAACTCCAGGTCATGAGTCGTATAGTTCTTCTCATGCACTTTAAGCTGTCGTGAGGCGTATGCGATTACTTTATCCCTTTGCATTAGTACACATCCTAGTCCTTGATGTGAAGCATCAAAGTACACCACAAAATCATTAGATCCGTCCGGAAGGGACAAGATCGATGCATTGCACAACTTTTCCTTCAATGTTTGGAAAGCCTGTTCTTGTGCATGTCCCCAATCAAATCTCTTGTCGTTCTGAGTTAGCAGTGTTAATGGTTGAGCGATCTTTGAAAAATTCGCGATGAAACGTCGGTTGTATCCGGCCAATCCTAAGAATTGTCGTACTTCTAAAGGTGTCTGGGGTGCTTTCCATTTCTTCACGGCCTCTATCTTTCCGGGATCTACGTGAATCCTATATTTGTTCACCACGTGTCCCAAAAATTTCACTTCTCTCAGCCAAAACTCGTACTTCGAGAACTTAGCGAAAAGTTTCTCTTCTTGTAATAAACTCAGTATTGCCCGAAGGTGTTCCTTATGGTCCCGTCTCGATCGGGAGTAGATAAGTATATCATCTATGAATACGATCACGAACTTATCCAAGTAAGGTTTACATACCCGATTCATCAGGTCCATAAACACAGCTGGTGCGTTAGTCAAACGGAACAGCATGACCAAGAACTCATAGTGCCCATAACGAGTTCTAAACAATGTATTCGGTATGTCATCCTCAAAAACCCTTAGTTGATGGTATCCCGAACGAAGGTCGATCTTGGAGAAATACGAGGCTCCTTATAGCTGATCAAACAGATTGTTGATCCTAGGGAGAGGATATCGATTCTTCATGGTTAACATGTTCAACTCATGGTAATCGATGCACATACGGAACGACCCATCTTTCTTTTTGACAAATAATACTGGTGCTCCCCATGGTGAGTGACTCGACCGGATAAAACCCTTCTCCAGTAGTTCCTGTAATTGACTAGATAACTCTTGCATTTCTGATGGTGCTAACCAATACGACGCCTTTACTACTGGTGTAGCTCCAGGAACCAACTCTATACGAAATTTCACCTGTCGTGGAGGAGGCAAACCCGACAAGTCATCAGGGAATACATCCGGGTAGTCCCGTACTATTGGAATGTCTACCAATTTCCTCTCCTCGTCCTTCTTTTCTACCACATGAGCCAGAAATGCGTAGCATTGCTTTCGTAAACTTCGGCGCTCTTTCATGCAGGAGATAAGCTTTAGGTTTCTTCCCGGTCGTTCTCCTTGAATCCTCAGTACCTCCCAGTCTGGCTTGGGGATTCGTACTACTTTTTCCCGATAGACAATCTCAGCTCCGTGTTTCAACAACCAATACATTCCCACAATCACGTCGAAACTTCCTAACTCAAAGGGTATCAAGTCTATATCGAATGCATGGTTCTCCAATATCATCAAGCACTTTCTAATAATCTCATCGGCCTGTACAATTCTACCGTTGGCCATTTATACGAAGTAGCTAGTTTCTAGCCTACTAGGGTTCAAGTCAACCATGTGAGCAAATTCAGAGGATATAAAACTATTGTCTGCTCCAGTATCAAACAACATAGATGCGAAGTGGTAATTGATCAAGTATGTACCCGTAACAACATTCAGGTCCTGATGGGTGTCATTTGCTCCGATGACGAACGCTCGTCCTCTGGCAGCATTTCCTTGATTTCCCTGGCCGTGATTACCAGCTATGGCCATCACCTGTGGTTGGTTGTTCCCTTGCTGACCCTGCGCCCGATTCAGTCTGGGGCACATGTTCCGGTAGTGATCCGGGCTTCCACACTCATGGCAAACCCTAGCATTTCCTACGGGGTTAACCGTATTAACCGGCGTAACTAGATTCGGTGCCACTCTGTAGTCTCGCGCCAAATGCCCCGAGCGTCTTCAGTTTACACAAACCCGACATGGCATTGCTTGGGGGTGATGAAAGTTGCACCTATTACACTTAGGGTGTGGCCCGACATATTCCTTCCTACCCTGGTCCATTGCCACAAAATTTCTGGTTGTTTTAGCCCGTTTGACAAATTTCCCGGTACTCGACCTGCTCGCTTCTCTAATATCCTTCCTCTTCTCAGCTCCTTTCCCCAGAACCCCAGTTCTCACCATCTCATCTGTTAAAGTACCAGCCTTCAGAATTGCACTCTGGATTGTAGGAGGAGCTGCTGCTGTTACCATTACCCGGATTTGAAGCGCAAGTCCCCAAATATACCTCTCGATCCTCTTGGATTCCGGAGTCACCAGATGTGGAACCAGTCTTGCCAACTCATGGAATCGATCAGTGTAAGCTGCGTGCCCAGCTCCTACCATAGCATGATTCCAGAACTCCTGCTCCAACTTCTGCATCTCATTGAGTGGACAATATTCTTCGGTGATTAATGCTTTAAACTCATCCCAAGTCATCTGTATTGCTGATTCTCTTCCCCTCGCTTGAATCTATGTGTTCCACCAAGTTAGTGTCTTGCCCCGTAGTGAACACGTGGCATACTTAATCTTTTGACTGTCTAGGCATTCACTTATATCAATGACTGCCTCCATCTTCTCAAGCCATCTAGTTAGGGCTATCGCCCCACCTTTCCCATCAAATTCTTTTGGTTTGCAGGCCACAAACTCCTTGTATGAACACCCCCGTCTTGTATTAAAAATCCCAGTTTCATTGCCGGTAGTACCACCATTCTCAATCTATTCCCCTGTTCCTTGGTTATGCTCATTGTCAGTATCGTTATCCCCGTGGAGGTTATGATTCAGAAGAGTGTCGCTCACTTGGGTCACTATCGTAGGAATCATTGCGGCTAGCTGCTGAGCGATCATGGCAGCTATATCGGGGTTTCCAGTCCCCTGATTGTTGCCGGCGGGACCACCACCTGTTCCTGGTGTCCTACCTCTACCTCTGCCCCTTGGGGTCTCACCTTCGTGACTCGTAATGCGGGTGACTCTTCAAGGCGGCATTTTCTAATCATAAAAGAAGTAAACGCGTAAACTTTAGTCACTTCACGATACATATATAGCTCCACTCATCAAGTTCCAACATTTCATACTCCAGTTAATCAAGATCATCACGTAGCCCAGTTTAAGCACATTCTTAGTATACCGATGATGCTTATACATAGGGTTCCCCACAGTGTTCCCACCATATCCGTGATATACTGAGAACGATGCCTAAACCGGTTACATGACATCCGATTTTCCTTAACACCATCCCAATGAACAACGTAATGCATGTGTAGGGAGTATCATCACTCTTCTACAACTCTTTGAAGTCCACATTCATTCTAAGCATTTAGTGAGTTCCATCGTTACTGAAATGCAAGGCGGAGCAATGTTTCATAAAGAATAAGACCAATATCATAATTTGAATCCCATGAAGGGTCCAAGTAGAACATGACTTAAGTAATAGTAGAGGTTATAAATGTTTTATCATCATTAACAAAGTCTTACTAGAATTATGATTCTAGTGTCCTAACGTATAGAATAGAAGACTTGTACTAACCATGATTGTTACCTTATGGTAAGATTCGCCAGTCTTCACATGCACTGCAAATTGCAATTACGTGTGCACCCGTAATGGTAATTTGCCTTGCATGATCCCCCTCAGCTTCACCTACCCAAGTTAACATCACAGTATTGATACCATTCATCATACACAGATCGTGTAGGGTTTCATGTCCATGAACCAATATTATTCCAATAGTAGTCCACCATAACAGATAGAATCCAAGCACATAATGTCACACCCCCGCTTATAACGGAAACACGAGGATGTAACGGACGGGATCGTCATAACACCTGGTTAACAATAGAGATGCAATATATGTACGTAATTGATGACAAGCGTGTCATGACGACACCCGGCACAATGGTGACTTGTGTCGTGGTTAGTCAGTTCCACGACTAGCATAGTCTATCGATTTAACAAAACCAAATCTAGCATGAAATCCAACAAACAAAAAGTTCAACATAGCATTCATAAGTGAATTCAAATGATAGTCGAAACACTAATGCATGTCTACTGAAGTCCTAAGGGTCTCTGCTAAGGCATCGGCACTAGCTATCCTTTTTTATTATTATCACCTGAAAAGATATGCTCAAAACGGTCAACATAATAGTTGGTGAGCTTCACAGGTTTTAAGTAATAAAATATGTTAAGATGAAAACAGTAAGTTTAATAAGAGTTACCGTAACTACACTTATGTGTAGGCGGTTTTACCAGTTATAAATAGCTACAGCCAAACCTATTCATCGGTTCCACACGGAAATTGATGGCTGTATAGAAAGCATTCCCAAAGTGTAAATAGTTTAAAATGACGTAGCAAGATCCACAAAGCACATACGTATAGTTTACAACTAAACCAATCCTTAGGTCCCATTACGGGAACTAATGGTTGTATTGAAAGACAAGTTCACATGACGTAGCAAGATCCACTAAGCGCATACGTATAGGTTACAACCAAACCAATCCTTAGGTCCCACTATAGGGATTAATGGTTGTAATGGATGCTCGGCAAAGAAGAACCACAAAGTAGACCCATGAAGAAGAACCACACCGCCGAGAGCATCCATGGTCAATAGCATTCACAAGTAACATCATACAACACATAGCATCAAGTAATAGCATATAGAAATGTATAGCCACCATGTAATATACAAGATAGCAACATAGCATAGAATCAAGCATCAAACCACATCATTAAACAAGACAAGCAAGATAAGTAACCATAAGAGTTGAAGCAGACTTCCACTAAGGAAGATGCTTGAAAATGTGTTAAGTAAGTGAGCATTCTTTTCCCCCAAGTTTGAAAATGATTGAAACAATTGTATAGCATAAAAAGGGGCCACGAAACTCACCTTGTCATATATGTGTATAAGATGATAATAAGGATTAAACGATGTTCCAACGAATTCCTTTACAAGCACCTAAATGTATATATTACAAGATTTATGGTTAAGGTTAACAATACGATTAACGTTTAATAAGAATTAGGTTTTTAATAAGTAATAAGTTTATAGAATAATTATGGTTTGATTCCATTAGAGGAATTTTATATGTATATTTAAGTATTTAGAAACGAATAAATATAGATAAGATTCAATATAATAAATAAAGTTTTATAATTATTCAAAAATTAATTAGAATAACGTTTTGATTAATAATGAAATATTAATCTAAACCTTTAGTTTATAAGAAAATAATATTTGTAATTAATTTGTGAAATTATAAGATATATAATTTCTACAATTATCATGATAAAGTTTTAATTAATTATGCTTATTAATATTATAAAGATTTTAGTGTTTCAATTTTACATAAAAAATTATTTAGTTATTTTAAAAAAACTTATTTGTATCAACATGTAAGGTTTAAATATAAGTTTTAAATAAACTATGATTTTAAAGGAATAACGTTTGAACCAAAATAAATTTATTAGTTGAAACCCATTTTTAATAGGATTTAACCAAGAATAATATTTTCAAAATAATTTTAAAACAATTATTTAATTTTCAAAATTAATAGAAAAATCCAGAAAGTTATTTGGTGATCCGAAAAATATTAAAAGTTTACAAAAACAATTTTTATATTTATTAAAAATTTTCTATAAAATGAATTTGGGCTAAAAGCCCTTAAAAAATATATGAAGGTGCCCGAGGTCGAACCCGTGACCTCTTGGATGTAATGGGAACATTGAACCGGTGGACCAAAGGCATACAGCCGCGGTAATCCCCGGTTTCCAAATCTTTTAAACACAAATAGCCAATAACCCCCGATTCATATGAACCCTAGTTTGATTCGAATCAAATTGAAGGTCGATTCGATCTTGATAGCATCTGCAATCATGGGGCTTTTGTTCCCAATGAAAATCGAGCAAGTACATGTATTTAATTACCAGATTCGATGATGTATTGGTGATGAACAGACGAAGAAACAGTCACGACAGAGGTGATGATCGAAGGTGGGGTTTTGTGCGTTTTCAGATGCATTTGAAAGTTGCACACGATTAGGATTAGTTATATAGTCGTTCATAGTCGATTAATTCGATTATATTAGTGTGTAGTGCGTGATAAATGAGTGGAATCGGGCCGAAAGTGAGGTGGGTGGATTTGGTTGTCAAACGCACTCAAATTTTCAATTGTCGTGGGGTATAGTGTTCGAATCATCCACACGATGTTGTCGGTAGTGTTTAATCGAGCTGGAAACGATTACTTTTGGTGTTTGAGGCTCGCCGGAGAGTCGCCGGAGATTGGTGGTCGGCGGTGAAGAGTCGACGGGGTGAAGATGGTTTTTTAAAAAATTACACTTTTGGTCCTTGTAATTTAAAGTGCTTATTATTTTATGCTGAAACTTCTATTTAAAGTTTCATAAATTACAATATTACCCCCTGGACTTATAAATTCAATTTTTATACATTTTTTATTATAAATCATTGTTATTATTATTATTATTATTATGATTATGATTATTATTATATTTTTTGTAATTATTGGAATTAATAACGTATTAAACTTAATTGTTTATAAAATACGGGATGTTACAGTCTCCCATGCTTTAGAAAATTTCGTCCCGAAATTTTAATCACGAGGAGGCTGAAACGAAAAGATGAGGACACTGAGATTTTATTTGGTCCTCACGTTCCCAGGTGAACTCTGGGCCACGTTTAGATTTCCAGCGGACTTTGAGAATGGGTGTCCGGCTACGCTTCACTTGTATAGAATCTTGCCAATTTGAACTCTTCCAGAGAATCGCGAGACTCTCTTTGAGATTTGGCATATGGAACGTTAGAACATGATGACGAGTTACCATGGTATGTTAGACTTACAATCACAACTTCCAGAATATAATTTCCTGGTAAGGTGATGTCTAGAAGTCATTAAAAGACCAGCAATGATAAGAAAGGTTATCCGTTGGAATTTAAGAATCCCAAACGTCACCATATGAAACGACCTTAACGCATATCTTGTGAATATGTATTTCTCCTTTGACCAACCATCGGTCTAAGAATAATACGCTATGTGAAGATCTTGGAATGAGTTCACGATGATGGTTAAGAATATTATTAAAACAGAAGATGAATTGATTATTCAAAATAACGATCGATGTTTTAACGTCATACCACGGTATACGAATATTTGAAACAGATACAGGTTAATTTCTCGACGTTGTGAGATAATGTTTAGTCAATCGGTCTATAATGCACCAATTGTCATCACGACCTCTAAGATAAGAAGCATTTTAGTTGAAAGGAAAGTTAAACAGGAGATCCATAGGATCACGAAGGTTAGGTCTTGTCATATGTGAAGGTAAGACACTTGGACACATACCAAGTTACGTCTTTTCCTTTAGGCCAAATCCATGTCTACAAGTTACGAAGGGTTATGAACCTTTATATCCACATCGCAATGAGGATAATAACGAGTCTTGTTGTTCAAATCCAAGATAGAATTTTAATGATTTTCAAGGTTAAGGATTCAAAAGCGATTCAAGAAGTGACGCGAACAATAGGAAAGGTATTTGTAAACATGTTTTGCAAGGTAGCAATATCTATGTAAGTTTACATACGCAGTTCAACAAACCATAAGCACAGCTGAGAACATTTGTATGACTAGAAAGTCATGAGCATAAGTTGATAATATCTTTAGCAGAGAGATTGTTTAGGAAGACTACCATCGCGCAATCAAGTTTTGATGATAACTCAAAATAAAAGTCGATGAATAAGGAATGAATGGTTCCATATAGCTAGATCAAATCAAAACATGAGGATAAAGGGAGAGAAATCGATTTAAGAATTTAAATGCTCCAAGCTCGAAACCAAAATTAACCTAGAGCGATCGGGTCTTCTTTCAAGTTCAGAAATCATGCTTTGGCTTGATAGATCGAAACACTAACATTGTTTCACCCTTCAAGTTACTACATGCTTCTCGTCACTTGATTACAACCTTGGTAAGTTGAAGATCAAGAAGTGAGAATAGTAATCAAGGTATGGTTTTCACTCCTACTTTGATGATTGAATTTCATAATGACAAGAAAACGATCGAAGATTGACGTTTGTCACCAAAGTACGGGTTCCAATCCTATTTTGGTGAGATCATGTCATTTGTGAAATGTAAGTTCCAATGAGAATAATTGAAGTCAATCCTCAAGATAAGGAAGTCACCCTAATCCAGAGGATGAAATTTCATAAAACAAACAATTGGAAACCATTTATCGAAACAAATAGAGATTCATCAAAGTAAGGGAATCTCCCTTGTTTTGATGAGATGGAATCATTTAGGAGATACAAGTGTTCTTAGTCATAGGTTGACTTGCAAACTCTTACATCTCCCTTGGTGCAAGCGCTACAAGGTTTGACTTAATGACAAAAGGAAAGTAATATCAATTAAAAATTCGGAAAATTTCAAGTTACATCAGTGTAACAAAGGAAAAATCATGCTTACAAGCTTAAGATCAAAGTTCAAGATAGCAGAATTTGTTATGATGGTGTTCAAATCTTGAATAATTTAGTCAGGAAGAAGAAATCAAGGACAAGAATGATTCGACATCACAATGAGATGTGAACATTCGATTCACAATCGAAGGGAATACATGGACTTCTCAGGATATGAGGTCAACCATAGCTTATTAAAGGCACGCGTACTTATAAGTGGTAACAAGGTTATAATTAGTTTATTCGAGCATTGAGGTGAGTGACCACTTATAATATTTAAATTAACAAGGTTAACATTCAATTAGCAAAGTATCCCGAGATGTAGGAATTCCACCTACAGCATTGCATGTTCTTAGCTATGGGACACATCCTTAAGAGGATTTGAGAACCATAAGTAACGGTTTAATGTTTTGAAGACCATTCGATGTTTAAGAAAGTGTTCTCGATGCTTTCGAATCACTGTAGTAATCTGGTAGCTCCTTCGGTTCCACTGAACTTAGTGGGGTTGCAAGAACTGAAATGCTTGTTGGTACAAGCACGTGGAGGGTTAGGATAAACAGAGATTTGAGCAGGGTTCGCGCCTTGATTCAGATGAGTTAGAAGGGTTGGTATGACCGCAGCAACCTCACGTGCTACAATAGCAGTAATTTTACGACCAGAGTTTCCAGATCGGGATTGGTTTTGACGAGTAGACATTTTGAAATATCAATTAAGATATTTTATGAGAATTGGGTAATATGAGCTATACAACATGAAAACGACAATCGGGAATTTGGCATAATAGCAATGAGATGTTCTGAGTGTAATTGTTTGATTCGTAATTCAAAGCGTGTACGTTGACTAATCAAGGTTTTAGGTCAACCACAACTTTGTTGAAGACATGCGTACCTATAAGCAGATACTCATCCCGAGGGTTCCCAGGTAAGGTAGACAGATCCATCGGCTGATTTGGATTTATACGAATACCTTGCCTAGACAGAACACCCCGAGATACAGGCATCACGCTCTTCCAGCATTACATGTTTCAAGTTGTAAGACATAGACTTGGACGAATTTGAAAACCACGAATAAATATTCAAAGCTCATTTTGAAAACCATTTGATTTAGACACACAATACCTTAGAACATGATTTAAGATTTGTGTATGTATTGATAAGATTCAAAGTATAAGAGGAATCACATAAGACATATAATCACATAATCAAGTTCCAATAATCCATGCTTCGGTCCATCAAGATCATCACGTAGCCCAGTTTAAGCACATTCTTAGTATACCGGTGATGCTTATATATAGGGTTCCCCGCAGCGTTCCCACCACACCCTCGATATACATAGAATGATGCTTAAACTGGTTACATGACCTCCTAATTTTCCTTAGCATAATCCTAATGAATAACATAATGTATGTGTAGAGAGTATCATCACTCCTCTACATTTCTTGAAGTCCATTTTCATTCTAAGCATTCAATCAGTTCCTTAGTTACTGAAATGCTAAGTGGAGGAATGTTTCGCGAAAGATAGAATCAATATCATGATTGGAAATACCATGAAGGCTCTAAGTAGGACATGACTTATGTAATAATAAGTGTTAGTAATGTTTTGTTACCTTTAGTGAGGTTTTACTAGAATTATGATCCTAGCACACCATAGGGTATAGAATAGAGATCTTGTGATACTCCTGATTGTTACCTCATGGTAAGATTTGTCAGGCTTCTCATGCACGGCGAATTGCAATTACGTGTGCACCCGTAATGGTAATTTACCTTGTATGGTCACCCTAGCTCCACTTACCCCAAGTTAACATCATAGTATTGTCAACACACATCAAGCATGGTTCGTGTAATGTCCTCATGTCCATGAGCCATTAGTATTCCAATAGTAGTATGTAATAGCATATAAACTCCAAGCATATAAACACGAATTACTAACGATAGTTGTCTGTCCGTCATACTTTCAGGATCTCAGACATACTATCTTAGGGTCGGATTTAGTATTTGAGATCAACGCTACGCGTGATCTGTGAAGTTTCCCTTCACGTGAGTGTTCCGACCTAATGATATAATGTAGTGCGTACACAATGTAAGATTCTAGTATAATGGTATCCTATGGAGAAAGACTAAGAGTAATAGTGTCTTCCTCAGGATGATCAGATAACAAGCACATATGCATAGAATCATGTATAGAGTCAAGTAACAAGTATAGAAGAAAACACATGCAATATTAAATGCAAGCCAGTCCTAGCATGCATTCTACATGAATGTTCTTAGGTTATAGTCTAGGTCGAGTGCTCCACCTAATTCTCTATAACCAATGGCTCTAATACCAATCTGTCACACCCCTGCTTATAGCGGAAACACGAGGATGTAACGGACAGGATCGTCATAACACATGGTTAACAATAGAGATGCAATATACGTATGTAATTGATGACAAACGTGTCATGACGACACCCGGCACAATGGTGACTTGTGTCGTGGTTAGTCAGTTTCACGACTAGCATAGTCTATCGATTTAACAAAACCAAATCCAGCATGAAATCCAACAAACAAAAAGTTCAACATAGCATTCATAAGTGAATTCAAATGATAGTCGAAACACTAATGCATGTCTCCTGAAGTCCTGAGGGTCTCTGCTAAGGCATCGGCTCTAGCTATCATTTTTTATTATTATCACCTGAAAAGATATGCTCAAAACAGTCAACATAATTGTTGGTGAGCTTCGCAGGTTTTAAGTAATAAAATATGTTAAGATGAAAACAGTAAGTTTAATAAGAGTTACCACAACTACACTTATGTGTAGGCGGTTTTACCAGTTATAAATAGCTACAGCCAAACCTATTCATCGGTTCCACACAGAAATTGATGGCTGTATAGAAAGCATTCCCAAAGCGTAAATAGTTTAAAATGACGTAGCAAGATCCACAAAGCGCATACGTATAGCTTACAACCAAACCAATCCTTAGGTCCCATTACCGGAACTAATGGTTGTATTGAAAGACAAGTTCACATAACGTAGCAAGATCCATTAAGCGCATGAGTATAGGTTACAACCAAACCAATCCTTAGGTCCCATTACAGGGATTAATAGTTGTAATGGATGCTCGGCAAAGAAGAACCACAAAGTAGACCCACGAAGAAGAACCACACCACCGAGAGCATCCATGGTCAATAGCATTCACAAGTAACATCATACAACACATAGCATCAAGTAATAGCACATAGAAATGTATAGCCACCATGTAATGTACAAGATAGCAACATAGCACAGAGTCAAGCGTCAAACCACATCATTCAACAAGACAAGCAAGATAAGTAACCATAAGAGTTGCAGCAGACTTCCACTAAGGAAGATGCTTGAAAATGTGTTAAGTAAGTGAGCATTCTTTTCCCCCAAGTTTGAAAATGATTGAAACAATTGTATAGCATAAAAAGGGGCCACAAAACTCACCTTGTCGTATATGTGTATAAGATGATAATAAGGATTAAACGATGTTCCAACGAATTCCTTTACAAGCACCTAAATGTATATATTACAAGATTTATGGTTAAGGTTAACAATACGATTAACGTTTAATAAGAATTAGGTTTTTAATAAGTAATAAGTTTATAGAATAATTATGGTTTGATTCCATTAGAGGAATTTTATATGTATATTTAAGTATTTAGAAACGAATATATATAGATAAGATTCAATATAATAAATAAAGTTTTATAATTATTCAAAATTAATTAGAATAACGTTTTGATTAATAATGAATTATTAATCTAAACCTTTTGTTTATAAGAAAATAATATTTGTAATTAATTCGTGAAATTATAAGATATATAATTTCTATAATTATCATGATAAAGTTTTAATTAATAATGCTTATTAATATTATAAAGATTTTATTGTTTCAATTTTACATAAATAATTATTTAGTTATTTTAAAAAAACTTATTTGTATCAACATATAAGGTTTAAATATAAGTTTTAAATAAACTATGATTTATAAAAGAATAACGTTTGAACCGAAATAAATTTATTAGTTGAAACCCATTTTTAATAGGATTTAACCACGAATAATATTTTTAAAATGTTTTTAAAACAATTATTTAATTTAAAAAATTAATAGAAAAATCTAGAAAGTTATTTGGTGATCCGAAAAATATTAAAAGTTTACAAAAACAATTTTTATATTTATTAAAAATTTTCTGTAAAATTAATTTGGGCTAAAAGCCCTTAAAAAATATATGGAGGTGCCTGGGGTCGAACCCGGGACCTCTTGGATGTAATGGGAACATTGAACCGGTGGACCAAAGGCATACAGCCACGGTAATCCCCGGTTTCCAAATCTTTTAAACACAAATACCCAATAACCCCCGATTCATATGAACCCTAGTTTGATTCGAATCAAATTGAAGGTCGATTCGATCTTGATAGCATCTGCAATCATGGGGCTTTTGTTCCCCATGAAAAATCGAGCAATTACATGTATTTAATTACCAGATTCGATGATGTATTGGTGATGAACAGACAAAGAAACAGTCGCGACAGAGGTGATGATCGAAGGTGGGGTTTTGTGCGTTTTCAGATGCATTTGAAAGTTGCCCACGATTAGGATTAGTTGTATAGTCGTTCATAGTCGATTAGTTCGATTATATTAGTATGTAGTGCTTGATAAAGGAGTGGAATCGGGCCGAAAGTGAGGTGGGTGGATTTGGTTGTCGAACGCACTCAAATTTTCAATTATCGTGGGGTATAGTGTTCGAATCATCCACACGATGTTGTCGGTAGTGTTTAATCGAGCTGGAACCGATTACTTTTGGTGTTTGAGGCTCGTTGGAGAGTCGCCGGAGATTGGTGGTCGGCGGTGAAGAGTCGACGGGGGTGAAGATGGTTTTTTAAAAAAATTACACTTTTGGTCCCTGTAATTTAAAGTGCTTATTATTTTATGCTGAAACTTCTATTTAAAGTTTCATAAATTACAATATTACCCCCTAGACTTATAAATTCAATTTTTATACATTTTTATTATAAATCATTGTTATTATTATTATTATTATTATTATTATTATTATTATTATGATTATTATTATAATTTTTGTAATTATTAGAATTAATAATGTATTAAACTAAATTGTTTATAAAATACGGGATGTTACACATAATCTCAATTAGTCTTACTAAAGTTGCCTATCGCTTCTTCTTTCGGGACCTCAAGCATAACTATCTCAGGGTCGGACTCAATATCCGAGATCAACGCTTAGCGTGATCTGTGAAGATCCGCTTCAGGTTGGGTATCCAGACCTTATAGTATAATGCGGCACGCATGGGAACGGAAGATTCTAGTAGAAGGCATCCCATGAGGAAAGAATAAGAGTAATAGTGCTTTCCTCAGAATGATCAGATAACAAGACATAGAGATAAAGAACAACTATAAAGGAACATACATGCAATATCAGCTGCACGCCAATCCTAGCATGCATTCTGCATGAAGGTTCCTAGGTTATAGTCTAGGTCAAGTGATTTGCGTAATTCTCTATAACCAATGGCTCTGATACCAGTCTGTCACACCCCCGCTGAGAGCGGAAACACGGGGATGTAACGAGACGGGATCGTCATAACACATTGTAAACAATAGAGATGCAATATAAGTAAATGATGGTAAGCGTGTCATGACGACACCCGACACAAAGGAGACTTGTGTCGTGTTTAGTCAATATTCACGACAACATATCCATAAGTATAAATATTTTAATTGAATCACATAACCAAAAATATTATCATTGTAATGTAATTCCCACAACCCGGGAACAAGTATCCAAAAGAATAAGGATGTTTAATCAGACCAATAATGTTTCAAAATGAATGTTTGACAAGTATTGTATAGTCTCAAACATGCATACTAGGGTCTCCACTAAGGCAACACACCTAGATCTTCAATTAGTATTGTCACCTGAAAAGTTATGCTCAAAATGGTCAACAAAAATTGTTGGTGAGCTCGCAGGTTTAAATAGTAAGTAAATGGATGTTGCATAATAGTTTTTCGGAATACTGTGAATACAATTATAAGTAAGAAAAATCACATGACAAATGAGCTTCACAACCAAACCTAATGACGTACACACAGAATCTTGTCGGAATATATTCACCCAAGGGCCCGTTCCTGACCACTGTTGGTACCAACTAGTATATCAACAAACAAGGGTGGGGGTGTCAACCCAGTAGTACTACCAATACCTATCCATCGGTTCTAACACCGGAATTAAATGGTTGTAAAGAAAGTACCACACAACAAACTCATGAATGAATCAGATAAGTACTCACAAAACAGTAACACATTGATTCCAAGAATGTAAGTTGTATAGCATAAAAATGAGTGAGCATACTTTTCCCCCAAGTTTGTAAATGATTGAAGTATTGAATAAGCATAAAAGGGGCCACGAAACACACTTGTTCGGTGGTAAGTCTGGATGATCAAGTTCCAAATGTTGTATGCAATAAAAGGTCAAACACCTATTAACGGTTATCGTTAAGCATTAATGATACGTCTAATGTAAATAGTAACGTTCGGTCGGTTCGGGTTGTATCGGTTCGGTCACGCGGAACACACATACAAGCAGACATAAGTATTAGATCTTATATAGATCCAAGTACTTGGAATCGTCACCATTGCCAATGATATTAGTGTAAAGGTTTCATTGTTGTTAGAGAAGTACTTTGTAAACATTAGTGGCTACAAATCAGTTCTTGATAATTGAAAAAATGTTAAAGTTGATTTGATTTGTGATAATATTAGTAATTTTTATAGCGTAAGCGTTAATAATGTTATTAGCAATGGTAACCGTGTCGATGTCACCTTAACATCACACGACATACAGACACCACACACAAAAGAAGGAAATGCACACACAAATAACTTCGGTCGCACGACAGGACCAGACGCACGACTCAACACTCCATTCGCACGAATCAACCTCCATTCGTACGAATCAGCTTTATTCGTACGAATGAACCTTCATTCGTGCGACTCAGCCTTCAGTCGTACCACACAGTACTCAATCACACGACTCAACATCCATATGCATGAATCAACCTTCATTTGCACGAATCAGCTTCATTCATACGAATGAACCTCTATTCTTGCTACTTAGCATTCAGTTGTGCGACACACGCACAATCGCACACATTCATCCGCATAGACTCAATCGCATGCATACACTCATCCGCATAGACTCAATTGCATACACACACTCATCCATATTTACTTAATCGCACGGCACATACAATCGCACGACTCAGTCGCACGACACACCCAATCGCACGACTCAGTCGCACGTCACACACAATCGCATGACTCAGTCGCACGACAGTACTCAGTCGCCTGAGCAGAAATCACGACTGCAAAGATGTGCAGAACAGCCTTTGGCTGCTGCGTGCACTCGATTCGCACCACCGACACTTCCAGAAACACATTTCGCACACCCGCAAGCAAGGAGGACACACAAAAGGACATCACACGCGGTCACACAACCTCATGTGCTCGGGTCGGCCCCGAGCACCTGAAACTACTCGAAGAACAGTTGAAAATATGCAAGGAAAGGGACGACGTACCTTCGAAAATGAAGTATATTCGGCTGATGCCGAAGTTTTGCCAGAGTAATCGTGAAGAAAAGGGGCGGTTTGTGCAAGGAGAAGAAAAGAGGCGATTTAAGATGGAGAAGAAAAGAGTTTTAGGGTTAGGGTGGATAAGGGGTATTTATACCCAGCCCAAGTTTGGAAAATGACACATTTAGTCCCTGCACTTAAATCTCCAAATTTCCAAGTTTGTTTTAGTTAAAAACGACCTTAAATCCGTTAGTTATATTAATGATAAAATGTAAATAATGATATTAGTAACTTATACATGGTTTTGTTAATAACAATAATAATAAATAATAATGATAGGTTTAATAATGACGATAATGATGGTTGTAAAAGAATGATGGCAACATTAACAACAAGGACGCAAGCAAAATGATGATAAGGCAAGAATAATATCCATACGAATAGTTTATAAAGATAAGGAATAAATGCACAAAGAAGAATTAACAGATGTCATGTTAAATGACGGACCTTTCGGTGACGGATGTCACAATTTATGTGCTCTTAGTAGATTTGGATACTGATTAGGTCAGAATAGGAAATGCTTGGGGTATGAAGAGTAAAGTAAGTGACTAATCACAACTGGCCACTGTAATTAGGGACTTACTATACTTGACATAAACTGAGCCATTACTAGAATGACTGTGTTAGTATTTGAATCTTATAGGGTTGAGGGAATGGCTGGACGAAAATCTTCCAAGGCTTCTAGAGGCAGAGGTCATGGTGGATGTGGTACTAGGCCATGTGTGACCAGGAGTAGTGCTAAGGCTCCTAAGACGGCTCATGAGAACCCTGAGGTTCATGGTCAAAGTGAGGAGAATGAGAATGCTAGTTTGAATGCCTCAGCTAGGGAGGCGATTACTGATGAGGTGCACCAGCTCTTGCAAACAGTCTTACCGTCTATAGTGACCGAAGTCATCAGGGTTGTGAGGAATGAGGAGAGAAAAGAGAAGGAAGATAGGAAGGAATCAACAGGGAAGGAAAGCAAGGGGAGGAGGAACAACCAGAGCCTAAGACCGTGTTGTCTGATGATGAGGAGGATGATTCAGTGGGGATGATGACTAAAGGGTGCAATTATAGGGCATTCCAGAGGTGTAAGCCTCCTACTTTCAATGGAAATGGCAATGTTACCGCCGCTCACCGCTGGGTTAGGGAGATGGAGGCGGTGTTGGAGATTAGCAAGTGTCGCAAGGACCAGAAGGTGAAGTTTACCGCACACTCCTTCATTGACTTAGCACTATGTTGGTGGGATAATATTGTCCAGGCTGAGGGTATTAAGGTAATCATGAGGATGAGATAGGGTGAGTTAAAGAACATGGTGATTGAGGAATTCAGTCCTTATCAGGAATTAAAGAAGATTGAGTGAGAGTTCCTACTATTTGAGGCGGGAACCATGAGCCACCAGCAGTACACCACCAAGTTCAACGAGATGGCGGCGCTGGTGCCGGATCAGGTGACGCCGGTGTCGAAAAAGATCAAGAAGTACGTGCAGGGATTGGCAGCTGATATTCGCAGGCACTTGATCGCTGCCCGACCAAGCACTTTTAGGTCAGTAGTGGATTTAGCTGGAAGGTTATATGATGAGAGAGAGGTGGCAGTGGTCGCGGTGAAGAAGACTGGTGGTGGTGACCGGAACTAGAATGGGAAAAGGTTTGGACGTGGTGATTTAACTCCAAACAACAAAAGGATGAAGGTGGATGACCGTAGGATGGGGTCATCGAATTCGGGAATGAAGAAGTGTGGTAAATGTGTCAGGGAGCACACTGGTGAGTGCAAGTGGGGATTGAATGTGTGCTTCAAGTGTGGGAAGCCCGGTCATGTGGCAAAGATGTGCGGGATTATACGGAGGTATAACTTTGGTGAGAAGGGCCATGTGAGCAAGGACTGCAAGAAGCCATAGGTCGAGGCTCGGGGATGAAGAGGAAGCCGGAGGAAGGAGGACAGAGGGAAACTGCTACACCCTTCACGATGACACGGGATGAGGCTAGAGAGGATCCCGATGTCGTGTCAGGTATGTTTCTTGTAAACCAAACTTGTGCCTCTGTTTTATTTGATTCTGGAGCTAGTAGGAGTTTTATTTCTACCACTTTTGGTGATAAGTTATCCGTCAATAGTAGAAGTATTAATGATCCATTTGATGTAGAAACTACTATTGGTAAGTCCACTAAAGTTACTGATATGATAGAGGACTGTGTCATAGAATTAGAGGGTCATAGGTTTGCCACTAAGTTACATATGATGCCCTTAGGTGGATTTGATGCAGTACTAGGGATGGATTGGTTAGCAACCTATAAAGAGAACATCTCATGTCGCAAGAAGATGATTAGTCTGACAGCGCCTAACGGGAGTTCGGTGATGATATACGGCGATTGAGTTGCGACGATTCCGAAGGTGATTTCGGTGGCAGTGGCGGGAAAGGGCATGAGGCGTGGGTGTAGTGCCTATTTGGCATACGTGAAGGATGTGAACATGTCAAATACCATAATTGTCTGATGTACCAGTGGTGTGTGACTTTCCTAATGTGTTCCCAGAGGATTTATCAGGTGTGCCACCAGATCGTGAAATCAAATTTCAGATTGACTTGGTACCAAGTGCTCAGCCTGTAGCTAAGGCGTCGTATCATTTTTCTCCCTCAGACATGATAGAATTGATGGAGCAACTGCAAGAGTTGCTTGATAAGGGTTTCATTAGACCGAGTATCTCTCCTTGGGGTGCTCCGGTCTTCTTCATAAAGAAGAAGGATAGTAGCATGAGGATGTGTATCGACTACCGTGAGTTGAATAAGTTAACGGTGAGGAATCGGAATCCGTTACTAAGGATTGATGACTTGTTCGATCAGCTCCAGGGTGCCAGTTGGTTTTCAAGGATAGATCTTCAATCTGGTTACCATCAATTAGAGGTGAAGGAGCAAGACATTCCTAAGACAGCTTTTCTCACGCGTTACAGACACTATGAGTTTCTCGTTATGTCTTTCGGTTTAACTAACGCGCCAGTTGCCTTTATGGATTTGATGAACGGGGTGCATCGGCCAATGTTAGATAAATCAATGATTGTGTTTATTGATAACTAGGTTAGCTCCCGTGTATTACACGGATTGAATTAATAAAATATTAAATAATTAATACTAAAATTTTATGCATTATGAAATCATGTCTGAAGATAAAATATGATTATAGTTACGTACAAATATCTACTTTAAGTAAATAAACGATTATGTTTTTTTCTTAAACTTTTATTTTATCAAAAATTATGATTTTTAAATATTTTGTTTTAAGAAAAATGATAAAAAAGTTCATCGTATTCTGTATTTTATAAAATTTTTATTTTTAAAAAGTGTGTTTTAAATAAAAAATAAGTTTTTAATTTATTAAATTGGATATTTTTTATTTAAATATGGTACGAGTAATATTATTAGTATTCAATATTATTATTAACAATATAAAGAAATTAGAAAGTAAGTATTAAGTATTACAATTGTTTCACGCTTATTTTAATTTTTTTTATATATAGATGGATAGACTAAAAACTATTAATTAAACGTATTATAGTTAGTAATAAACTTGAAGAGTTGCAGTATAATATTTTAATATAAAATATAATTATAGTTATTTATATGTAATAGTTCAAGAGATAAAACAATTATACTATTTTTAACTCTTTCATCTAAATAGTTCCACTTTTAAACATTCGTTTTAAGATTTTTTATACATATTTTTTTATAAAAATGTTGTTTTTTAAAAGCGCTTAATTATAATAATTCTGGTTGTTTTAAAAGTTTTTAAATAATTTCACCAGTTTATAACGTTTTTTAAAAACAAAACTAATTAAAATATTTTATTTAAAAATGTTTGATGTTTTAGAAACTTCATATTATACAAAATTTTAGTTTTTTTTTATTTAGATTTTAATTAAAAGATTTGATTTCTAATTTTCTTAATAAATTCTTTTTAAAAAACTTTAGACAAGAGAGAGAAACATAGCAATTAATAACATTTATTTTAATAAGAGAGAGAAATTTGTATAAGTCTTTAAATTACTATAATACACTTTTGGAGGGAAATTAATATGTGGATATCTAGAACAATGACAAGTGTCAAAAAGGTGGAATAAGAGAATGACAAGTGGCAAAGAAAACCTTATTTTATTAGATACTATAGATATCCTGATTTATTCAAGAAGTGAGGAAGAACATACCGGCCACATACCCGAGGTATTGGAGACACTTAGGAGAGAGAAGTTATATGCCAAATTCTCTAAGTGTGCTTTTGGTTGCGCGAGGTGCAATTTTTGGGTCACGTAGTGAATGCTGAAGGAATTATGGTAGACCCTGCGAAGGTTGAGGCGGTGATGCAATGGAAGCCTCTAAAGATGCCATCCAAGATTCGTAGCTTCTTGGGATTGGCGGGGTATTATAGGAGATTCATCCAGGATTTCTCTAAGATAGCTTCTCCGTTAACTAAGTTGACCCGCAAGGATGTGAAGTTTGTATGGGGTCAAGATCAAGAGAAGGCTTTTGAGGAGTTAAAGATGAGGTTGACACAAGCTCCTGTCTTGTCGTTACCCGACGGAAGCGAGGACTTGGTACTTTATTCGGATGCTTCTTATTCGGGATTGGGTTGCGTGTTGATGCAGCATGGAAAGGTTATAGCTTATGCATCCTGACAGTTGAAAGTTATGAGGTTAATTATCCTACTCATGACTTGGAGCTACCAGCTGTGGTTTTTGCCTTGAAGATTTGGTGGCACTACTTATACGGGATGAAGTGCACCATCTTCACTGACCACAAGAGCTTGAAGTACTTCTTCGAGCAGAAAGATTTAAAAATAAGACAGCGGTAATGGTTGGAGCTCATAAAGGATTATGATTGTGAAATCCACTACCATCCGGGCAAGGCCAACATGGTGGACGCCCTTAGCTGAAAGGAAAGACCCGAGCCGATTCAGGTAAAGGCAATAAGTTGATTATGACCTCTGACGTGATGACGCAGGTCAAGGAGTTTCAAGACGAGGCTTTGAAAGAAGAACATCTTAACTCTGAAAGGATGAAAGGTCTAGTCGCGAAACTGGGTGAGCACACTCTTGGTGTTAGAACCCAATTCAGACGAATGTGGATTCCTCATTTTGGGGACTTACGTGGAAAGATCATGGATGAGGCTTATAAGACTCGATACTCCATTCATCCGGTGCTACCAAGATGTACCACGATATGAAGAAGGATTATTGGTGGCCAGGTATGAAGCGTGATATAGCAGAATACATGAGTAAGTGTCTTACTTGTTTACAAGTGAAGGCGGAGTATCAGAAGCCATACGGGAAAATCCAACCTTTGGCGATACCCAAGTGGAAGTGGGAGCATATCACTATGAACTTTATTACGAAGTTACCGCGTACCCCGAGAGGGTATGATGCCATATGGGTGATAGTTGATCGTTTGATGAAGAGTGCTCACTTCCTACTGATCCAAGAGACGTATTCCTCCAATAGATTAGCGGATTTATTCATCAAGGAGATTGTATCTCGACATGGCGTACTGGTGTCTATTGTATCTGATCGTGACACTCGGTTTACATCTAAGTTTTGGAAGAGATTCCATGATGCGATGGGGACGAGGCTACACATCAGCACGGCTTATCATCCTCAGACGGATGGTCAGTCAGAGAGAACCATACAGACACTTGAAGATATGTTTCGGGTTTTAGAGGAAGTTGGGATGATCACTTACCGTTAGCAGAATTCTCGTACAACAATAGTTATCATGCCAGTATTCATATACCACCTTGTGAGATGTTATACGGTAGGAGATGTAGAACTCCTGTTTGTTGGGGTTACATTGGTCAGGAAGAGCTGGGAAGTATTGAGATGATCGAGGCTACGACTAAGAAACTAGAAAAGATCAAAGCCTTTATGAAGGCAGCTAAGGATAGACAGAAGTCATATGCTGATAAGAGATGTAGACCGAATGAGTTCCAGGTGGGTGATAGGGTTATGTTGAAAGTATCACCTTGGAAGGGTATCATTCGGTTTAGAAAGCGGGGCAAGTTGAGCCTGAGGTACATAGGACCTTTCCGAATCATTGCTCGAGTAGGAGAGGTGGCCTATAGGTTGGAACTACCCGATGAGTTAAGTGGAATTCACCCAACATTCTATGTATCTCATCTAAGGAAGTGTTTAGCCGATAAGGATATGTTGTACCGCTGGAGGATATTTAGGTTGATTAATGGCTCAATTATATGGAGCAACCAGTGGCGATCATTGATTGTAAAGAGAAAAGCTTAAGGAATAAAGTGGTTCCTCTTGTGCGTGTACAGTGGAACTACAGGAAGGGATCCGAGTTTACGTGGGAGACTGAAGAAAGAATAAGGGGGTGGACTTGTAACACCCGGATAATTTTTAATAGACGAGAAAGAAAGAATAAACATGAATAAAAGTAGGAAACATAATTTAACCCAAGTTGAGGGGTTAAAAGTGTCAAAAAGGACAAAAAGTATAAAAGTTGGTGCATAAAGGTGGTATGGCCGCCCATGTTGTCTGCACACTTCACTTCAACCGAGTTCTAGAGAGAGATAGAGCAGAAAGCTCTCGGATTTTTTGAAGAAGAACAAGAAGAAGATCGAATTCGAGGTATGTTTTCGATGATTTGAAGTGTTCTTGACTGATTTTCAGTCTCGGGTTTGTGCTTATATGTGTTTATGTGTTTGGTTATGTGCTTTAGTGGGTTTTTAGGTGTTTGAACCATAGGTGCATTCGGGTTTGAAGAAGTCTATCCGAAAGATTGCCAAAGGTGAGTTCTAGAACCCCTTTTTACATGTTTTAACTGATTTTGGGGCTGAAAATGCATGTATGTATGTTTTTATAAAGGTGGGTATATATACCCGTATGAAAGTGCATGTGTGTATGCGGGTGGGGGATGATTTGGGTGATTTATGGTTAGGATGATGTTGTGTATGTGTTCCTGATGCTTAGAATTTTAGAACTAAGCTTAAAATATGTTAGAATTAAATTTGGGCTTGAAGTATAATGATGGTAGTTAAAGTTAGTTGTCATGCGCCCAAGTCCCATGCGCCTGAAACCCCATGCGCCCAAATAGTTACCATGCGCCTAAGTTTAGGCCAAATCCTACTAATTGTCCTTGCGCATAAGTCAGGCCTTTCGCCTGCATAGTGCCCATGCGCCTAGCATTTTGCCAGATTGACTAAGTGTTGGGCTATGCGCCCTAATAGTGCCCATGCACCCAGAACCTTTCCGATGCGCCTAAGTGTTCCCATGCGCCCTGAAGGCCATGCGCCCGCATAGTGCCCTTGAGCCTAAGACTTAGAATTATTTTCTGAATTTTTGGGAAAATGTAAAGTGTAGGCTTTGACTTGGGATGTTCCCAAGGGTAATGTAAGTTGACTTTTGGTGATGAATGATGTGTGATATGTAATGTATGATAATGTGTGATGATGTTATGCTTATATATGATTTGTTCTTATATTCCTTATGTTATAATACGTTGATTTGTGACTTTACATGGTGTGTTTATAACCATAAACGTAAAGTATTATCTTTAATGAAAGAGATAAGTATTTGACAGGATCTCAGCCTCTAGTTTGATCAATTAGATTGTATTCGCAGCGGATTTAGCATGAAAATTAGCAATTAAAGCAAGAACATAAAGAATATTGCATGCAAAGTAAATGTAGAGAGAGAGAATAATTCTGCCTAAAAAGGAATAATATTCTGTTTATTTCACATGTTTCGGCATGGAATACAATCAGGTCACTGCCCTTTTATAGGCAAAAGACCCATACTGTTGTCAGATTCCACTGACATTTAACAGTTATTTAACTAACTACTGATAGAACACAAACTACTGAAGATGTCACAACAGCTGACATCTTCTTACAAAATTCCTAAGTGTTCTACCTATTACAAGTACTGAAAAGGAAACTACTGAAAAGCTACAACGACTGAAGAACAAACTCTTCAGTCGTTTACAACTACTGAACTATAACAGCTGAAGAACAAGCTCTTTAGCTGTTGTACAAACTACTGAAAGAAAATATAAAACTACTGAAAGGAAAAACCATCACAACAACTAAAGAAGACTTCTTCAGCTGTTGTGACAAACTCTGAAGCTTCAACACTTTGGTCTTCAGACTTTGATCTTCAGATGATTCATCAGCTGATGACTTCAGTAGTTGTCATCAGCTTATGTCTTCAGTCGTTGTCTTCAGACTTTGTGCATCAGTAGTTGATCTTCAGTTCTTCAGTTCTTCAGACTTTGATCTTCAGCACTTTTCTTCAGTACTTGAAGTCTTTAGTACTTGTGTTTATCAGTACTTCAGACTTCAGTACTTATCTTCAGCACTTTGGGATCTTCAGCTGTTGTACTTCAGATCTTTGATCTTCAGACTTTTATTCTTCAGACTTTTTCAGAACAGCTGATGGGAGTCTTCAACAGTTGTTGTGATGTCATGTGGGACTTAGAGGTTTTCCTGATCTTGGCTCATTGGTTCTTTTGGTCCAACAAACTCCCCTGAACCAATGCAGCCAAAACCTCTAATTATTTGTTGTCCCACTTATTGTTGGCATAAAGATTGGTCTATTTCCTTCTGGATCAGATCAAAAGTTGACCCTGATAAGCACTGGCCTGGGAGAAGGTTTCTGATATTTGTTTGGCTAAGTATGGATGGGAGCTCTGTTTTGGGGAATTGGACACAGAGCTGTTATCCCATCCATGAAACCTACCTCCCACGTACGAGCCTGTAGGATTCTCTGGTGTAGGCTCTGACAAAATCATTTGTTCTTCTTTGGATAGGTCTTCAGCCCCACCATCAAATAATCCTTCACGACCGTACAGCTCTGAGACAAACTTGACCTGTTTGCCATTCTTGAGCTCAACTTTTGTGATTTGCCTATATGCAAATTCATCTGGATGTTTGCCCTCTAGCAACAAGTTGAGCTCATCTTTGTGGAAGTTCTCAAGCCTCTTATAAACTAAGCCTTTCCTAACCACCCTATTCTCCAACATCATTTCTGGTGGTTGCTTAGACTTATAGGCCTTCTCGAACTCATCCACAATTTCCCAGGGTGTTAATACAAGAGCCACTGTGATCACTTCATCTACAATCCTCTTCATCTGGCTCTTGTACCTCACAGGAATATCTTTCTTTGTAATCCTGTGAGCCACCCTAGGATCAGGCCAAGTCCTCACTCTCTCTTTGTCATATTGGAAAGTTTGTTTGAGAGTGAAGAGTCTCAGAGTTTCCTTCTTCATGTTCATGATAGAGGTAGAAGCAGCATAAGCTTGGTCAATTGACTTAAGCATTTCAGCATCATGAAGCTACTGCTGCTCCTCTTCCTCTATCTTAACCCTCACAGTATCCATCTGTGAGGTGGGAGTGATGGTTTTGGATTTGGCTTTGGGTAGAGGAATGACTGCAGACAGGGGCAGTCTATCCTCCTCATCCTCCTCTTCTTCTTCTTCTTGCAGCCTCAACACCCTTCTCTTCTTCTTCAAGGGTGGATCATTGGCTGCGGGTTTTGATGGTGAAGGGGTTGGTTTTGTGGGTTATGTTTGGGTTGTTGGTGTGGGAATGTTGGCAGGCACTGCTAGTAACTTAGAAATAAGAGCAGGTTTGGTTTGTTTTACTAGCAGGGTCCTGTTCCTAGCACCGGCTTCTGAGAGGGCCTCAGCGACCAGTCCTTTGGTGAAATCACCAGCCGAACAGATCTTGGTGGTTATTGCCAAGATTCTGTCCCTGGTCCATGCCTTGACATCAAGGACTGGCCTGCCCAGATACTTCGATGTGAACCTACTCATAGCCTCAAGTTTCTTTCTTTCCTCTTGGCTATAAGTAGTCCATCGGTACTTAATCTCTCTTCTCTCCATATTTCTGATCTCCTGATCTAGCAAGGCAGTGTCCTTGTCAAAGCCTTGCCTGAACAGCTGATCAATGACAGAGTCCATTGATCGGCTATGTTCAGCATCAGCCTCCTTGACAAGGGCTGCTAGATCAGAGTCAACACCCTCCCTCACCTTCTCTCCCTTTTTCTTTTGATAAGTGACACTGGAATCTTTTTGGATTCTAGCCACTTCTTTTTCAGCTCTCTCCTCCTACTCCCTCCCCTTCCCTTTTGTCTCCTCAACCTTCTCCCTCTCAACTACCTCCTCTCTTACTCCTATCTCCTCCTCTCCCCTCTTCCTCTTAGCTTGCACTGATGTCTCCCCCTTTTTGGGTGCATTGGTTGGGGTTTGACTATCAGCAAGCACCTTGGCTACAGCAACCTCCACCAGAGGTTGGATATGAGTGGGAAGCCTCTCATCAATGGTTTTCATCACAATTTCTGTGATTATAGGTGTGATGAGAGGCAGGGATTTCTGGAGGATAGCATCTAGCTGCTCAGGGGGGTTCTGGCCCTGAGAGCTAGTGCCAGAAGCAGAGGCTGGTGGCCGAGTTTGTGGGAGTGGCTCAGTGTATGTGAGACCTTCGGGTGAAGGTGCCATCTGTGGGTTTGTGGTGGCAGATGGACTTCTATCTTGAGTCATTTGAGCAACCAGCTCTTTGAGTCTGCTTATCTCATCTTCTAAGATAGTGTTGTGACCAACTACATCAAAGATGTAAGGCCCCGTTCCCGGGAACCTTACAGTTGGTCGTCATCACCCATAAAACATACATTTAATACATGATCATAAAATACGCAGCGGAATTAATAAAATATACATTCTCATTTCATCATAAAAGCTTTTACATCATAGTCTTGATTACAAAATACAAGCTTTCTTTACATTGCCTATCTATACTATGATTGCTGCTGATGCATAAACCGGGGTATTCGAATCCCCAGCAATCATAGGGTCATACAGCGACCTCTAGCAGAAGATATTTAATTCAAATATATATTTTTCTTCATAAAGAAGATTTCTTAAATAATCCTGTTTATCAGGATTAACAAGAAATCTTGCACTTGCATGCAACATGATGTGTTGCGTGCATTACGGTCCCACAACACATGATGTGGCAGCATAATCAAAAAGTGAATGCCATCCCAAAAGAGCTGAGTAGTCACCTCGTGCCATCCTCAGCAACACTACCTGCGAACTGGAAAACACATAAAAGTCAGCGTTGCTGAGTGAGTTCTAGTTTTATAATAAAACATACTTTCATTCTCATTAACTGTTCTTCCATACATGTGTTCACACATCATACGTACACGTAGATAATATTATTATTATCTCATCATTCGTTACTTACTTTCATTCGTGTACACTTCATCATTCTCGTCTACTTTCATACATACATACTTTACATACTTTCGTACGTACTTTACTTTCATTCATACATTCATTACTTACGTTCGAACATTCATTACATTCATTCATACTTTCATTACTTTCGTTCGAACGTTCATTACATTCATTCATACTCTCATTACTTTCGTTCGAACATTCATTACATTCATTCATACTTTCATTACTTTCGTTCTAACGTTCATTACATTCGGTGACATGTACAATACCCCCTTTCATCATATATACTACTGGTACTGGACCTGTGGTGGTTAGCCACGAACGTTGTGCACAAATGCTGATCCAGTCACCTGGGGTAAGTACATGCACCACTTATCTTTCACTTTACTACTAACATACGTTAGCCGAGTCTGTCGCAACGCGCGGCTGCTCACCTCAGTGACAATCTTATGATTGCCTGCTAACCGAGTCTGTTGCAACACGAAGTTGCTCACCTCATTATCAATCTCAATGATTGACCCGATGTGCATCCTTCGGGGTAGCTAACCCGCACACCGTTGAGCTAACACTTGCCAGGGGTGTGCACCTCCTTCATTTGCTTGCAAGCCTTTCTTACTTTCGTTCGTTAATGCATGCATTCATTCATCATGTTCCTTCTTTCATTATCTTTCACTTTACGTTCTTAATACATTCGTTATATTCGTTCATTCATTCACGTAAAGTTATTAAAAGATAAGACACATATACATAAGGAACATAAATACTTACATATCATCAGTATTCACCATCTATCATGGCAACATCATACTAACATACATACATCATACATACACTTCTACATTCACTCACATCAGCCCTGTTCGGGCGACTGAACTTATACCAGTCGCATGTCCTCCATGCGACTGGGCCATGCGATTGGGCTATCATGCGAATGGGTACTCAAACGTGCGATTGAACCTCCTTCCGTACGACTAGACACTATGCGAATGGGCTATATGCGACTAACTCTTAACCGTACGACTGAACTACTCTGCGATTGAACTCATGCGACCGAAACCCTCAGTCGCATCACCTATCGTGCGATTGAGGCTCAATCGGGCGTCTGAGCCTCAATCGGGCGATTGGACATCAACTAACACTCATTCGGCCGAATGGCCCTTCAGTCGCATAACCCTAACTGGGCAGCGACTGGAGTTCTTCATGAACTGCAGTCGCGAACTCCCGTCCCCACGGTCACCATAAACCCATTTTCAGCCCAATTCGACCCTCCTAAGCCTCAGGGATTCCTGCTAGGACCTCATACAAGCATATTCTAGTCCTAATTCATACCATAAACACATTACTCAAGATTCTACCCAAATGGGTCAAACTTTCACTATTTCAAAAATAGGGTTTATATGTGATTCCAGCCCCAAAATCGTTAGAAAACATGTAAATGAGGGGTCCTAGAACTCACCTTAACAGGTAGAAGTTGATGAGCTTCGATTTAGCTTGCTTCTCGACAATCGGTCAGCACTTTCCCTCTTTCTTCACTGCTCTCGGTCGCCCTCTGCTCCCTTTCCCGACTGGAGTGTTGGGAAGGAGAGTGGAGCTGCTCCTCTTTTATACCCATAGCTCAGTCGCGTCTGGTCCAGGGGCGACTGGACCTTCAGTCACATCAACACTATGCGATTGGACCCCAATCGCACGTGTTCCATGCGGCTCATACTTCATTCGGGCAGTTGAATCCCAATCGTGCGGTTGAGCTTCAATCGGCCGAATAGTCATGCGGTTGAACCTCCAGTCGCATAAATCGCAGGCGACTGAGGCTCAGTCGCATAGCCTACCAAAAAGTCAAACTTCTGGGTGTTACAAGTCCACCCCCCTTATTTTAGGTGTCCCCGAAACCTGTCATTCCTCGAACAATCGTGGGTAATGCTGCCTCATTTCTTCTTCAGTTTCCCACGTCGACTCGGATCCCTTCCTGTGCCGCCACTGCACACGCACAAGGGGAACCACTTTATTTCTCAACCTCTTCTCTTTGCGATCGATAATCGCCACTGGTTGCTCTACATAATTGAGCTTTTAGTCTACCTCGATGTCATCTAGTGGAACGACCATGTCTTCGTCCGCTAGACACTTTCCTCAGATGAGACACGTGGAAAGTCGGGTGGATTCCACTTAGTTCATCTGGCAAATCTAACCTATAGGCCACCTCTCCTACTCGAGCAATGATTCGGAAAGGGCCTATATATCGCGGACTCAACTTACCCCGCTTCCGGAATCGAATGATCCCCTTCCAAGGTGAGACCTTCAACATAACACGATCTCCCACCTGGAACTCAATCGGCCTGCGTCGTTTGTCGGCATACAACTTTTGTCGGTCTTTGGCCGCCTTCATATAAGCTTTAATTCTTTCGAGCTTTTCAGGCGTAGCCTCTACCACTTCGACGCTTCCCAATTCTTTCTGACCAATTTCACCCCAACAGACGGGGGTCCTGCATCTTCTACCGTATAACATCTCGTAAGGTGGCATGCCAATACTAGCATGATAACTGTTGTTGTACGAGAACTCAGCTAACGGTAAATGGTCATCCCAGCTTCCCCCGAAGTCGATAACACATGCTCGGAGCATGTCCTCCAAAGTCTGAATGGTCCTTTCTGACTGACCATCAGTTTGAGGATGATAAGCCGTGCTAATATGCAACCTCATCCCCATCGTGGAATTTCTTCCAGAATTTGGATGTAAACCGAGTGTCGCGATCAGACACAATCGACACCGGTACACCATGACGAGTCACGATCTCTTTGATGAAAAGATCGGCCAACCTTTCGGACGAATATGTCTCCCGCATCGGTAAGAAGTGAGCACTCTTCGTCAATCGATCCACAATCACCCAGATCGTATCATACCCTTTTGGGGTACGTGGCAGCTTTGTGATAAAATCCATGGTGATGTGCTCCCACTTCCATTCCGGTATGTCCAACGGCTGAATCTTTCCATACGGCTTCTCGTGCTCTGCCTTTACTTGCAAACACGTGAGGCATTTACTCACATACTCCACCACATCACGTTTCATACCCGGCCACCAATAATCTTTCTTCATATCTTGGTACATCTTGGTGGCACCGGGATGAATGGAGTATCGAGACTTATGAGCTTCATCCATAATCCCCATTCGCAGATCCCCAAGACGAGGAATCCACATACGCCCAAACCGGGTTCTAACACCCGTTGCGTTCTCACCCAATTCTGCGACCAGACCTCTCATTCATTCAGAGTTAAGATGTTCGTCTTTCAAAGCTTCATCTTGGAACCCTTTGACCTGTTTCATCACGTCGGAGGTCATGATTAGCTGATACGCCTTCACCCGAATTGGCTCGGGCCTCTCCTTTCGGCTAAGGGCATCCGCCACCACGTTGGCTTTGCCCGGATGGTAATGGATCTCACAGTCATAGTCCTTTATAAGCTCCAACCATCGCCGTTGCCTCATATTCAGATCTTTTTGCTCGAAGAAGTACTTCAAGCTCTTGTGGTCCGTGAAGATGGTGCACTTCGTCCCGTACAAATAGTGCCGCCAGATCTTTAACGCGAAAACCACAGCTGCGAGCTCCAAGTCATGAGTAGGGTAATTAACCTCATGAACTTTCAGCTGTCGGGATGCATAGGCTATCACCTTTCCTCTCTGCATTAATACACACCCCAACCCCGAGTAGGAGGCATCGGAGTAAACCACTAAGTCTTCACTCCCATCGGGTAATGCCAATACTGGAGCCTGGGTCAATCTTGTCTTCAGTTCTTCGAACGCCTTCTCTTGAGCTTGACCCCATACAAATTTCACATCCTTCCGGGTTAACTTGGTCAGTGGAGAAGCAATTTTGGAAAAGTCTTGAATGAACCTTCGGTAGTAACCCGCCAAACCCAAGAAACTACGGATCTCGGATGGCGTCTTTGGAGACTTCCATTGCATTACTGCTTCCACTTTCGCCGGATCAACTAGAATCCCATCCGGATTTACCACGTGACCCAAGAATTGAACCTCACGCAACCAAAATGCGCACTTGGAGAATTTTGCATACAATTTCTCCCTTCTCAACGTTTCCAGAACTTCGCGAATGTGGCCGGCATGCTCAGTCTCGCTCTTTGAATAAATCAAGATGTCATCAATGAATACAATCACTGATTTATCCAACATCGGCCGGCACACCCTATTCATCAGGTCCATAAAAGCAGCTGGCGCGTTGGTCAAACCAAATGACATAACGAGGAACTCATAATGACCGTAGCGCGTACGAAAAGCGGATTTAGGGATATCCTGCTCCTTCACCTTCAGTTGATGGTAGCCTGATCGAAGATCTATACGTGAAAACCAACTAGCACCCTGAAGTTGATCAAACAAGTCGTCGATCCTCGGCAAGGGGTATCTGTTCTTTACTGTCAGCTTATTCAACTCGCGGTAGTCGATGCACATCCTCATACTACCGTCCTTCTTCTTTACAAACAGGACCGGAGCACCCCAAGGTGAGATACTCGGTCGAATAAACCCCTTATCCAACAGCTCTTGTAACTGCTCCATCAACTCTTTCATCTCCGTTGGGGCCAATCGGTATGGTGCCTTGGCAATAGGTTGGGCGCCTGGTACTAAATCAATCTGGAACTCGATCTCCCTGTCAGGTGGCAATCCTGATAAGTCTTCTAGGAACACGTCTGGGAACTCACACACAACCGCAACATCAGATAGTTGTGGTGTTGGCTTCTCTACATCCTTCACATAACATAAATAGGCGTTACATCCACGCCTCATACATTTCCCCGCCACTGCCATTGAGATCACCTTCGGAATCGTAGTAACCCGATCCCCATAAACTGTCACTGGACTACCGTCAGGCGCTGTCAAACTGATCATCTTCTTGCGACACACAATGTTCGCCTCGAAATCTGCCAACCAATCCATTCCAAGTACCAAATCGAAACCGCCTAACGTCATCGCAAAGGGTTTAACTGGGAATTTGTGACCCTCCAGTTCTACGTCGCAACCCTCAATTACCTCTGAAATCCTGGTGGTTTTACCTATAGCAGTCTCTACATCAAACGACACATCCACACGCCTACTACTAACGGGCAATTTGGCACAAAAAGCAGCAGAAATAAAACTCCTACTGGCACCCGAATCAAATAATACTGAGGCTAAAGTTTGGTTCACCAGAAACGTAACGGACACTACATCAGGGTCCGTCCTAGCCTCTTCTTGCGTCATCGTGAATGCTCTGGCGCTTGCCTTCGACCCTTCGCCCACTGCCTTCTTCCCGCCGGAACTCTCAGACCTGGGCTTCTTGCAATCCTTGTTCATATGACCACTTTCCCCACAGTTGAAGCACTTCATCACTTTACACTCTTTAGCCATATGACCGGGCTTTCCACACTTGAAACATACATTCAGCCCCCATCTGCACTCACCACCGTGCTCTCGCCCACACTTCCCACACTTTCTCGATCCTGCACTTGTCACGACCACACGGCGTTCATCAACCCGTGCCTTTTTACTACTTGTCGAAGTATCACCCCGACCAAACCTCTTTCCCTGCCACTTCCTCTCATCACTTCCCTTCTTACTGCCCTCAGATTTCACCAACGCAGCTCGTTCATCGTACAATCTCCCAGCTAAATCCACCGCCGACCTGAAAGTACTTGGTCGGGCGGAAATCAAATGCCAACGAATTTCGGCTGGCAACCCCAGAATATACCGGTTAATCTTGCGAGACACCGGCGTCACTTGCTCTGGCACCAACCGTGCCATGTCGTTGAACTTGGTGGTGTATTGTTGGTGGGTCATCGTTCCCGCCTCCAACTGCAGGAACTCTCTCTCAACTCTGTCCATCTCCCGACGAGGACTAAACTCCTCGATCACCATTCTCTTCAACTCAGACCACTTCATTTTTCCAATGGCCCTGCTACCCTCGGCCTGGACAATATTGTCCCACCAGCACAATGCCGTCCCCGTAAACGAGTGGGTAGCAAACTTTACCTTTTTATCCTCCTGGCAGTCACTGATATCAAGGACCGCCTCCATCTCTCTCACCCATTGGTGAGCATCAGCAGCAGTACCTGAACCATCAAAAGTCGGAGGCTTGCACCTCATAAATTTCCCTTAATCACAACCCGGGCTGTCTCCTTTACCTGTTCTCCCTCCTCTTCCTCTTCGTCATCGGACAGTACCGTTTCTGCCTCTGTCTGTTGCTGTCTACCGGAGGACCGATTCCTCCCCCGTCTATCATCCTCGTGTACCGCCTTTATCACTTCGGTCATTACAGACGGTAAGATCGTCTGCATAACCTGGTGCACTTCCTCAATCACTGCCTCTTTTACCGAGGCTCTCAACTTGGCGCTTTCGTCCGTCTCTTCCTGATGAGGAATCTCGTTCTCCTCACGAACTACTTTCTCTTTCCTAGATCTTCCTCGCGTGATACGCGGCTCATCACCACGTCCACCGTCACGGGAAGCATCAGATGATCTATCACCGACCATCTTCTATCACACTGAAAGATTCAAACACCAACACGGTCATTCAAGGAAATAGCTCAGTTTATGTTAAGTACAGTAAGTCCCTAATTACAGTGGCCAGTTGTGATTAGCCACTTACTCTACTCTTCGTACCCCGAGCATCACCTATCCTGACTACATTAGTATCTCAGTCTAACAGTACACATAATTCACATCACATGCGCACATAATAACCAGTTAATCCTTAAGAAAATACCTGATGGCACGCGACTACTCAGATGGCATTCTCATTCTCCCTGTCCCATTCTCAGTTTAAGTTTAGGTTATTATAAAAATTTACCCATTTCACTTAAACTTTGGCTCTGATACCAACTTGTAAGGCCCCGTTCCCGGGCACCTTACGGTTGGTCGTCATCACCCATAAACATACATTTAATACATGATCATAAAATACGCAGCGGAATTAATAAAATATACATTCTCATTTCATCATAAAAGCTTTTACATCATAGTCTTGATTACAAAATACAAGCTTTCTTTACATTGCCTATCTATACTATGATTGCTGCTGATGCATAAACCGGGGTATTTGAATCCCCAGCAATCATAGGGTCATACAGCGACCTCTAGCAGAAGATATTAATTCAAATATATATTTTTCTTCATAAAGAAGATTTCTTAAATAATCCTGTTTATCAGGATTAACAAGAAATCTTGCACTTGCATGCAACATGATGTGTTGCGTGCATTACGGGCCCACAACACATGATGTGGCAGCATAATCAAAAAGTGAATGCCATCCCAAAAGAGCTGAGTAGTCGCCTTGTGCCATCCTCAGCAACACTACCTGCGAACTGGAAAACACATAAAAGTCAGCGTTGCTGAGTGAGTTCTAGTTTTATAATAAAACATACTTTCATTCTCATTAACTGTTCTTCCATACATGTGTTCACACATCATACGTACACGTAGATAATATTATTATTATCTCATCATTCGTTACTTACTTTCATTCGTGTACACTTCATCATTCTCGTCTACTTTCATACATACATACTTTACATACTTTCGTACGTACTTTACTTTCATTCATACATTCATTACTTACGTTCGAACATTCATTACATTCATTCATACTTTCATTACTTTCGTTCGAACGTTCATTACATTCATTCATACTCTCATTACTTTCGTTCGAACATTCATTACATTCATTCATACTTTCATTACTTTCGTTCGAACGTTCATTACATTCGGTGACATGTACAATACCCCTTTCATCATACATACTACTGGTGCTGGACCTGTGGTGGTTAGCCACGAACGTTGTGCACAAATGCTGATCCAGTCACCTGGGGTAAGTACATGCACCACTTATCTTTCACTTTACTACTAACATACGTTAGCCGAGTCTGTCGCAGCGCGCGGCTGCTCACCTCAGTGACAATCTTATGATTGCCTGCTAACCGAGTCTGTTGCAACACGAAGTTGCTCACCTCATTATCAATCTCAATGATTGACCCGATGTGCATCCTTCGGGGTAGCTAACCCGCACACCGTTGAGCTAACACCTGCCAGGGGTGTGCACCTCCTTCATTTGCTTGCAAGCCTTTCTTACTTTCGTTCGTTAATGCATGCATTCATTCATCATGTTCCTTCTTTCATTATCTTTCACTTTACGTTCTTAATACATTCGTTATATTCGTTCATTCATTCACGTAAAGTTATTAAAAGATAAGACACATATACATAAGGAACATAAATACTTACATATCATCAGTATTCACCATCTATCATGGCAACATCATACTAACATACATACATCATACATACACTTCTACATTCACTCACATCAGCCCTGTTCGGGCGACTGAACTTATACCAGTCGCATGTCCTCCATGCGACTGGGCCATGCGATTGGGCTATCATGCGAATGGGTACTCAAACGTGCGATTGAACCTCCTTCCGTACGACTAGACACTATGCGACTGGGCTATATGCGACTAACTCTTAACCGTACGACTGAACTACTCTGCGATTGAACTCATGCGACCGAAACCCTCAGTCGCATCACCTATCATGCGATTGAGGCTCAATCGGGCGTCTGAGCCTCAATCGGGCGATTGGACATCAACTAACACTCATTCGGCCGAATGGCCCTTCAGTCGCATAACCCTAACTGGGCAGCGACTGGAGTTCTTCACGAACTGCAGTCGCGAACTCCCGTCCCCATGGTCACCATAAACCCATTTTCAGCCCAATTCGACCCTCCCAAGCCTCAGGGATTCATACTAGGACCTCATACAAGCATATTCTAGTCCTAATTCATACCATAAACACATTACTCAAGATTCTACCCAAATGGGTCAAACTTTCACTATTTCAAAAATAGGGTTTATATGTGATTCCAGCCCCAAAATCATTAGAAAACATGTAAATGAGGGGTCCTAGAACTCACCTTAAAAGGTAGAAGTTGATGAGCTTCGATTTAGCTTGCTTCTCGACAATCGGTCAGCACTTTCCCTCTTTCTTCACTGCTCCCGGTCGCCCTCTGCTCCCTTTCCCGACTGGAGTGTTGGGAAGGAGAGTGGAGCTGCTCCTCTTTTATACCCATAGCTCAGTCGCGTCTGGTCTAGGGGCGACTGGACCTTCAGTTGCATCAACACTATGCGATTGGACCCCAATCGCACGTGTTCCATGCGCTCATACTTCATTCGGGCGGTTGAATCCCAATCGTGCGGTTGAGCTTCAATCGGCCGAATAGTCGTGCGGTTGAACCTCCAGTCGCATAAATCGCAGGCGACTGAGGCTCAGTCGCATAGCCTACCAAAAAGTCAAACTTCCGGGTGTTACAAAAGAAGAAGCTCAGGTCATCATCAGTGTGAACTGAATCACTTGACCTCCTGACTGTGTCAGGATATACATGCTCTGAGTGTGGCTCAGTAGTAGCATGTGCCCCTTGTTCTTGGTACTGGGGACTTCCAGCCTCCGGATTGTATCCATCATCGGCAGTTGCCTCTGGTGAGGTCTTATTGCTTGTACCAGCTTCTCCCTGCTCAGATGTTGATGCAGGGGAAGTGGCAGCCTCACCAGAATGACCTATCTCCCTAGCCACACTCGGAGATTGGATATGTGATTCTCTATGTTGGGGGCTCCCACCAGCACTTGTATCCACCCTCTCTTCGGTAGGAGTCTCCCTAGTTGTAATTGGTTTCTGGGGAGAGGGTGGAGTGCTTAGGTGAGTCAACACTTTGGCGATTATTAGGGTAGGACTTTGTGGGGCGGCTTCTGTGGGAGATGGGCTGGAAGCAGTGTGCACATGGGGAGGAGTGTGCATTTCAATGGCAGTCTCCTCAAGTGGGAAAGACCCCAGATGTGTGGCAGCCCCAGAAGTGGTTGCATCAGGCTCCTGTTGAGAGGAGGCCTGTGCGGTTGTGGTGGGTGGAGTCGTGGTAGCTGCTGGGAGAATCGAACCAGCAGCCACATCCTGCCTTTGTGTTGCAGGGGCATCCTCAGAGGACTCATTTCCCTGAGTAGCCTTTTTGGGCTTCTTCTTGGCTTTTGGCTTGGTGGGGACTTTGGATTTGGAGGTGGAGGCTGTGGGTTCCTGCTGCGTGGGTTTTCGCAGCTGGCCAGCCTGTTTTAGTGTGTGGTCGGTGTTGTGCCTGGAGTATACCTCGGTTAAAACAGCCATGGCAGGGACCCCAGTGCCAACAAGTCCCTCAGCTTGAAGCTGGCTCTCGATTATGGCCATTATAAACCGAGGATACAAGATCCACCGGTTAGAAACTGGTTTTGTGGCCATATCTTTGAGTTCCAAAAATATAATATCAGTAAAATTTAGGGGTTGTTTCTCAAAGATAGAAAATAATACCTGTTGCCACCTTGTTGACATCTGGTCCCATGAAGAAGTTTTGGGGGCCAGACACACATTCACCATGTGGAAAATTAGTCGTTGGGGATCTGGGAAGTGTTTCTTCAACAAGGTGGTGGCAGAGAGGTCGCCCTGATAGTCGTTGGCTGTGAAGCATAGATCAAGGGCGCCTTTGGGGTAAGAGGTTGGGTAGGTGGCATCCTCCAGCTTTAGGGTTTGGCGCAAAGTAGCTGGAGTGATAACCACCGGGTGGTTGTTGACGGAAGACCGGAGAGAGACCTCGCCATCATTCCCTCCGGTTTGGACGATGATGTTCGTCCAGAACTCCGCCAAGGAGTCGGTGTATATGGTGGGGTTGAGAAGGAATGCCGTTTGGTATGGTGAATCGGTCATCAGATCGACGGCATTGTGAAACTTCCCCTAGAATGGCGATTTGGTGAGATGTGCGACACAGTTGTGTAGAGGTTTGAGTTGCATGGCCGCCATTAATGGTGTATGGGAATTTCAGAGGTTTTTGAAAAGTTAGGTCAAGTGAGAATGAAAAGCTCTGAAGGTTGGGTATTTATAGGGTACGGCAAAGGCTGAAAGAAAACTACTGAAGGTTTTGGTGTTAGTCATCAGTTGTTGTAACAACTGATGACGTGGTTTTAACCTTCAGTGGTTGTAACATCTGAGGACTTGGTGTTAGTCTTCAGTAGATGAAACTACTGAAGCCTTGGTTTTGTCCTTCAGATGTTGTAAACGGCTGAAGATATGTCAGTATTCAGTATTTGTAAACTACTGAGGACCTAGTTTTCATCTTCAGACGTTGTAACAACTGAAGACTTGGTGTTAGCCTTCAGTAGTTGTGAACTACTGATATCAGTAGTTGTGAACTACTGATATCAGTAGTTGTGAACTACTGAAGACAATGTATTGCTTCAGTTGTTGTAAACAACTGAGGACATGGTGTTAGTCATCAGTAGTTGTGAAACTACTGAAGACATGGTTTTGTCCTTCAGTTGTTTGGGTATGAAACAGCAGCTGTTGGCATCAGCTGAAGAGTAAAATTACTCATCAGCTGTTTCCGTCAAATCAGTTGTTTCATGCTGACCTCCACATTTACTCATCAGCTCTTTGGCTGACTTTCAGATGTTTCATTGACCCTTCAGCTCTTGTGAATATTTATGTCTTCAGCTCTTGTGATCAGATGTTCACAAGTGCTGATGAAATACTCCAGAGCTGGTGAACAAATTTTGTCTTCAGTACTTGTGTAAGATTACACTTCAGTACTTGTGAACAAAATTTGTTCTTTAGTACTTATATGTTTGAAAATAATACATCAGTAGTTGTAATCCACCTCACTACATCAGTTGTTTTCAACAAATAATGTACATCAGTACTTTAAAGCATTTTAGTCTTCAGTAGTTGTGAAAATGCTAAAGACTAAATTACTCATCAGTACTTATATTTGACCTTTGCATACTAATGCTCATCAGTACTTGGGAACTGAGAGCATCAGTATTGGTCAAATTATTCTAGCTGCAGCATACCAAGCCTTAGTACCAAGTTTTGAAATGTGGCACTATCTAAAGGCTTAGTAAATATATCTGCAAGCTCATCAGCACTAGGCACAAACATTGGATCAATCAGAACTTTTTCATAGCAATCCCTAATAAAATGATGTCTGATCTCTATATGTTTGGTCCTAGAGTGCTGGACTGGATTTTTAACAATGCAAAGAGCTGAAGCACTATCCATTAATAATGGAGTCTTAGTCTCTGTAATGCCATAATCCAAGAGTTGGTTCTAAGGCCAAAGTATCTGAGATGTACAACTTGCAGCAGCAATGTACTCAGCTTCAGTAGTGGATGTAGCAATTGATGTTTGTTTCTTACTCTATCAAGAAACTAAACAATTGCCTAGGAATTGGCAACCACCAGAAGTGGATTTTCTGGTGACTTTGCATCCTGCATAGTCACTATCAGAGAAAGCAACTAATTTGCAAGAATGCCCAGTTGAATACCAAAGACCTAGTGATTGGGTACCTTGCAGATATCTAAAGATCCTTTTGACTGCAATCAAATGGGATTCTTTAGGTGCAGCCTGAAATCTAGCACAGACACATGTTGCAAACATGATGTCTGGTCTAGAAGCTGTGAGGTACATCAAGGACCCAATCATACATCTGTAAAGGGTTTCATCAACCGCTTTACCTTTCTGATCTACATCTAGTTGTGTGATGCTGCTCATAGGAGTAGAACAGGGCTTGCAAGTTTGTAAATCAAACTTATTCAACAACTCTTTGGTGTATTTGGACTGATGAATAAAGATACCATCAGCCTGTTGTTTGATTTGCAAACCTAGAAAGAACTGTAATTCCCCCATAGCACTCATTTCAAACTTTTGCTTCATGAGCATTGTAAATTCATCACACAACTTTAGATCAGAGGATGCAAAGATGATGTCATCTACATAAATTTGAACAAGGAGTTTATGTTGTCCCACAGTCTTGATGAATAAGGTTTTATCAATGGTGCCTCTAGTGAACTTATTTTGGAGAAGAAAAGTTGATAGTGTCTCATACCAAGCTCTAGGAGCTTGTTTCAGCCCATAAAGAGCCTTATCAAGCTTGTACACCCAATCAGGATGTTTATTGTCCTCAAAGCCTGGTGGTTGACACACATAAACTTCTTCTTTTATTTTACCATATAAGAAGGCACTTTTGACATCCATTTGATAAACCTTAAGACTGTGAAAGGCAGCATAAGCTAAGAACAGTCTGATTGCTTCCAGTCTTCCACAGGAGCAAAGGTCTCATCATAATCGATCCTTCCTCTTGTGCAAACCCCTGGACAACCAGCCTGGCCTTGTTCTTGACAATTTGGCCCTTATCATCTGTTTTGTTTCTAATACCCATTTGGTGCCTATTGCACACCTACCTTGGGGTAAAGGAACAAGCTCCCACACTTGCTGTTTCTTGAACTGAAGAAGCTCAAGTTGCATTGCTTCAACCCATCCATTGTCTCTTAAAGCAACATGATAGTTCTTTGGCTCTTGCTGACTGATGAAGAGAGCATAGAAGCAGAAATTGGACAATTGACTCCTGGTTGAAACTCCAGCATTGATATCACCAATGATTTGAGATGTGGGGTGATTCTTCAGCTCTTGATAGACTATAATGTCAGTGCAAGTGTTTGTAGGACTTTCAGCAGCAATAAATGGTGATGGAGATTCTTGAAACCATGTAGGAGATGGCAGCTCAAATGAAGTAGAGCATGCAGAAATCTCATCAGCATTTGTTATGGATGGGGCTGCTGAAGCTACAGGAGCATCAGGTTTAGTGAACTCAGGCAGGTTGTCACTAAACCTGAAGAGTGAGTACTGACTACATCATCATCAGTACCACCAGGTGGAGAACTGTTGACAGGCTCAACAGCTAGAGGTTGATAAGGAACATATTGCAGTATGTCCAGATCAAACAACTCCACAGGGTTTTGGAATCTTGTCCTTTGGAGATTCATTGAACTTAACATGCAGAGGTTCTTCAACCACCTTTGTCCTACAGTTGAAGACTCTGTATGCCTTGCAAGTTGATGAATAACCAACAAAATACCCTGCATCCACCTTACTAGCAAATTTCTGGAGTGGGTTGCTAGTGTTGAGAATAAAACATGGACACCCAAAGGCTCTAAAGAATGAAATTAGAGGAGCCAAATGATGAAGAACTTCATAAGGAGTCTTCATCAACCTCTTATTCACTAAAGCTCTATTTTGTACATAGCAAGCTGCGTTGACAGCTTCAGCCCAAAAGGTCAGTGGCAATCCTGAGTCAGCCAGCATTGACCTTGCAGCTTCAATGAGAGTCCTGTTCTTTCTCTCAACCACTCCATTCTGCTCAGGAGTTCTAGGAATGCTAAACTGCCTCTTAATTCCCTTGGACAGGTAGAAGTCATCAAGTGTGTGGTTTCGAAATTTTGTTCCATTATTACTCCTCACACACTTGACCTGTAGGGAATACTGCTTTTCTACAAATAACACAAAGTTCATGATAGTCTTGGCTGTTCATCCTTAGAGTGCAAGAAGAAAGTCCATACAAACCTGGAATAATCATCCACAATTACCAGGCAGTATTTCTTCTTTGCCATGCTCATCACTCTGACAGGACCAAAGAGATCCATGTGCAGGAGCTGCAAGCAGGCAGTGGACTTTGGTTCTTCTATTGAAGGGAATGAAACTTTATGTTGTTTTCCTTTTAAGCAAGCAGTGCAGTTGTCTTCACATTTGAACTCCTTCAAAGGCAATCCTCTTACTAAACCATGGCTTATCAGCTGATTCATGTTCTTGAAATTAACATGCCCCAGCCTTCTATGCCATAGAGTAGACTCTTGAGGAGATGCCTTGGAGAATAGGCAAGGATGGCCTTTTAGATCTATCTTTTTGGAAAGATCTAAGGCATACACTCTTCCTGTCCTGTTGGCCTTCAGGAGAGTGTATTCATCCAACACCTTGTCAATCAAATTTAGAACTTTGGATGACAGAATCCGACAGTTCTGGCTTGTGAAAATTGCAACATGGCCTTTATCACACATTTGACTGACACTCAAGAGGTTGTACTTGAGATTCTACACATGGTTAACATCATCAAACCTTATTTCCCCATTGGAAACAAAGCCTTTTCCGATGATGTAACCCTTTGCATCATTGCCAAAGGAGACAAATCCCTTCTTTCCTTGAGAGTAGTCATTAAGAAGGGAGCTGCTTCCTGTCATGTGCATAGATCCTCCACTGTCTACATACCAGATGCTCTTTTGGCATGTTGAAGAACCCTGTAATCATAACCACATGTTAGTTAGTTTTAGAGACCCAAACCTATTGGTTTTGGGTCTGTTCTCAACTATAGGTGCAACACTAACAGGTGTGTTATGTGTAACAGCCTGAGGTGAAGAAGATGGTGTAGAAGAGGAACCCTTTGGCTTGGATTTCCTTTTCTGTGGTTTCAACACAGGAGCATCTAAATGGTTGACTCTTCCCATTAGATGCTGAACCATCATCACCAGTTGTGTCTGACTTTGTGATAAAGCTTTCAGCTCTTCAGACACATTGGGACTTGCTGATGATGGATTCCTATGTTGCACCATCTTCTTTTGAGCAACCTCAGCTGTTGCCTTAGTAATCCCTACTTTCCTTTTAGATTTAGCTTTGGGCTTAGGGATTTCAGGCTTTGATGTTACTAGTACAAACTTGGTTTCAAACTCATTTTTCATTTCATTTATTAGCTCTTTAATTTTCTCCTTTTGTTTGAGTTTGGAACCCCTTTTGTACCAGCAATCATCAGTAAGATGATTGAACAAGCCACATATCTCACATGGCTTCTTCTTCATCTTGTGTTGATCATCAACCAAAGAAGATGAAACTGCTGAAGACTTGTTCTTCAGCTGTTTGTTACCAGTACTAGCAGTTTTCTTCCCTTTAGTACCTGCTTTCCTGACCTCTTCTTTAGTTGTCTTCAAACCTTTTCTACTGTCAGTTTTCTTCTCTTCAGTGCTGGCAGTAGTTGAGGTTTGAACTTCAGGTGTTATCACTTGCTCTCCAGTACTTTCAGTACTTCTAGAGACAACACCTGAGTTGATCAACTTTTTGATCATGTGACAGTCAGCATTTGAACCATCAGCTCTTGTAGCATCAGCTGATTGGTTGCTGACTTCTATCTCTGATGAAGCTGAATGAGAAGATAGTAGGTCACATGATGAGAAGGATTGGTTATTGCTCTCTCCATCAGATTCAACTTCTGCTCTTGAAGTAAAATCTGTAGGAGGAGCAGTGTGATTATAACCAATGCCAAACTTCACATTGGAAGCTGATTGCTTACTAAGAAGCATCTCAAAACCCTTGCATGATTGCACCCATTGATCACACTCTACTTGGGTGTTTGCAAGAGTTTCCTTGAGGTCTCTATACTTCTCTAGAAGTACATCTTCCCTAGCTTTACCATCTTTTATTTGGCATTTAAGCTTGTAAATCTCATCATTTTTCTTATTAAGTGCAGCCTCAAATTCAGCTTTCTTTTTGGAAATAGTGTGCTCTAGCTCAAGATTTTTATCTATTAAAGCTACATTTGCTTCTCTAATAGAAGCAAATGCTGCTATGCATGATTCAAAACAAAGCTTGGCTTTGGCCTAGAGGATACCTGTGATGAGGCATTGGATGATGACCCCTCAGCAGACTCAAGGGCCATCAGAGCAAGATTTCCAAAAGGACTATCACCACCATGTTGACCAGCACCTTGGAGTAGTTGTTCCTGACCAGATAGATCATCTGGCAGACTACTCTAGTCAACAACTCCTGGGGTGAAGAAGCTGTGTTGTTGAGGTTGTGTTTGATGATGAGATGGGGAAGATTGAGGCTCAGGAAGAGCCTGTGGTGGTTGAGCAGAAAGTGCTTGAGTTTGACTGGGCTGAGGCACATAGTAGCAGGGGTATGGGTATGGCATATGACCCTGAGGCACAAAATAAGCAGGTGATGCCTGTGCATGTGATGGATGACCAGAACTGGAGGAAGGTTGCCCTCTGTGCTGTGAGCTATTGCTTGGAAAAGTCACAAAGGGTGCAGAGGAGTTAGATCCAGATGATCTACACTCCCTAGCAAAGTGTCCAAGCCTTTGGCACTTGTGACACCTCAACTTACTCTTGTCAAAACCAACTTTGGTTTTGCCAGAGAGACCAGGGAATTTCCTACCAGTTCTTTTGTAGAACTTTTGAGATCTGATATTGATCATTGCCATTTGGCTCAAAATATCCATCTCTTCCAGATCATCATCTGGAATGCCCTTCAAATCATCCATCAAAAAGCACCAGTTATCACTGCTACCTCCTGAACTGCTACTAACACCAACAAAAGCTTGTTCTGAGTTGGTAGAGAAATCAATATGCTCATCATAAGAACTCTCTGATGAAGCATATTCAGACTCCTGACTTATCAAGGCAGCATTGCCATGGACAAAGTCATGAGTGAGCTTGCCAGAGGTGGACAACTTCCTCTTTTGCTCTATCTCTCTCTCAAATGTGAGCAGCTTCCCATGAAGTTGGGTGAGAGATAGAGTATCCGGGTCTGCACTAGAGCGTAGGACAATAGTATAAGTGTCCCATCTCTCAAGCAGTGATCTGAGGAATCTGTTGTTCATCTGGCTGTTGGAGTATTCTTGTTTGACCATCTTCAATTCAGAGATCAAACAAGAAAACCGCTCAAACTGCTGAGTCAGAATCTCACCCTTCCTATGAGAGAATGTCTCATATTGCTGGGCAAGGATTTCCCTAGTGTTTGCTAAGACCGAATCGGTTCCTCCGAATTATTCCTTCAGAGCAACCCATAGGTCATGAGCAGTTTCATGATGCAAAAGCCCTGAGTAAATCTCATTTGGAATAGCCATGGCTAAAATTCCATGGGCTCTAGCATCAATCTCGAACAGCTTTAGATCTTCGTCTGAATATTGTTCAGGTTTCTTTGGAACCTGTTCATTAGATTCAGGGACGCTCACCATAGGCTTGTATGGTCCATGCACCACTGACTTCCAACAACCAGCACTGTTGACAGACAAGTGGTGAAGCATACGACGTTGCCATATGTTATACTAATTCCTCACAAGCATCGGAGGCTTGGTTGAGGAACCAGTATTGTGAGGATCGTTTGTTGGTGTGGTCATCTCAGTTTTTAGTCAAACTCAAGTTTAAACAAAACAAATGTAGCTTAAAACCACCAGAGAACCTCAAGTTTACGGCCAGAAACAGCAGAATCTCTCTCTCTACAGCTAATTCTTGCAAATTGCTAATTCGATCAAACGTAGAGATCAAAAGAGCAGTTTCAAATGATCAATAGTGAAATCGATCAATGATTAACCTGCTCTGATACCATTTGACAGGATCTCAGCCTCTAGTTTGATCAATTAGATTGTATTCGCAGCGGATTTAGCATGAAAATTAGCAATTAAAGCAAGAACATAAAGAATATTGCATGCAAAGTAAATGTAGAGAGAGAGAATAATTCTGCCTAAAAAGGAATAATATTCTGTTTATTTCACATGTTTCAGCGTAGAATACAATCAGGTCACTGCCCTTTTATAGGCAAAAGACCCATACTGTTGTCAGATTCCACTGACATTTAACAGTTATTTAACTAACTACTGATAGAACACAAACTACTGAAGATGTCACAACAGCTGACATCTTCTTACAAAATTCCTAAGTGTTCTACCTATTACAAGTACTGAAAAGGAAACTACTGAAAAGCTACAACGACTGAAGAACAAACTCTTCAGTCTTTTACAACTACTGAACTATAACAGCTGAAGAACAAACTCTTCAGCTGTTGTACAAACTACTGAAAGAAAAATATAAAACTACTGAAAGGAAAAACCATCACAACAACTGAAGAAGACTTCTTCAGCTGTTGTGACAAACTCTGAAGCTTCAGCACTTTGGTCTTCAGACTTTGATCTTCAGATGATTCATCAGCTGATGACTTCAGTAGTTGTCATCAGCTGATGTCTTCAGTCGTTGTCTTCAGACTTTGTGCATCAGTAGTTGATCTTCAGTTCTTCAGACTTTGATCTTCAGCACTTGTCTTCAGTACTTGAAGTCTTCAGTACTTGTGTTTATCAGTACTTCAGACTTCTGTACTTTTCTTCAGCACTTTGGGATCTTCAGCTGTTGTACTTCAGATCTTTGATCTTCAGACTTTGATTCTTCAGACTTTTTTCAGAACAGCTGATGGGAGTCTTCAGCAGTTGTTCTGATGTCATGTGGGACTTAGAGGTTTTCCTGATCTTGGCTCATTGGTTCTTTTGGTCCAACAAGATTAATGATAACAAAAGTGGAACATAAAGAACGAATGAAAGAAAAGGCTTGCAAGCAAAATGAAAGGAGGATCACAACTCTTGAGAGTTGTCAGCTCAAGTGTGTGTAACATAGCATGCGATTTTGGCTAACCCATGAAGGTTCACACAAGGGGATCAGTCTAGGTGACTGAACCAATAGTACGAAACGGGATCCTTGTCACTTTACCCTGAAGATGATGTGGCTTTGTGCCAGGATAGTTTGTGGCTTCGTGCCAGTAAATGAGGAGGCTTTGTGCCTAGAATGGTGGCTTCGGGCCTACGATGGGGTAAAGCTTGACAGGATCTAGAAACAGTGAAAGGTAATAATAAAGTACGAAACAAACGAAACGTACGATAATGAATAAGGTTATACCTAGTTGTATGTACGATGTATGCTCATGTACGAAAGTAAAGGAAGTGTATTATGAAAAGAGTATTTTCATATTTAAACTAATCAAGGTATTTTAAAACTTTTAAAACTAAAACTCACTCAGCAACGCTAACTTTTATGCATTTTCAGTTGGCATGTAGTTATTGCTGAGGATGGCATGCGGGAGAAGCTACTCGGCAAGAGCAATACTGACATCCGTTCATGATTAATAATATTGTTGCTTTCTAATGCGATTAAACAATTCTTTTGTAACTGTCAACAACTATAGATGTATTGCCTAGCAACAGTCTTTATTAATGAATGGTTGACTTTTGAAATTAATTCCGCTACATTGATTTATGAATTAAGTAATGATATATGTATTTATTGCTATGGTTGACCAACTGTGAGGTCTCTGGGATCGGGGCCTTACATATTCCGTAATTAATTTTGTACGTATATTAAGAAATTAATATGAATAAAAATGAATATGTATAACGTATAAAAATGTGGTAGGTTTTTATTGTATTTTTAGGATCTTAAAACTATATATATTTAACATTATTGATATTATATGAGTTAACATTTGATAATATGAATATAGTTAAGATAATATAATTCAAGCATATCTAATTTTGAATGTAACACTAACAATACCATTAGAAATATCAGCCAATGGTCTTCTTGACAACTTACCTAAAATAAACAAAAATAAAGTTAGAAGACATATTAATTATCTTTTTAGCATAAAAAACATAAATATAATCTAATATTATTAACTTACTGTCACCAATTCGTTTATTGTTAGAAATTGTTGGAGTCGACGGAAGATGTAGGCTTGATCTTTTCAACATGTTCATTATCTTTGTGTACGTAGGATTCAATTTTCATATGGATGAATAATCATAGAGATGATAAAGTTTTATTCAATTAGAGAAGGAAATTATAACAAATAATGTTATAAGTAAAACATCTAATATTGTTAGATTAGAAACTATTTCATTGCTAATAATTTATATATTTATTAAAATTGTTGAGTACCATAACATAAATTTTTTTATTTAATAATTTTTTTACAATTAAAATGTAATATTTGACTTTTGTGTAGCAAAATATGTATACTTTTCTATTAGAAAAATATTTGAATACATTATAGGATTTAATCAAATAACTATTACAGAGACAAAATGTATGATTTCTAGATTGGAATTAGATTTAAAGTTGTAACAACTTATAGTTAAAAATATTATATTAAAAATTAAGAAGTAATAATACATTAATAATAAAGAAGTTATTATAGACCGAAACATGGTGATGGTATAAGTCTAGTAAAAGTATTCATATATATAACAAACGTTATATTGTGTACCATAAAATAAAATAAAATAACAATAGGTATAAATAGGTTTTACAATAACAATAGATTATTTGTATTATTATAGCAAATAATAAATTATTAATTGGTTCAAAGTCTACTTGGTAATATAATTGTTTGAGAGGAATACATAATTGATATCGAAGGTAAGGATGAATGTTTGGTATATAACAACAGTCTTCATTTATAAACCAAACACAATAACAATAAACATTCATAGTAGTCTTGACGATTGTAAAAACTAATAATAATCAAATGTAAAGCGAGTTCCAACGTACCTATAATTATATAATTTTATATTTAGAAGACTCATAAGGGTTTATGGTTTGCAAACGATAGCGTCAGTTCTTTGAATGCCGAAAGTACGTGACAAATCATATATGTTGAAATACAGAATTTGGTTGGTTATGAAGTAAATTGAGTGTATATGAGAGACTTTTTGAAAGTTGTATGTATGTATTATATCTATAATATTTTTTTAAAGTATTGATGTGTATTTATTGTGGTATTTAATGATATATTTTATGTTTGGTAAGTAATTATATGAGTATCAATTTATTAAATACTATTTTTTTCCTGTATTATTTAGGCGGAGTAGATAGAAGTATGTAATAAGAGACCGCCATCTGTCATTTATATGGTCTAAGAAATATACATGTGGCTTTAAAAAGCTTGCTTTATTATAATTAATAGATATCCCCTCCCCTCAATTGGAAAGGTGGTGGACCAAGACGCAGTTTGGCTCGAAGTATTTCAAATTGTGCACGCAGAAGACTTTTAGGGAAAATATCAGCCACCTGGAGATTTTTTGGGACAAACTTCGTATAAAGCTTCTTGGAGGCAACAAGCTCTTTAATAAAATGATAATCCAGATCAATATGTTTAGCACGTTTGTGTGATATTGGATTCTGAGTCATAAATAAGGCACTTTTGTTGTCACGAGGTAGAGTTGGACGATCCGAAAGAAGAGCATGTAGTTCTCGTAGTAAATGGATGATCCAAACGATTTCAGTAGTCGTATTTTCCATTGCCATGTATCTTGATTCACAGCTTGATCTTGAGACTGGTGGTTGTTTCTTGGCGCTCCATGAAACTAGGGTTCCTCGTAAGAAAATAGAGTAACCATAGGTGGAACGATGTGTTTCAATACAACAAGCCCCATCTGCATCTGAATAACCAACTAATGAAGCCGTGTGGGGTCGACTAAAGGTAAGACGAAAGGAGATGGTGCCTTTGACATAACGAAGAATTCGTTTGATGACTGAAACTGAGAGATAGTTGGGGATTGAAGAAATTGGCTGACTTGATTTACTACATAAGACAAGTCAGGTCTAGTAATAGTTAGATATTGTAGAGCCCCCACTAACGACTTGTAAAGCTTTGGATCAAAAAAAGGCAATCCATTTGAAGTAAGCGACTCATGAGGAGCAAGAGGAGTACTAACTAGTTTTGATTCATGTAAGCCTACTCTTGTTAAGATATCTGTAGCATATTTAGATTGAGTAAGAAACAAACCATTATCAGTATACGCTACCTCAAGTCCTAAAAAATAGTTAAGATAAGTCAGAAATGGTGACTTCATTATTGCATGTGATAATAAGCGTCTACATAAACAAGTAAGTACATTATGCAAGATTCATGAATAAGCACAAAAAATGATGTATCAGCGCGACTGCATGTGAATCCGTATGAAAGAAGAAACAGGCTTAAACGTTGAAACCACGCCCGTGGAGCATGTTTCAAGCCATAGAGAGCTTTTGATAACTTGCAAACATGATCTGGAAATTTGGAAATAATGAACCCAACAGGTTGTTCCATGAAAATAGTCTTATGCAAGTTTTCATATAGGAATGTATTTTGACATCAAGTTGATGTAGCTTCCATTTGTTTAAGATGGCAAGAGAAAGAATAATTCTAAATGTTGAAGCTTTGAGTACAGGGCTAAACATGTGAGAATAATCATGTCCTGAAATTTGAGTGTACCCTTGGGCTACTAAGGGAGCCTTGTAGCGTTTAACCCAACCTTTTGAGTGATATTTAATCCGGGTAAACCCACTTAGATCTGAGAACATTAGCCGAAGCTGGACGTGGTACCAAGGTCCACGTATTATTTTGTCGCAAGGCCTCCATTTCTTCATGCATTGCGTTTATCCACCTTGGATATTTGGCTACAGTGTTGAACCCTTTTGGTTCAGTCATAGATCATAAAGCTACAAGAAGACATTGAGTTGTGAGTGTAGTTAAATCCACTCGGTATTTAGGCTTTGAAATTTTGGCTTTTGATCATGTTTGCATTGGATGAAAATTGTTTGTAGTTGACTGTGATGGGGCTAGGTTAGTGGACGTGGTAGTGGATGAAGTAAGGGTTTGGTTTTGCACAGGTGGTGGTTCAATGTGAGAACTTTAGGCTAGTGCATCTAGTGGGCCTGTTTGAGAAGATGGGTTGGTTGAAATGGGGGATGGCAAGTCATTACTAGGTTTAGTATGGACTTGAGAAGAGTGAGTAGAGTTTGGATCTGGGCATTTAGTGGTGGGTTTACATAAGGAACAAGGAGGTTGTGATGTTAAGGTGGCTTGGTGGAGATGTTGAGGTGGTTTGGTGGCAATGGTGGGCGGTGAGATTGTGACACCTCGCACTTTCAGGTTACCATCGTTCTCGTGATCAAACCTTTCTCCAATATTTTTTTTCTTATTATTAGTAAATTTTGTTATTATTAAATGACTAAATAATAATAATTAATGTTATTAGAAATTAACTTTAGAATAATTAAACAATTCAACCTAAAATGGAAATTATGGAAAGTAGGTGGGCAAAAAATGTAAATTACACAATTCAACCCTTTTAAACCCTACCATCTCTCGGCTCCTGTCCAAAGAAAAAAAACCGACCCCAACCTCCATCGTAGCATCCTGTTCTGGCGACTCCCTCTTAACGGTAGCCTCCCGACTTCAATAGCACTAGAGTCTACAAACCAATCGGGACCAGAAGTGGTAACGCGGCATTGGGCTTGAAAGGCTCTTGCGAGGTCGGCCGAGCTGTGAGCCGGGGTATGAGGAGAGGGAATGGTGGAGAAGGAAGGGCACTGATTAGCATAATGACCATTTTGGCGACAAAGTTGACAGTGGGGGTGCGCCTACCACGCCCACGACCACCAAAGGACCTGTTCGAACGACCGCCGCGACCCCGAGAATGAGTGGAACGTGAGGAGGTTGCATTGAAAGCAATAGTAGGAGTGGATGAGCCATGAATAGACTTGACATAAAACTTATGACTTTCTGCTTGAGCGATCAAATCACGGAGGTTCGGATTAAGTTGGGCAGCCCGAACAGCGGTGGCAAAGCCCTCAAAGGACGGCCCGAGACCGTACAAGAAATGATGATTCTTGTCCTCGGCAGAAACTTGATGTCCGACGGCCGCAAGTTGGTCGCAAATGAGTTTGAAACGACGACCATATTCGGCAACAGAAGAGGACCCTTTTACGGTTAGGCGAAGTTGATCCTTAAGGTTATGGATGCGATCAGTGGAGGTATTGCAATAGGCATGTTCGAGGGCAACCCAGATGGCACGGGCGGTGGGAAGGTCAAGGATCTCGGCAACCGCTTCTTCCGAGAGACTAGCATGAAGGATGAGAATCGTCTTTTGATCATTGGCAAGCCAAGAAGTGTAGAGAGGATTAGTAGAAGTTTTGTTCTCCACCGTGGTTTCAGCAGGAGGTGCAGGGAGGGTACCGTTTACATGAGGGAGGAGGTTTTGAAAGGTAAGGATTGGGACCATTTGATTTTTCCATAATAGGTAATTTGAGGGAGATAATTTGATAGTGAGCATATGAAAAATGGTGTTGAGGGTGACGGAGGAGTCACTGGAATGAGAGGAAGAGGAAGCCATGGAAAAGAAGGTGAAGGATCTTAGGCTCTTGATACCATGTAAGAGATGAGAATGCTTGGCATACCTCCAATGGAGGATGCAACTCAATAAATATAGGAGCATACATAAATACAAGAAAGTGAATGGACAAATATAATTAATACAAAGAATGCTAATGGATAATACGACCTTTGGAAGACTGACGCTCCTTCGGTGATTTCCCTCATCTCGAGTCGTTACCTTTCGGCAAGTTTCGTCGGTTAGAACAAATCTGGGTAGCCGCGGTGGTCGTTTCTAGCAACCCATTCGGTATGATTCTTTCCATTGTCTTATTCGTGTTCGTTTTCCATTGCGGTTGGGTACGTTACGGGTTGCGTTGATTGGTTTCGTGTGCATCCGGGTTCGTGGGCGGTTTCTTACGGCTAGTTTGGGTAAGGGTATGAATGTGTGTGCGATCTTCGAGTATGTATGTGCATATAAACACGTGTTCTTACGAGAGTAATGGCTATGCATGTGTTATTGGGTGTGTTTCGCACAAGAATTCATGGCTGTGTTTCAACGTATTCGTACGTATGTCTGGATGATGTGGGTTTTGGTTGGAGTGTATATAGTCGTGTATGTGGGCTGAGAATTATATGGTTGCATGTATTTGTGTGGGTATGGATACATATATATATTCCTTATGAATATAAATTCTACATATGTATATATGTATATGTTTCAGTGGCAAGTGTGGAAGTATGTTCCAATATCTCTACTACTATTATAATACATAAACGAGGGATAGATTGGTAATTTACCTGACTTTGTAAGACGCGCCTGTATATCTGCCCTTCTTCTGCGTCCGACGCCGGTTACCAGCGCCCCTTGAGCTGCCGGCCTCACCTCCGCCGGTTCAAGCCCTTCCCCTTTAATGGCCATCAGTTCCATCTCCACTACAACAGTCTTCACTCCCACTGCAAATTTCATGAACAACACCACCACCACCACAATCGCCCACAACCACAACTCACCAGTGCATCGCCGCCGTCCTCCTCTTCCTCTTCACCATCTCCGGCGTAACCCCCAAATCCACCATCGAACCATGCTGCACCACCGACTCCTGCACCACCCTCCTAGGCTACACCCTCTACACCGAGCTCAAAGTCTCCGAACCCGCATCCCTCTTCCAAATCGACCCCATCAATCTCTGGGCACCAGATGACACCGACAACACCGTCCAACATTCTGATCCGGTTCAACCGGTTCTGGTACCATATTTGTTGGTAGATGTATCGTTTGATTTTATGCCACTTTCTTCTTTTGATCTGAATTAAAACGCCTCCCTTTGGTTTACGAGGTTTAATCACTGGTTGATTTGCTCATTTGGTTCGTCATCTTGTTCAGGTGGGTAATATTTTTTATGAATTTGTAACCAGATAGGTGATTAGGCTGGAAATGGTTACAATTCAGGTCTTCACTTCAGAAATTCTACAGCTTGTTTTCTATCATTACTACCTAATTAGGTCAGTGATAGTTCCAATTCAGGTCTCTGCTTCATCAGTTTTACATCCATTTACGGCTGTGTAATCTGTAATTGCGTGTTTTATCTTCACTCGCAGGGGGATCCTCTCACTTGGGGATTTTGATGCTTGTTGCAGCCTTGCAAGTAAGAATTAGGGTTTTGTTGGATTTCACCACTGAACCTTTTATGATTTCTTTATTTTTCTCAAATCAGCACTTCTGATGCCAACATAAACCTGGATGTTTGTTTTTTTTACTTCATGGTTGTAGCTCTTCTTTATCTATGGCATTCTCCATACATTTATATAACAAAGTGATGACAGGTCATGCTTACAATTATACATATTTATAAACTCATTTTCAGTTTCCTAATATTTCAATACTTTGGATTCACTTCGTGTTCATCAATTTCTGATAGTAGCTGTGATGCTAACACTCCGAGATCTCACTACAGTCGTGGGTAAGCTTCAAAAGTCAATTTTGAACAAGATTTAATGAGTTATTGACTTGACTTTGACCATGGTTATGGTTTTTTTAAGTTCATATGTGTGTGGGATAAGGATCGTATTTAGTTAATTTTGACTGTAAAGTTTGTAAATTCTTGTACACCTATCATTTTATCATCATTTAGTTAGCAAAGATTGTGTTGTGATATGTGTTGTGATATATGATTGGGTGTGTTGTGATATATGTGTTGTAGCTCTAATTTGTGAAAGTTTCCATTTTGTTTCCCAATTGATTTCTCAAGATTATTGATTGTGTGGTTGTTGAGCAGATGGGAGATGTGGGGTTTCGGTATACAGTGGATGAAGCTCTGTGTGCAATTGGGTTTGGGAGATTTCAAGTTATTGTGCTTGCATATGCTGGGTTGGTTGGGTAGCAGAGGTGATGGAATTTAAAGAATCTTCATACAGTTTTTTCTAAAGAGTTTACAATATGCAGGCATTAGCTGCAGCCTCAAAAACTGTTGATTCGCTTAAGATTGTTCATAGTTTGCATGCTTACTTTCTTCTTGTCGGGGATCTTGAAGGTAAGTGAAAAGGTTAGTTAAGTGGGAATGGGTTAAATGGGTTAAACGGGTCAAGTGAAAAGGTTAGTTAAGTGGGAATGGGTTAAATGGGTCTATGAGTTTGCATTTTGAAAGTCTTCCATAGTCTTTTAACAGACTTAGATTACTATTAACAAGCGTTGATATGTTATGTTTCTTGCAATTTAGGTCGCTAAATACAACAATTTGTCTGGAGAAATATCCAATTTCTTTGAAGGCCTAGCCTAACTGCTTTGGTCAATTTGTAAGATCCATAATCTTAAACAATCCCTCTTTTTTTCCTTTTTAATTTAGTTCATATTTTGATGCTCTTTTAATTTTGTTTTGTTTTTTATATTTTACTTTGGGCGAGGTTTGTTCAATAATAGTTTAGTAATCATCTATCAAGAAAAAGCTTTCATAACTCTTGCAATGGTAACTGACATTTATTACGGCGGAAAAAAGAGCCGTTCAGGTTGTATATCATGTCAAATTGGCTTCTAATCAAACAACTAACTTCTTGTAGGGGTCAGGTTGAGCCCACCTGAAATGCTTTTTCAAATAATTAGTATCTCAAAGATGTTTACAATAATAATTATATCATTTATCTTTATGAGTAAACTAACATGTGTGTGTGCAGTCATTTGTAAAATAAATAAACTTTCAGGAACTTCGGTCAACCCCAGGATGTTAAATCAACACAATTATATGAAAGCTTCGGTCAGACCTCTTCTTCGGTAAGAGGCAAGCAACTATAACTCGGTTTGCGACAGTAGGCCGTATTGCAAAACAATTACATGTAAATGCTTAGTTCTATTCATGTCAATTTGACCATATAACATTTTGACGAGCACGTTTAATACAAAGCCAGATTTAAACTTAAAATTAAAAAAACTACATAAGCATTTATACGTAATGCATGCTAGGCACAATAGGAGAGAAAGTCCTATATATCATAATTAAAAGAATATGTATATGTGTTTATGTGATTTGTTCCGTACTTAAAATAATTAATTGTGCTAACTATTCATGATTTGTCCCGCGGCAACGCGCGGGTCTCATGCTAGTATATATATATATATATATATATATATATATATATATATATATATATATATATATATATATATATATATATATATATATATATATATATATATATATATATATATATATATATATATATATATATATATATATATATATGTATATGTATATATATATATGTATATATATATGTATGTATGTACTTTGCGTACATTTATATAACTGTGTACGCAGCCTTGTATATACATATACACGTATTCTATGTGTGTATATATATAAGGTGTGTGTGTTCTGCGAATCAGGATTAGTAAGTAATGGTGATATATATATATATATATATATATATATATATATATATATATATATATCAATGAGTGGGATATACTAGGTCTGTTTGTTTGTCTATATATATATCAATGATGTTTTTTAGGATGACATCCATTTGTATAACAATGATGTTTTTATGATTTAATGCAAATTATGATATTTTGTAACAATTAACTATATTGTATTATTTTGCAAAAGTGTTCATTATTATATGAAATGATTTTAGTTAATTTCTGCTGCGATGTTTTAAATAAATGTATGGTTTATGTGCGATGAATGACCAACTGTGAGGTGCCCAGGAACGGGGCCTTACAACGCAGCCTTGTGTATATATACATGTATTCTGTGTGTGTATATATATAAAGGTGCGTGTTTCGCGAATCAGGATCAGTAAGTAATGGTGATATATATATTTTTGTATGTAGGGTTGCGAGTATGTTCTGGTTTATATATATATATATATATATATATATATATATATATATATATATATATATATATATATATATATATATATATATATATATATATATATGTTCTGCGTATATGATCCGTGTATGTGTGTATGCGTATATGTTCTACAATGTATGCAGGTATAGGGTTTTTTTCTGCGTATGTATTTGTGTAAATCCTTCTACATATGTATGCTTATCTTGTATATATATATATATATATATATATATATATATATATATATATATATATATATATCATGCAATAATGTATGTATATGTGTGAGTGTGATTTGTTGTTGTTGTCTGTTTTTGTATGTTCATAGGTATATATATATATATATATATATATATATATATATATATATAATGTAGGTATGCATGTGGAAGGTGAGTTTGGTTAGTGGAAGTTAGTACACATATATGTTAATGATGGTGGTGTATGGTTTGTTAATTATATTATATATGTATGTTAATAGTGAGCTTGGTTATTGTTGTTGTTGTAGTCTGTTTATGGTGAGTTTTAGTACACATGTATGTTAATGGTGGTGGTGTATTGTTTGTTAAATTATATTATACATGTGTTTTGATAGCGGGTTCATGGTACATGCGTGATCTATTAATAACGGTGTGATACATACGTAAATTAGATGTGCCATGTGTTATGTGTGTTTTATCCATGTTATGAAATATGTGGGGGTAATATATTAATTATGGATTTAGAATTAATTAAGTGTGTGTATGTGTAGTGGTGAATGTATGAATTGTCTTGCATGTGAGTATGGGCTATAAATAAAAATATTTATAAGTATTCATGCATAATATATATATGAGGTTATGTGTGTGATATATATATTGTACGATTGTGTGGAATGGTATTAATGGTCTAGCAAGATGATTATGTTAATGCCTAACACGAACCAGAATCGAGTCGTGAAACGTGAATCCGTACAAATCCTTATGCTTATAATTAATAATCAATATTAATTATATATTAACTGAAATTCAGGTTATTCGAAAACCTAACTTCCTGTTCTTTGTGTTACATTGCTGCTATGCATTCAAGGTGAGTTTTCATGGCCCCGTTTTCTATTCTTTCCTTTGGGGGGGAGAAAACATACAAACACTATTTTTGTTATGGTTGCCAGTATTATTGATATCGCCTGTTATATTAGTGTAGACACATTTGAAAGTCCGTACAGTATCAAACCATTATAATGGGATTAGCGAGGTGATTCCGAGTAGTACTACTGGGTTTGACAAACCCCGCCCGGGCTAGTCGCGCTAGCTTGATTGGAGGTCAAACGGGTGCGTAATTGACCTAACGATTGCCAAGGTCTGTGATAGACGTGGTGGAAAGGCATAAAATACACACAGTTAGCTTCGGTTTGAAACACTAAGTAACTTGTTTATAGGCTAGCTACCTATCGATATGTTTTATATACTAAACGATATGAAACTCTTTCTGACACATTACTTGTTGATTAAACCTGTGGACTCACCAACTTTATGTTGACATTGTTTAGCATGTTTTGTCAGGTCACAGGAACGCACAAAGTTAAGAACTCAACTAGGAATGCATTCATGGCATACATTACAACTCAATCGTTTTATTTGTTAAACGCATGTTGACCTTGTTGAATTGTTGAATTACTGTTTTTAAAACGCTTCTGCAAGCATGAAACACTTATGGTTGATTTAAAAGTTGGATTTCTAAAGGTGGCGTTTGGTAATTATCGAGTCTGGTGTAACTGGTGCTATCTGAGATCCTGGTGTGTCACACGCCGACGGTAAAACCCCGTTAGTGGAATTTGAGAGCGTGACAGATTGGTATCAGAGCTCCAGTTATAGCGAACTAAAATGAGCATTCATATGCATTGCATTTTAGACTATAGCTAGATTGCATTAGTTACACATGTAGACTATTAAGTTATGCTTGATTGTTTCGCATGCTTGATAACTGTCTGCTTTGGCGTATTCCTGTGAGCGTTTGATTATAGGGACGATGTTTTCATCTTCTTATGCTAAGTCTAAGGGAAAAGGCCAGATCATCCTGATTCCCCGTTGTTTTCTTAACCGAATCATTTGTACAACCTTGGTTAAATGACCCTTGGTTTAATAACTATATCTTTGATACCTCTATCATTAATAACACTCGGTAGTTGACAAGGTATGTTAGCTCGGATGGGAGGAACTAGGGGTGACCATGCAAAGCAAATTAGAATCACGGGTACACATGTAATTATAATTTGTCGTGCATGAGAAGTCTAGAGAACTCTGTAGGGTGATAACGGCCATAATCTATACAAAATTTCATTTCCATACTTTGAGACATGAGGTCTCGATTCTCATAAAAAATTACTATTAATATGGAAACAAACCTTTATTTCTACTCGTATGAAAAGTTCTCATCTACCTCAAGCCTTAATAAGATTCATTTTATGGCATTAACCCTAGTCTCTATGAGACGTTTCTCTTTCTAGCACTTCAGCGATCGTGTAATACTAACCATCTTCAATGTGCAAGTTCTTTAAAAGTTTCAATAGAGTGATGATACTCTCTACGCATGTTTGTTAAAAGAATGATCTTAAGACTTAGAGTCTTGGTAATTTGAGTGCTTAAACATTTATATCATTTGATAATTATCATGTTTAGGTGTATATTACATTTATTTATTCCCCCGTGGTAGAATCCAATTGGATTTTTCTGGCTGACTATGTTTAGCATAGGACTAAAGAGCAAGATATTATGATGACCTCGTCCATTACATCTCTGCTGGTACATTATAAACAACAAGTGCAACTATAATCTCCATTACAATAAGAACATTTGAGAGTGCTCTGCGGAAACTTGACCATACCTTCAAGAACCATCGTGTGAACATCCCGGCCAAGTCTCCTCAACCACAAGAAGCACATAAAGGATGTTATGAGTGCAGACAACCTGTGCATTTAAAGAGAAACTGTCCAAGGCTCAAGAAGATAGGAAACCAGCAGAAATGGTAGTTCTGCTTCAGCATTATCTCATTCGAGTGCCGATTGAAGTTTCATACCTAGTAACTTGAGTGGACTGCTAGAGGTAGTTCTCACAAGCTTAAGTTCCAGAATATACCATAGAAGTAACCGACAGTAGAACAATAACCTCCACCCATGTACTTGGCAGTTGTAATATAGGTTTGTCTAAACATTCGTTTGATATAAATCTAGTTTCCTATTACCCATGGTATCTTTGATGTAGTGGTTGAAATGGATTGGTTGTCCAAAAACCATATAGAGATCATTTGTGGAAACAAACTAATTAAGTTAGCTCTTCCTAGTGATAGGATCCTTACAGTAGAAGGTGACAAGGTTGGTGTTGTGGTTGGCGTCATCTCATATGTGATGGAGCATAAATGTCTCAAGAAAAAGCATTACGCTCTACTGACACTAGTTAATGAGAAGAAGGCGGATGAGAAGCGTGTTAAAGATATTCCAGTTGTCTGAGACTTTTTGGAAGTATTTCAGAAGACTTACCTGGCCTTCCTCCAAATAGGCAGTTAGAGTTCCAGATATAGAGTTAACACCTGGAGCAACTCCGATCGCTCGGGCGTCGTACCGTCTGGCACCGAACAAATTACAAGAGTTGTCTAAGAAATTGAATGAATTATTAGACAAGGGATTCATACGTCCCAGCTCTTCACCCCGGGAAGCTCTAGCGCTTCTCGTGGAAAAGAAGGATAGAACTTTCAGAATATGTATTCACTATAGGGAACTGAACAAAGTGACGGTTAAGAATCCTTATCCTTTTCCGCGCATTGATAATTTTTTCAATCAGCTTTTAGGGTCGAGTTTCTACTCCAAGGTAGATCTAAGGTCAGGATATCACCAACTGAGAGTTCGAGATGATGACATTGCAAAGACCGCGCTCAGAACTAGATATGGTCAATACGAGTTTTTGGTTATGCCATTTGGGTTGACCAACGCACCAGCGGTTTTCATGGACCTCATAAACCGAGTGTGCAAACCCTATTTGGAAAATTTTGTCATTATCTTTATCGATAACATCCTTATTTATTCAAAGAATAAGGAAGAACATGAGGAACACCTTAGACTGATCTTGGAGCTGCTGAAACGAGAACAATTGTATGCTAAGTTTTCAAAGTGTGATTTCTGGATACGAGATGTCCAATTCTTGGGTAATGTGGTCAATGAGAAGGGAATACATGTTGACTCGGCAAAGATAGCAGCCATCAAGAACTTGGCTACGCCTATGACTCCGACTGAGGTACGACAGTTTCTTGGGTTGGCTGGCTATTATCGACGATTCATCGAAGGGTTTTCAAAAATTGTTCAACCTCTTACCGCAAAACACATAAAGGCACTACATACAATTGGGGTGACAAACAAAAATCTGCAGTTCAGTTTCTGAAGCAGAAACTCTATACGGCACCGATTCTATCACTACCTGAGGAACAGATGATTTGTAGTTTATTATGATGTTTTCATTCAAGTCTCGGTTCTGTGCTAATGCAACGTGAGAAAGTGATCGCTTATGCTTGCCGTTAACTAAAAGTTCACGAGAAAAACTACACGACACACGACTTAGAGTTGGGAGCCATTGTGTTTGCACTCAAGATATGGAGACATTACTTGTACGGTACTAAGTGCACCATATACACCTATCACAAGAGTCTCCAACACATCTTTAAACAAAAGGAGTTAAATATGAGACAACATCATTGGGTCGAGTTATCGAATGACTACGATTGTACAATCAAATGTCATCCGGGTAAGACTAATGTAGTAGCTGACACCTTAAGTCGAAAGGAAACACCTAAGCCAAAACGAGTTCGAGCATTACAACTTACCATCCACACCGGATTACCTGATCAGATCCATAATACTCAACTTGAGGCTTTGAATGATAAGAACCTGAAAGCAGAGTCCATGCGGGGCATGGGAAGGCAATTACAGACCAAACCTGATGGAATCCGTTATTTCATAGAATGAATATGGGTTCCTTTATATGGAGATCTACGAGATCTGTTAATGGATGAAACTCATAAATCAAGATACTCTATTCACCCGGGTTCGGATAAGATATATCAAGATTTGAAGATTCTATACCGGTAGCCAAACATGAAAACTGATATTGCCACTTATATAAGCAGATGTTTAACCTGTTCTAAGGTTAAGGTGGAATATCAAAGACCATCCGGTCTAATCCAACAACTAGAAATTCCAGTATGGAAGTGGGAACAGATATCAATGGATTTCATCACAAAACTGCTTCGGACTCCCAGTGGATGGATACCATTTGGGTGATTGTAGATTGCTTGATAAAATCATATTTCCTAGCAATCTGAGAGACTGACCGAATGGAAAAGTTGACTTGTATCTACCTATGGGAAACAATCTCTTGGCACAATGTGCCAATTTCCATTATCTCTGATCGTGACGCTCGATTCACTTCACATTTCTGGCAATCTTTACAACAATCATTGAGAACATGACTAGACATGAGCACGGAATACCATCCTCAAACTGATGGTCAGAGTGAGCGTACGATCCAGACTCTGGAAGACATGTTGCGTGCCTATGTGATTGATTTTGGCAGCAGTTGGGAAACTTACATGCCATTAGTTAGTTTCCTTACAATAATAATTATCACACCTCAATCAAGGCCACTCCGTTTAAGGCATTGTATGGACGCAAGTGTCGATCACTTATTTGCTGGGCAGAAGTTGGAGAAAGCCAACTTACGGGTCCTGAATTTGTGCACGAGAGGACTGAGAAGATCGTACAGATTCATAACCGTATGGCAGCAGCACGCGATCGACAAAAGAATACGCTGATAAATGTCATAAACCGTTGAAATTCCTGATTGGTGATAAGGTACTTTGAAAGTGTCACCTTGGAAATGTGTGATTCGTTTCGGGAAACGTGGAAAACATCCTAGATACGTTGGGTCATTTAAAATTACCAAACAAGTTAGCCCATTAGCTTATCAACTGAACTTACCTGAAGAACTCAGTGAAATACACAACGTGTTTCACGTGTCAAATCTGAGGAAGTGCCTGGCCGATGAATCACTTGTTGTTCCGCTGTGATGTTTTAAATAAATGCATGGTTTATGTTCGATGAATGACCAACTGTGAGGCGCCCGAGAACGGCACCTTACAAGTTGGTATCAGAGCCAAAGTTTAAGTGAAATGGGTAAATACTTTCAAAAGAAACCTAAACTTAAAATGAGAATGGGACAAAGGGAAGGGATGCCAGTCCGAGTAGATACGTGCCATCACGTATTTTCCTTAATGTTAACCGGTATTATGTGCGTATGTTATTTGATCTTTTAACCTTGATTATGTGTGACAATGTTATGCTTATGTACGATATGTTTCCTTATGTTCCTTATTATGTATTTTTCTATGACCCACGTATTATGAGTATGAAATGAACGTGAAGTATTATGTAACGTAGACCGGAAGTTAATGTTAATGATATGTGGAACATAAAGAAAGAAAGAATGCATGCATTAATGAACGAACGGATATAAGAAAAGTCTTGCAAGCAATGTATGGAGGTTCACACCCAATGAAGGGTGTGTTAGCTCAACTGTGTGCGGGTTAGCTACCCCAGAAGGATGCACACTGGGGTCTAATCCTTGTGATTCACCATACGTATAGGATCTTTCCGCTTACCCCGGTACTGTGGTCAGGCCACCGGGCACAACGTATAGGAGTCTAATTATAGACTTCGGCCCAGTACCCGCTTTATGCATGACGGTAGGGTATAGCACATGGCATTGGTCCGAATGAAATTACATCGGTACTGTGGTCAGGCCACCGGGCACAACGTATGGGATTCTAATTATAGACTTCGGCCCAATACCTGCTTTATGCATGACGGTGGGGTATAGCCCGTGGCATTGGCCCGGAATGTGAGAAAGATAAAGGTGAATGTACGTAAAATATGGTAAGGAAGATAACGAATGATAATGATGACGTACGATGATGAATGAACAAAAGTTAATGAACGATGATGAAGATAATAATAAGATTATCTATTTGTACATATGATGTATGAGCACATATGAAAGTAAAGAACGGTTTTAAATGATAAGTGAAGTATTTTATTTATAAAACTAGAACTCACTCAGCAACGCTGACTTTTATGTATTTCCAGTTGGCAGGTGATTGTTGCTGAGGATGGCATGGGGCAGCTACTTGGCATTTTTGGAATGGCATCCATCTGTATAACAATAACGTTTTTATGATGTAATGCAAATTATGATATTTTGTAACAGTTAACTACATAGTATTATTTTGCAAAAGCGTTCATTAATATATGAAATGGTTTAAAGTAATTTCCGCTGCGATATTTTAATTAAATGTATGTTTATACGTTTTGTGCAATGATAGTCCAACTGTGAGATGCCCGGGAACGGGGCCTTACAAAGACGCAGTTTGGCTCGAACTATTTCAAATTATGCACGTAGAAGACTTTTAGTGAAAATATCAGCCACCTGGAGATTGGTTGGGACAAACTTCATATAAAGCTTCCTGGAGGCAACAAGCTCTTTAAAAAATGATAATCCAGATCAATATTTTTAGCACGTTTGTGTGATATTGAATTCTGAGTCATAAATAAGGCACTTTTTTTGTCACAAGGTAGAGTTGGATGATCTGAAAGAAGAGCATGTAGTTTTCATAGTAAATGGGTGATCTAAACGATTTCAGTAGTCGTATTTGCCATTGCACTGTATCCTGATTCACAGCTTGATCTTGAGACTATTGGTTCTTTCTTGGCGCTCCAAGAAACCAGGTTTCCTCGTAAGAAGATAGAGTAACCATAGGTGAAATGACGTGTTTCAATACAACAAGCCCCATCTGAATCCGAATAACCAACTAATGAAGCCATATGGGTTCGACTAAAGGTAAGACCAAAGAAGATGGTGCCTTTGACATAACAAAGAATTCGTTTGACTGACTAAAAGTGAGAGATAGTTGGGGATTAAAGAAATTGGCTGACTTGATTTACTACATAAGACAAGTCAGGTCTAGTAATAGTTAGATATTGTAGAGCCCCCACTAATGACTTGTAAAGCTTTGGATCAGAAAAAGGCAATCCATTTGAAGTAAACGACTCATGAGGAGCAAGAGGAGTATTAACTAGTTTTGATTCATGTAAGCCTACTCTTGTTAAGATATTTGTAGCATATTGAGATTGAGTAAGAAACAAACCATTATCAGTAGAAGCTACCTCAAGTCCTAAAAAATAGTTAAGATCCCGCAGATTTTTATTGCAAACTCACGATTTAGTCAAGAAATGAAGTCAGAAATGGTGACTTCATTATTGCATGTGATAATAAGATCGTCTACATAAACAAGTACAATATGCAAGATTCATGAATAAACACAAAAAATGATGTATCAGCGCGACTACATGTGAATCCGTATGAAAGAAGAAACATGCTTAAACGTAAAAACCACGCCCGTGGAGCCTGTTTCAAGCCATAGAGAGCTTTTGATAACTTGCAAATATGATCTGGATATTTGGAGATAATGAATCCAACAAGTTGTTCCATGAAAACAGTCTCATTCAAGTTTCCATATAGGAATGTATTTTTGACATCAAGTTGATGTAGCTTCCAGTTGTTTAAGATGGCAAGAGAAAGAGCAATTCTAAATGTTGAAGCTTTGATACAGGGCTAAACGTGTGAGAATAATCAAGTCCTGAAATTTGCGTGTACCCTTGGGCTACTAAGCGAGCCTTGTAGCGTTTAACCGAACCATCTGAGTGATATTTAATTCGATAAACCCACTTAGATCCGAGAACATTAGCCGAAGTTGGACGTGGTACCAAGGTCCACGTATTATTTTGTCGCAAGGCCTCCATTTCTTCATGCATTGCATTTATCCACCTTGGATCTTTGGCTATAGTGTTGAACCCTTTTGGTTTAGTCATAGATCATAAAGCTACATGAAGACATTGAGTTGTGAGTGTAGTTAAATCCACTCGGTATTTAGGCTTTGAAATTCTGGCTTTTGATTGTGTATGCATAGGATGAAAATTGTTTGTAGTTAACTGTGATGGGGCTGGGTTAGTAGACGTGGCAGTGGATGAAGTAAGGGTTTGGTTTTGCACAGGTGTTGGTTCAATGTGAGAACTTTGGGCTAGTGCATATAGTGGGTCTGTTTGAGAAGATGGGTTGGTTGAAATGGGGGATGGCAAGTCATTACTAGGTTTAGTATGGACTTGAGAAGAGTGAGTAGAGTTTGGATTTGGGCCTTTAGTAGTGGGTTTACATAAGGAACAAGGAGGTTGTGATGTTAAGGTGGCCTGGTGGAGATGTTGAGGTGGTTTGGTGGCAACGGTGGGCAGTGAGATGGTCTGGTGGTGATGGTGGTTCGGTGGTGAACTGGCGATGGTGGTCGGGCGACAACAAGGATCAATCTGGACAGAGAAGAAAATGGGAGTGATGGTGGGTCCATTGTATTTTTATTATTGTTAAAACAGTTAACATATATGAGTTAAAATAACATTTTTTAATAGCTGGCATCCATGACGGGGACCGTTTGTGTTACATTTTGTGAAACGTTTGGACCAACCTTGTAATTTTTCAAACTTGGGGAGCGAAAGTGAAAACAGACCTAAACACAGGAACCTTTTTGGTAATTAACTCTAAATTTTAGTTGGAAATTAGTTAAAGAAGGTTGAAGGCTGGAAAATTATAGGTTTTGAGCTTTTGATCGTTGGCGATAGGAAAGGTTTTGATGTGGGTGATCATCTTCATCGGTCAAATTTCCGTGAAATTTATCTATGTTCCATCACGAGTTCATCTTCTACCCTTCGAATTCATGCCACGCTCCAATAATGAAGATGAAACATCAAACTCATCTCAGATTTTATCATTTTCTTCATCAAGAACAAGATTTGTTCACTAGGTTGTTTTGGAGGAAGTCGAAGAATCCCACATCCCACAAAAGACATGTAGTGTTGTCGAATTCCTAACTCAACAGTCCCCTCCACCACTCATCCTTCACTTCATTCCTACCATGAATCATTTCTTTGCTTGTTTCAATTCTTATTTTCGATAGCCTTGAGTTATTTCTTGGTTGATGGATCACCTTAAAATCCTCGTAACAAACACACCTAGAATGAATGTGGCCACGTTGTTGCTATTAAAATATGGCTGCATTGAGTTTTGAGATATCAATGATCTTGATTGTTGGGAATTCAAATTGATTTATGGTTTTACATTGTACCCGATTCATATTTACCATCATGCTAATAAATGATAAGTGAATGGTGGGAGATACTTTTAATATAGAATTTAGATTTTAAGATATTTTAGAACTAATACGGAGTAAATGACCAAAATACCCTAAGAATTAACAAATGAAATTAAGGTTGTTTAAACAAGGGACCATCTTTAAATTCAAACACAGACATTAGGGATTAAGTCCATAAAATTTAAAGCTTAGGGACTGAATTCATGATATGCAGCAAACCACAAGGATCATCTATGAAATTTATTCAATCGTATAAGATGTTGAATGTGGTGTTACAACAGAAATGTAAAATAGCACACTTATCGCCATGGAGGAAAATCGGACAATTCGGGGAGCTAGCAGGGTACACAGTACTCATTTGGAATTGATTAACAATATTGTCAAAGCTCACGGAGGCGTATCTGCATTTGGCGGAGTCAGTGAATGGACTCGTGAAGGAGATTATCTTTACATGAAAATGAAAGAATCTGGAGTTATTAACGAATAAAATACTGCAGAATCAAATGGGGATTATATTTTTTATTAGTTTTTATATTTATTGAAGATTTTTCTATTAATTAATTGTTATTTTGTATTTCTTTTATTAATGAAAATTATTTAATTATACGTTGTTTTTTGAATCAATTTAATTTTCAAAATCAATGGTTGAATAAGATGTATAAGAATTAAATTAGTAAAATCAAAATTTACAAAAATTAATTAAATTAGAATGGCTCAGTGAAAATAAGACAATGTTTCTCCCCTTATTAGTCGGGGATTGGTTCCCTAAGTTTTTCTATATCTCCAATTTCTCCCCCTCAGGGAGCACTTCGCATGACTTTAGAATAAGAAAATAATGAATTTGAAATATTTGTATGCTAAGTAAAAAAAAAGTGTTTTGAAGAATCACAAATGGAGGTGTGAATGATTTTTTAGAAAAGGCAGAGCTGTTTTTAAATTTTATTATTGCATTAATAATTAAAATCTTTGAATAAAACTAATTAGGTGTTGTAAATGTTAGAAAGACTTTGTACATCTTTTAATGTGTTTGACCCTTATCCGTTTTATATATATCTAACACTCTTATACATACTTTTCTTAACGATGGAAAATACAAAGAAAACCTAGAGAAATCGTCGCCTCTAGTAAAAATGCATATTGATCTTGGAGAGACTTTGATTATGTTGTAGGGGCTCGTCTTTTTATTACACACAAAGACGCATGCACTAGTGATCATGCAAGTGAGTGAATTTGTTTATCCAGCCTCTTTGAAGATCCAGTACCACTACTACAACTGTGAGCGTTTTTTGTTTTCGCAAATTCGTAGCAAGCGTGTAATCTTGTTTTGAGATCAGATTTTCGACCAGGGGTTAACTACAACTTATTGAATGAAAAACAACACTAAAATTATATGAAACTTGAATGTATTTTCAATGAGAAAGTTTGTACATTCATCATACAAATATATACATCATCGACTCCTATTTATACATACATGAGGGCAGTTAACTACCAACCGTTGTAACCACCAAGACAGTTACTTTTGGCGGGTGATTATGCTTTACCCGAAATGACCCATATACAATACTTACTAAATATTAATTATATTTCATTATAACTAAACGTGACTTATGCTAAACTTAATTATATCCAACAATCTCCCCCCTAAGTTTTGCATACAAGTTTTCATCTTCACCCAAACTTGAATCTTTTCTTCGGTGGTAGTTCAGCCTCGATTTGAGCCTTCTGTTTCTTCCTTGCGGACATCTTGCTGCCTTCTCCCACTTCAATCGTGATCTCTCTACCTTTGAACTTTAGATGATACCATTCTAACATTTCTAAGTAACGAAGGCAGACAATCTTAATAGATTTGATAACATTGTCTCTATCTCCTGGTATAAACATCTTCAAATCATAACCCATTAACATCACCACTTCTGCCCACTTCATATCCTTATCCATTTTATCATATCCTCCCATACTTTGTACTATCATGTACAAATTCATCAAATTTACACGTTGTCCAAACGTGTCCCTTGGTGGCATTGGACTTGGAATTTTAATCTTTAATATATTTGAGATAAACCATTCAACCACTCTTTCAAATTCTGCTTCAAATTTTTCTTTATGTGCCTGTACCTTTGTAGCTATTTGGATTAAATCCATAAACACAATGCAATCTTGAAGTGATGATACTTGAGTTGAATACATGACCGGTCCTTTTCCTTTTGTGCAATTGACTTCATTTCTTTCTGTTTCGATCGAGATTTCTTCAAAATGCTTCCACAACCTTGCTCGTTCATAATCCTCCTCCGATACTTCCTTTATTATATTGTTTAATTCTCCCTGATCATTAGGCTGCATGATATAACATTTGTCTCCTTCAAATGTAATCTCGTATCCTAGTTTCGTTAATAATTCTGCACTTAAAACATTTTTCTTCATTGTGGGTACATAGTATACACCCCTTATAAATTGTATTTGATTGTTGCAGTGTATCTTAACATTCCCCTTTTCCTCTAAAGTATTCTTTCGTATATCCATGCGTATATGCTTCAATACCATAGGAAATTGATAATTTCACAAATACCTTTTTGTTATACGCAACATGTTGTTTTCTAGTGAGACTAACATGCCAGATTTCGTTCGATTTCCCACTATCTGTCCCTTTTACCATAAATTCAGTGATTCTAATTCTTTCTAGACAATTTCTTCTAATATGAAATGGTTTCTTGCAGTGACTACATACCTTATTCCTTGGATTTCTTTTTCCTTTTCCAATACCGATTTGGGTATTGAATTCCTTCTGTGTAGCCCTGCGTTTACTTGCTACGGAATTGTCATTTGATCCCAACTTGATCTTCTCTAACTTGATGTGTGTTACGTGACAAATAGTGTAGGGTTCCTTTTGTAATTGTTGTATTGTCAAAGGGCTATTGTGTAACAATTAGCTATGATGTTTGTACTTAAACGAATTTGATGAATGAAGAGGACAACTAATGATTTTGAGATTAATCTCCTCTCCTTCTCTCTGGATTTCTTCTTTTCCTTCAATTCTTAGCTCTTTGGTTCTTGCTTACCATTTTGTTCATAACAATGGTATCAGAGCTTCCTTTCCTCTCGACTGTGGGTTAGGGTTTCGATTTCTACGACAATAATTTACAACAATGATAAAAAAAACATCGGTGATTCGTATCAATAGCAATCTTGGTGATTCAACGTGGTGATCTCAATAAACGATCAAGAATCATAACTGAGAAACTAGAGTAATAACAACAAATCTGAGATCGGTAACAAATCAAGATAGCGATTAAGAAATCACTGAGTTAGTAGCAACAACCGATTAAGATCAGGTGACTACAAAACCAAATTCAATTCAGCAACTACCATGGAATTAGCAATGGAAAAGATTATGTCAATAAGCCAAGAAGGTACCATTCATGACTATTGCAATGAATTTCAAATTCTATTCAATTTGGTTGAAAATTCTGAAGAAATTAGCGAATATTATGCTATATATCTCTTTATGAATGGTCTTGAACCAAAAATTAGAGATATTTTTGTAACATGGCATCAATATAGTTTTCATACATTGAAAGACGTCATTTCTTTGGCTTTGAAATTGGATGCAAATAAGTTGCAAGATTCATTTTCTCCTTATGATCCAAATTCGTCTTTACATGACACCTTCAAGATATTTGATGTTAATGATCCATTGAAGAATAGAAGGGCAATTGATAATGATGTTGTTAGAGAAAATGGAAATGATAATAAACTGCATCCAAGGTGTTCGATGAAATGCCTAGTATGTTTAGAACTGAAAGTAGTTCTTTAAATCAAGATTTGAGTATTCAATATCTGATGGAATGTCCAAAAAGGGTGGTAATGTGGTAAAAGAACTTTTGGGTGATGAGATTCAAGACCTGATTAAAACCAATACATTAGGAACCCAAGAAGACTTATTTGATATAAGTCTACCTGATGCAATTGTTAAGATTGATGATGTTCAAAAAGGCATTTCAGAAATCAAAAAATTAAAATCACCCAAGACATCAATCTCATGTAGTGGGAAGAATATGTTTGACAACAAGAAAATCAAATGGTTACAGTTGCGTCTTTGGTTAAATCATCGTATGAGATTGGATGAATATAGAGTCTTATGTTCAGCAAAAGATTTCTATTCATGGAAATAGAAGAAACGGTTGATTCAACTGGATACGGGTCGATGTTGTAATCTGATGGGTAATACTTGTGAGATTAGGGAGTCCAAAATTGCTCTAAAAATACTAGACGAAAATAGGGTTTGGGAAGTTGGAATAAACGTTGAGAGAAGCGGTGAATTTTTCCAAAAGATGCTAGCAATTTAGAATGGTTTAAATCCATCAGCACATCATGTTGGGGTTCTAAGTTTTGAGCAAACCACAACATCTTTAACTGAGTTGGAGAAATCATTATTAAATATCTTTGGAAGAAGTGTAAAGATTTGGTTGCTACTGCAGTTAACAAAACTCAAAACAGAGAAGCTCTTGTTCCATGCTTGGTTGGTATTTGGGCATTTATCAAATGGTGTAATAAAAAAGTGGTTAGTTAAGTGGAAATGGAAAAGACATGTTGCATTAAATATTTGTGATTAGATGGTGTTGAATTGTTGATAGGCTGCCTACATATAAGCATAGAAGCATATGATCAAATAGTCAAGCATTTGAGTGTAGTGTTTAAAGTTAGTAGTTTTTTTTCATGATTCTTGAGGTCATATCTTTTATGGAGGAAGTATTGTTACGTGACAAATAGTGTAGGGTTCCTTTTGTAATTGTTTTATTGTCAAAGGGCTATTGTGTAACAATTAGCTATGATGTTTGTACTTAAACGAATTTGATGAATGAAGAGGACAACTAATGATTTTGAGATTAATCTCCTCTCCTTCTCTCTGGATTTCTTCTTTTCCTTCAATTCTTAGCTCTTTGGTTCTTGATTACCATTTTGTTCGTAACAATATGTAGGCTTTCGTTGCCACTGCTGCAATTCCCTTGATCCTCCTGATCAATTTTATCTGTTTCTCCATGATCCTCCTGATCTGGAAACAGTGAGGGGAAGAAAGATGACTCCTTGCACCCATCTTGAAATCCGTTTACAAATGCATCTTCTAATTCAATTGTTGGGTCAAAGGCAAAAGTTCCATAATTCGTCGATTGTTCTTCACAGGTTCTTGAACGTGGCTCTGATGCCATTTATTGAATGAAAAACAACACTAAAATTATATGAATCTTGAATGTGTTTTCAATGAGGAAGTTTGTACATTCATCATACAAATATATACATCATCGACTCTTATTTATACAGACATGAGGGCAGTTAACTACCAACCGTTGTAACCGCCAAAACAGTTACTTTTGGCGGGTGATTATGCTTTACCCGAAATGACCCATATACAATACTTACTAAATATTAATTATATTTCATTAAAACTAAACGTGACTTATGCTAAACTTAATTATATCCAACACAACTAAGTTTAGTGAACACATAAGTGGTTACAATATTTGTGACAGACTTGCGACAGCACGTTACTGTGACGGCCCATATTTTCGTCGAAGGTGCGACCGGACTGTTGTGACTGTTTGTGAGTGTCACAATTGGTTTGTGATCGTAACGTATCAAAAATAGGAGTCTTTTATTATATTTAAATATGGTATAAATTTCCATCATTTTAAATTTAGCTATTCATCTTAAATTTACAAATATCTAAATCACACAAACATTTTAGTTAACTAACTGAATATCCGGATATTCAAACTTCAAATTAAAAGGTGTGCTTGGTATGAGATAATGAAATAGAAGATAGAATGAAACATTAAAAGTAGTGAAATAGCAAGTAGAATATCATATATTGAACTATTTGGTTATCTTGTATGAATAAATTCAATAATGATTTCGTATAGTTTGTTAGGCAGAACAAGAATGAAGAATTAGAATACAATAGCGGTTATTGGTGGTGGTGGTTCTTTAGCACCGTTAGGAACATGTGGTGGTGGTGGTTCTTTAGCACTGTTGGGAACATGTGGTGGGGGTGGTTGGTGGGTGGTGGTGGCGGTGGTTGATAATAATAGCGGAAACGAATGGTGAAAGAGAGAATGAACTGATATAGGGGGGAGTTCCAATGAATAATTTTAGGGTTTTTAGAGGGAATATGAATTCAAATTTTATTCTATAAACAAATCAATCATCTTATTTTTTTTTATTCTCTCACAATGGTTAATTCTGTTCCGTCTAACATTTTTACATAATAAACACTACCAAAATATACATTCTACTTGACATTTGGGCATTCCAAACACTATCAAAGTGTATAGAGTATTAACTTGGTGGTTGGTTGTTTTGAAACATGAGTTTTAATAATGCTTCCATGCTGGTCATTCTATTATGCATAGCTTCTTTTTCTTTCGCCAACTCCTCGATGACTCCATTTAACCTTTGTATCTGCAAATTATAAACATTTAATAATTAAATATATATAAAAGCTCTAATATGACTTATTTAGACTCATCATATAATACGGCCCAGTTTCACTCGTTACGTCACATTACAACAAAAATTAACATGATACAAGCCACTAGATCAAATATGATCCATTGGATTCGTGATGACCAAATATGACCTATTAACATCTGTTAAGCCACATTACAACCAACTATAACATGACACAAGTCATTTACTTAAATATAACATGTTACAACCTGTCTAAATATGACATGTTAACACACATTACAAGCAAATATAACATGATGCGTACCACTAACTTGAATATGACCCATTAGGACCCATTATAACCAAATATGACTCATAAATCACCTACTAAGTCACATTACAACTATACACAACACGACATAAGGTAAACTACAATGCTATAGGCTATTCCACTCAAATATCGCTCATTTAAATATGTCCTATATGTGTCGATATAGGCTATTCCACTCAGATATCGTTCATTCACACATTCTATAATTAATTACGACCTGTTAACAACGGCTAAGAAAAACTACAACGAATTACAACACAATATATGGTAGTAAATCCAAATCTATCTCATTTATACCGGTCATTTCCCCATTACAAGGCATTCTAAGGCAATGCTAGTTACTACACAAAAATATATCCTAGTAACAATCATTATGACCGGATTCACCCATTATGTCACAAATAATTATGAATAAGCTATCTTGTTGATCGAAAGAGAAAAAATATACCTCGAGGTCTAGTCCCGTGGGTTCATATTGAGTATTGCTATACGCCGCGGAAGGTGTACTTGTGATCAAGGCTAACAGCTCACTGACATTACTTATATTGTAAAGTCCTTTATTCTCCTCGTTAGAGGTTCGTGGCCAAAAGTCATGATCAAATTGTGGGTGTTCATTAGCATCGTCCCCATACTTCTCCATAATATATTCCTCGTATGCTTCCTAAACACACCAACACAATCATTATTAGTAGTTTAGCATATCTAAGTAAACTAGCAATAAGAAACATTTCAAATGTTGAAAAACTTACCCAAGTCTTACTTGGCCTTTTGTCAACCCAGTCCAAATTGTGTTCTTGAATGTTCTCTTCCAAATCCACGTTCTCGACAACTGAACTGCTACATTCTAACACTATGTCCAATGGCATACTTTCGTTCTTGTAGTGTGATTGCTTCCACATCTTGTCATGGAGAGTTTCAAGCCGGGGTTTCTTATCCTATAACGGTTGTCTTTCAAAAATAAGAAAATGATAATATTGACATGTTGTATGTACTAAATGAGGATGATTAACAATTTTTTTTTACCGTTTTTAGTTTAGCTGTCGCAAATATTTGTACCTAGAGTATGTTTTCCCTGGTTATTTTTTGTTACTAACAGACTTCACTTTCCATGAACGCGTGTGTGAAATCTCAAATCAATTTTTTATATGGCTCTAGTGTCATCAATGTTGGTTTAAGGTCGAGGAAGATGCACATATTATCTTCAACTTCGCATATTTTAGTCACCATTATTATGACCCTTCTATGTCCTCAACAAATCTCTATAATTTACTTGCATAAAACTTCTCCCAACAACAATAAATTTTGGCATTTCATTAGCTCTCCCACTGAATACAACCCGATAAATATTATATATTGAGCTTAGTTAACCTTAAAGTAATATCATTAGTCCTAATTGAACACTGTTGACCTTAATTAAGTGACGATTATTGAGCATGAGTGACCCTTACTCTCCATCACTGGGCTATTTGACGTTTAAATTGTCATCATTGGATATATCACTGAGCGTAGCTAGTTTACCGTCGATCACCCTAATTGACCTTCGATCAATTACAAGATATAATATCAACGGCTCTAATTAACCATAATTCGACCTAATTGACCGTAAAGTATGAACGACCCTAATTAACCATCATTTGGGTATCCAAAATTTTGATTACTTTTAGTGAGTACTTTGCAATTGGTTTGCAAACATAACTAAGCAGCCGCAAAATTAGAGACTAATTCGTGACAGCCTCTTGATTTGTTACTATATTTAGAACCCGTATGCTTTTGTGCAAATCGGTTCCTAATTCTGTGACAGCCATGTGCGATCGCAAATTCTAGTCGCAATTGCTCAATTTCCGTGTTATAAACTTCCCAGTGTTACAATTTCCAAGGTTCGTTGCAACACCTTTTATCTGGTTACTTCTTTTAAGAACAACACATTTCTTATTACTGTGGCTTTTAAGAATGTAATAAGAGACGGGTTTGGGTGTTAGAAATGTACCTCAGACCCAAGTATTCTAGACTCCTTTTTTGAGAAAGCTTTAAAGGCCTCTTTAAATGCTACTCTGCCCTCTTCTGTTAAAAGCACATACAATCGAAAGTTATACATGAATTATTATTCACATCTAATTGACTAAATTTTATTACTAAAAACAACATCTACCTTTATAACATGCTCCATAATCAAAGAACAAGTGATAGCAATCATTTGTTCTACTTGCATACGCAAGAAATCCATCGTTGTTTAGGACGTATTCTCCTGTTGTTAACTGAAAAGGAGTGAGATCTCGACCTATTATGTAATTCCATGACTTGTAATAATCCAATGCATCTTCTTCCTCCTCAAAATATTCATCCTCATACACAAGACCAATCCCACACTCCTTTGTATGTTGCCCATGACTATAATGTCCCTTTTCTACTCTAATAGTAATCTGGTCACCAACTTTCATCTCATTCTCCCCAAACATCCAATGGCTTAAACAACTGAAACAATGTTCTCCATTGACAAAGTCAATATAAGGTTCATAAATCCATGTGTGGTTACTTGTGACGTTACTAACTTTGATATATGGCATCTTAGGTGGAACCGTCTCCACATAACAAAAATTCAATCCTCGGAGCTTTCTACGAGACAATGGGATGGTAAATGATATTGACGGGCCCTTGCATATCCGTCTAATGCATTTGGGCATTTGTTTCCCCTTGTAAATGGTGCTGAATATTCCAAATTCATAGTACATCTGCCAAACGTAGAATTAATCACCTTAAATTCATAACACACACAAAAATATGTATATTCAAACATATTGAGAGATGGTATAACCTGTGTTTGAGAATTAGCCGTTTTTCCATAGGTTTCATGAAGTTCCAAGAGCATTTCTTTAGTAAACTCTAAATTTGTCCAACCCAAACTATGAAATACCTTTTCCTCAACACTTGCCATTGGTTGGATTTTCACCATGCCTTCAATTTCAAATGATGATTGTGGAAATATTATCCAAGATCTATTAAACATGAGAGGGGACATCTCCGATTCAAATTTAAATTGGCTAAATACTCTTAGTGAAGGCGAATGATGTAAGATCAATACTCTCCTTGCTCGATACTGGTTGTGTAAGTTGAGAGGGGACATTTCTTGATCAAATTTAATTTTCCTTGGCAAAGTTCTATTATTACTAAGATCAGAATAGATTGCTAATACTTTTAACGTACGTGGAGGATGCTCGATTGATATCATCTTATGACAAAATCTCATACTAAGTTTCTCAAGCCTAGGGAGGCTTCGCACACACATGGGCATTGAAACAATTGGATTACCGTCTAAACATAAATCCTCTAACATGGCTAGGCAATTGAAGTCCATGGGAAAGGATTCATCACACAAGTTATTATTTGCAAGTGACAACTTTCTTAATGATCTCGGTAAAGAAATCACAAAGAACTTGGAATCGCTTGGTATAGCCTCAATTTGAGATTCATGAAAATTACAGCCATCTAACAATAGTGTTTCAACCTTTTTTAGCTTGCCTATGGATATTGGAAGCTTTTTAAGCTTGTGACAGTTGCTTAGATCAATGTGGACAAGTTCAATGCATTGCTCGATTGATTCACACATCTCAATTAAACTTATGCAGTTTGAAACTATCAACCTCTCAAGTGCAGGGAGTTCGAAAAAACCACCGAGACTAAGAAGTTGAAAACAGAAACTCAAATCAAGAATCTTTAATGATCCAAGCAATTGTTTGTCATGTGAGCATGATTCGGCCGAGTTCTGAAATGGAAACATGTTTTAATTAGTAATTAACTGGATTTACTCAAGATGAAAGAACAATGATAATTGTCATGTGCAGGTGATTTGAGTGTTATCAATTAGTTTATTGTTTTAAGTAACTGACATTTATACAAGACCAAGGAATGTAATATTATGCTCTAATATGACCTAAGAGCGTGGAGTGGTCACTTTTACATGCTTTTAGATGATCTCACTAAAACCTAAATAGTACATATAAGCTACGTGGCAACATTTCCCCCAAACCGAATAATCGCCAAATTCAACGTTTTATTTCCTCCCCCTAACATCATTTAGGGTCTGCAAAATGGACCTTTTAATCTTAGAGGCTAAAACTGAAAACTAAGCAATTTGATCTATATGTAGGATTTTCTGTCTAAGATTGAATTATTTGATTGTAGGTTTCTAAAGCCCAAGACAATTTGTTGGGCTAAAATATTACTTTTTCAAAGTCTAGTCAACATGATTCAAGGTTACTAAGTGTAATAGTCTTACCTTTTGCGTCTTAAAAAGCGGTTGTGGGTTAAAAGATTCAATATTGCTGTATGACAAGTTGAGAACAACGAGATTTTCCATTGGCAAGTCTGAAGGTATAGACTTGAAATGGAACCCCTGCATACATAACCATCTTATCTCTTCTGGAAAGTTCTTAAAACACCCATCTAATTGCACATAGTTGAGCACCAGTAGCATTAGATTATTCATTTGACTTAATGCGTCCGTTTTCAGCTCAAATGATCCGCGTAACTTCTTTTTGTCAAGCATTCTCATGTCAAGGGAAATGCCTAGAAGATTTCCCCTACCCTACAAAGAAGTAAAATAATAGAACAAAATTATAATGTTATATTACATACAATAAAAATACTAAGAACATATATGGGTAATTATCATAAATGATACTTGACTCTTACTTCCTTTCGTTTCAATACTTTGAATGACTCCTCATTACACCATAATCGACTACGCTTCCATGGCTTCTCGGGAGATTCTTGACGTACTAAATCTCTGCCCATCTCTTGGACTAACTGATGCATCATCAACTTGTTATCACTACTAGTACTAAGAAGGCATCTATCAGTGAGATTCTTGATCCCAAGTCTTGTGTTTATATAACATGCATTTAATATTGTTTCAGTCAAACCTTTGTCTGTACCCACAAAAAAGCATGCAATATGCTTAAACAAATCCTTATCATTTTTAAATGGCAATGAGTCAAAGCTCATCTGCAAGACATTTTTAACGTGGAACTCAGGTTCTTTCTTAAGCAATCCTATGAAATCATTCCATTCACCCACATCTCGATTATGTAGAGCCTTGCCGAGAACTTTAAGAGCCAGTGGGTGTCCTTGACAATATCTTACAATCTCTATTGACACCTTTTCATAACCTTTAATGGGATAGTTGCACACGAATGCATGAAGACATAAAAGCTCCAAAGATATATCATTAGATAACGGTTTGAGTATACACTTTGTATGCTTAGGTCTAACTTCTGTTTTGAATAGTGCACACCTCTCTATCAAGGAGTTGTCCTTGGTTGTTATTATGATTTTGCTTCCAGAATGAAAACCTTTGTTCCCAAGCAAAGCATCCACTTGGTCGAGACTATCAACATCATCAAGAACTACTAACACCTTTTATGAGCAAGTGCATTCTCAATCATAGAGGTGTATGCAGAAACATCATGAACTTGAACCGGACTTGTTTTGAAAATGTCCTCACAAAGTTGCTTTTGTACGTCAAGCAATCCATGATAATTTCCAGCACATCTCCTACTTATATCTCCAACAAAGCTACTTGTGAATTCACGATGATATAACTCGTATACGTACTTGGCTAAAGATGTCTTCCCTATCCCGCCCATACCCCAAATAGTGAGAATGTCCGCAGTATGTGAGGACCCGTCTTTTAGCCATAGAGTGATGGCTTTAATGTGATCTTTCACCCCCATAAGTTGTGGCAGAGTAATGGCCCCTAATGGTACACCTAATTTTTGTGGATGTCATTAACAATTTCCTCAATAAGGTCAGCCTCCATCCTGAAAATGGATTTCAATAAGTATTGAAAACGCACTCCAACTAAATTTAAACTTGAAATAGAGTTAGGTATACAAAGATTCAAATCAACGTTATATAACCTAGATGTTTTTTGTTAAGCTTCAAATTAGTGTTTTATGATTTCAAGTTAATTTAAAATAGTCCACAAACTTTACTGTAATGAATATTTTGCTTATGGTTTTTGGAAAGTTAAAGTATTATGCTAGCATGCCATCAATATATATCTTTATATTTTTTTACCAGTGAACACACTTTAACTCTATACCTACTCTATTTATAAAATCATCACACCTACACTCTCAATGATGTGAACTCACAACGCCTAGTTAAAAAGCACACCACTTACCACTAGGGTGGCCCCTTAAAGACACTAAATATTATTATCTAACTATTCAACTTCATATTCTATCTAATTAGGGTGGACAGGTTGGGCTTCGGATTGGTGATCGGGTTCAACGGCTACACCGTTGCAACTCATCAGGTTGGTGCAATCTTCTTCAACATTGGGTACTAGAACCCAATCAACATGCACATGAACATATTAATTACTTGCGTAGTTTTGAGTTATTTGTGTTTGTGATGACTTTGGGCATGAGCCCATGTTTATGTCTTTGTTCACCAAGTTATTAAACCTAATCGTATCTTTATATATAACCAATCATATATTGTAATATTTTTATTGTGCTAATATAGAAAACCATAATTGCAACTTATGGACGACGTAGGTCATACTAACCAAAGCACATTAAAATTAACACGTTATTTTACTACTTTTGTGTGTGTGTGATAGTGTTTTGTTATGTATACCTAATAAGTGGTCTTGCTGTTTAGGATCTTAAAGTACTATTCAATCTTCCCCCTGTTTTTGGAGGTTGTTTTTTAAGATCATGGATCAATGGTTCTATCACACACTGAGATAGAGAACCTCCTTGGAATCCAATTTTCTATTAGATCTTGGTTCTTGAACTCTTAGGTCACTGTTATGAAGCTGTCGCTGCCAGTGGCGGAGCTTGAACTGTTTCGTAGGGGGGCGGGGGCGAAATTAATTTTTTTTAAGAGTTCTTCAGCTGTTGACTTCAGCTGTTGCCATCCGCTGATGACTTCAGCTGTTGCCTTCCGCTGATGACTTCAGCTGTTGTCTTCAGACTTCGGAAGATCTCATACTTAGTTTCGGAAGCCTTTGAATGTAGCACCAAAATTGATTATGTGAAGTGGTTTTGGTTGCACCAGCCTTATAATGATCCAACACTAGGTTTAATCCCCTGATCACCATTTCCACTAAGAAATACACTACCCTATCACTGTCACGATTAAATAGAATCACAGCAACAACACTACCTTGTGGTTTCTACTGTTGCAGGATTGCCGATTAGAGAACATCAACCTTTACTGTTTTTTATTGCATAATCGAAAAATAAATAGCCAATTGGGAGCATCATGTAAATTATTTTTTCGTCTAATACCAGCTTTCAGCCACCAATTGAAGGAGGAAAACAAGTTCACTCATTTATTGTTACTTGATTAAGGTTTGATTTGGTTGTTTTGACTTAGGTTTTACGTGCTTAAGTTTCAGGATTATGGTCTGTTGTGATTTTGGTTTGCCTGCTTTATGATTAGTTATTTGTTGGCAGGGCTATTGATTTGAGACTGGATTATGTTTGTTGGTAAAACATAAGCACGATTATTAATTGAGGATTTGTTTTATAGAGGAGAACATGAAGTTGAGTTCCTTCAATAGTGTTTAGTAGAACAATCATTAAGTTCATACCCATGCCATAACTATGTTTGTTTATAGTTTTTCCATTATATTTGTATCTCATTTACTATGGCTAAAGAATGGAATGCTTAGATTGAGAATCTCAATGGACCTATTTCATTTGTTGGAAGATGCAAATAAAAGCATTAGTTCGTCTAAAGATTGTGGACATAGGTGTGGTTATAAAGGAAAGCCTGTGAATATGGAACAAGCTGATTGGGAACTGAAAGAGAAAAAGGCTAGGATGGGTATTACATCGAACTAACTAAAAGTATGGCATGAATGAAGCTACTACATATGATATGAATGTACTTTCAAATATGTTTGAAAAGCCTACAACGATAAATAAAGTAGTCTTGATTATAGAGCTTATGAAGATGACAATAAAATAAGGAACCTTTATGAAATGTCATATCAACAATCTTAGTATATATTTGAAAGAGTTATATCTACTAGAATTAAGTTCGATGATGAAATTTAGGCTCGACTTTTGTTGTCGTCTCTACTTGATAGTTGCTCTACAACTATGATTACATCTTCAAGTTCTAGTGATTTTTCTTTCAAATGAATTTATGATCTCATTATGGGCGGAGATGTCAGAAAGAGGAACTTGAGTGAATCATCAAACAGTGAGTTGTTGAATGTTCTTAGAGGGTAGTGAAATAACAGGAATAGTAGGAGTTAGGGAAGAAGTTTATGTAAAGCTAGGAAGAATGTAGGATGTTGGATCCATAACGAGGTGGAATATATTAATAATTAATGTCCATTAGATGTATTCGAACACTATCATTATGGATTTTTCTAACGATGATGAATTGATACTTGGTGTGAACTAGTAGGTCATGGATTCAGGAGCTTTGTTTCATACCATGAAGAACAAGGACACACTGGTGAATCTAAATCATGTTGAATCCCACCAATGAAGAAATACCTGAGGTAATGGTCATAGGAGATATTGACTTGGTTATATCATTAGGAACTCATGAAACCTGAAGAATATTATGGTGATTATAAGGATGAAGAAGAAATTTTTTTTGTTGGTCACTTGGATAAAGAACGACCAGAAGAAAGGGTTGGTGATTGTAAATCAAGGGTGGTAAATAGTAGTTTGGTGATCTCTAGTGTTATGAAGCAGGGTGTGATTATATATGGTGAGGTACATGCTCGGGGATATATGATAGTCATGGCTAAGCATGGCAAAATTTGGTTTGCTAAATCTATTATTAATAAAGTTCCTTTTCACAAATGTGAAGTCTATAAAGGAATGTTGCTGAACGAATTTAAAAGTCTAAACTATTCAGTGACCATTTGTTTTTAAAGTCAAAGATTGAAGAAAGCTGCTTTGTGATTGTGTGTTTTATTTAGAGAGTGTTAGTAGTCCTTGATGTATCTCTAGCTCTAGTGAGGTGTCTTAAACTATTAAGATAGAGGATGGGCTATTGTTAGGATTATTCACGTCTAAGTTGGAGCTCAGGGAGGTTCAATTTGAGCCTTAGCTTGAGTTATTAGATGACAAGGTCTTTAGTACTTGATGATGAGGAGCTACTAAATCTAAGAGATTTGTTATAGAGCCTTAGCTTATTCATGGGAGTTAGGGACTTGGAAGACTCTTTAAATATCACTTGAGTTACTAGAGGACTAGGTTTTTTTGTGCTTGGATAGTAGGTTGTTTTTCACTTGCATTCACTTAAAATTATACAATTTAAAATTTATATACTTTAATAAATAAGTATTTTATGTTTAAAAAATAATAGGAATCATACAATTAAACAATTTGAATAATAGATTATAAGTGACCAGTTTCATGTTCCAAAACATAAACCTAGTCGTAAACCATTAAAGGATGTATTTACTTTGGATAAGAAGAGAGCCTGAGAGTGGGGGAGGACTTCAAAACCAAGGAAATAGGATGGGGTGTCTTGAGTTTTAAGCGGGATTTTTATGGCTAGAGAAGATATTAGGTCGTTGAGAGAGGGAAGAGCTAGAAATGATATTTGATCAACATAGACAAGAATGTATGTGGGGACGGGTTTGATATTTTGAACAAAGAGAGAGAGCGCAATCAGAGTTTATAGGATTAAAGCCCATAGAGAGGAGGTGCTTTTTAAGTCCATTAAAGCATGCATATGAGGCTTCCCTTAGGCCATATATGACTTTATTTAGTTCACATACATGATTTAGAAATAAATATCTATGAATCTAGAAGGTTTACCATATATATATGACTGTAAGAGTGCCTTGGAGAACAACATTATTTATGACTAGCTGAAGAAAGGTTCGTTTATAGGACTAGTGACAGAATAAGGCTAAGTGTGGTTGGTTTTAAGATCAAAATGAATATTTTGACATAATCTAGTCTAGGGCGTTGATGGCAACCTTTTGCGGCCAATCATGCTTTGAGTAGCTCGACTGATCCATTAGTTTATATAAAGGGGACAAGTTTCAAAGTGCAATTTCGCATGAGGGCATCAAACTCATTAGATATGGTTTAATCCACATGTGACATTTAGAGCATGGAAGATCAAGAGTGGTTCGGTGAGAGGTACCTTTATGGCAGCATATAGGATAAATCAAAGGTGTGGTACCAAGGTTAGCTTTTGGTGGGCCTAGTTTCAAGTAAAGATGGTCGATGTCAGTACAGAAAGGAGGCAAATATGTGTTCGTTTGTGGTTTTACAAGGAATGGTGGTTGTAGTATTTAAATTATTATGAAATGGTTCCAAGGGTTTAAGGTGTGTCTTGGTATGTAGGTTTGCAAAGGGAAATGTTGTTACTATTTTAATGTTGCAAGAAGATGGTGTGGGGTTTAAACTGGCATGAAGAATGGGTAGGCATAGAGGAAGACACACATTAGGATTAGGAGGTAGTATGTAGTAAGGTTAGTGATTTTCACATATGGAAATTCATTTTTTATAAATTTTGCACATAAGGGATGTTTAGACTTTATTTGCAATGGGGTCTAAGTGTATAATATGCACTTTATGTGGGTGAGAAGCCAACAAAGGTAATGAAACCTATAAAGCTTATCATAGTTGGATACTTATTATAGAGATGATTGTAAGGGGGTGTTTTGGAGTGTGGAAGTTGGTAGGTGATTTATAATATACACAATGGTGGTTAGGGCAAGGATAAATAATGAACAGACATATTAGCATAGGAAGGGATTGTGAGGAATTTTTCAAATATATGATAATGTCTACATTCAACATAGCTATTATGTTTAGAAGTGTGAGGAGGACATGTAAGATAAAATATCTAATAAGAGGTGAGGTTATGTAAGAGTTGTAAATAATCACCCCTATTATTAAATAATATTCACACCTCTATCAAAGAGCCAATCTATTGTGTGGGTGTTTTGAACCCCCATGAGTGTGCAATAATTGGATTCTTCATTTGTGTTTTCAGAAAAAATGAGGAAATGGGGATTTGAGGGTATATCTTCTTAAAATATTTGTAATAGTTAAATTAATGTCCTTTAATGTGACACCATTAACATTTCCAAGAAAGTGTTGTCTTCCACCAACGGGTGGTGGAGTGTGTAGCAAAATATTAGTGGTATTGTGACGTCCAACCCATAGCTTTGTATTGGGGCGACCTTCGTTTTAAAAAGCTCGTGACGCACTGAGGTAATAGGGTCTGAAGCTGAGGCACGAGATTAATTACCGTACATGAGGCCTTTTATATTTGAAAATATTAATAAATGATTTAAAGATGTTACTTTAATTTTATACAACACTAAAATAAATATATAAGAAAAAAAACTATTTGTACAACCTAAGATGCTTTATGTATAAGCAAAAGAAGATAAATTATTAAGTATAAATTACACTGGTATATAGGAGGTGTATCATGTGAATAATGATGGAAGAGTCTTGTTCTAAAAAATTTAGAGTATGGGAGACAATAGAAGAGGTAATATCTACTTCCCTTCAAGTCTTATTCATGGTAAACCAAGAATTAATCCTTTAATCTCTTTTGCTTTCATCTTCCTCTCTTCTAATTAAAAAACAACTCTCTCCATCAGAAAATGCAACATAACACTATCGATTATGTAACATAAAATAGAACCTACAAATATTAATAACAAATAGAAGGAAAAACGTAAGGTGCCCACCTCTAGTGAAGCGCTTCCTTCCTACCGCTACATTACTCACCTTATGCAGGCTGAAGCACAATACCTCTCCTTTGAGTGGGCCTCATGCCTAGGTGAGCCTAACGTACACTTTTTAAAACCAAGGGGGTTATTATGAATTTTAAAGACAAAAGCATGTTAATGAAGACCTCTAATGATGGTGTGATTTTAGGCTAAGGATAGTTTATGATTGATGACTTTTTCATAAATTTCATTAAATGAGATAGCATCTTGACCCCTGATGGCATCATGGATTACCTTATAGCTTGCTTGATCTAGTTGATTCAAAAATTTATCAATGTCTTCCAAAGATCCATTTGCTTTCCAATGAAATTTTATCACCAATATTGTTTACCATTTGCAGATATTTGATGATAGACTAGAATAGGGACATCGATGGCGGCGACAGCGACAGCGACGATGGCATCAACAGGATGAGTAGTTGGGTAGCGGAATCTAGCAGTAGAGTAGTGGTACTAATAATGGTAATAGTAGTGGTAGTAGTTATGATGGTAGTAGTAGTGATGGTAGCAATAATGGTAGTGGTGGTAGTCGTGGTGGTAGGAGCAGCGACAACAAAAGTAGCACAACATCCATAGTGGTAGTAGGAACAGCAGCACAAGCAATAGCAGGAGCAACCATGGCGGTAGGTAAGAGTAGGCAGGAGTAGGTAGTAGAAGTAGCAGCAGGAATAGTAGTAACAGTATTAGGAGCAGTAGTTGCAGTACTGGTAGCAAGGGTAGTGATAGTTGTAGTAGTTGTAGTAGCCGTAATAGTAGTATGAGTAGTAGCAGTAGCTTTAGTAGTAGTAGTACTAGTAGTTTGTTTTGGAAGAATGAAAAGTTCCAACCATAGTAGCAGTAGTAGCTGTAGTAGCCGTAGTATTAGTAGTATGAGTTCTACAACTTTTGTTTCCAAGATAGTTTGTGGAGGTGAGTTTTTTTAGGAAGGAAAAGTTCCAACCATCAGGTTGTTCGACGTATGTAGATAGTAAGGATTTGGGGATTCGTTGTTATTCACGATCATAATGAGAAAGATGAATCAAAAACTTGAAAAAAGAGGAAAAGAATCGGTATGGCCTTGACAACATGACAAGAAATGAATGATTTTCTTATTCAATATTCTAAAATGTGACCATAATAATTAAGATAATAATATACCCTACGATAGAGCATATACAAGTATAAAAATCCTATAATCAAGGATATATACATGGATTCTCTACACAAAATACAAAGATTGCAATAGTAAAGATGGAGAAAATAATGCATGAGATAATTTTGAATTGTTTTCTTAATACTAACTTATCGAATAATTTTTATATAAGTGGATAGTAAACACATCGGTAGAATGTTGATGATTTGAATGTGCCATTGGATTTATAGTTTAGACTTCCAAATTATTTGTCTAAATTTCATGTTTCACTACGGGGTTTAAAAAACTATAGATTTCGTCCCCTCTGTTTAGATGGCATACATGTATTTTGTTCGTAGATGTTTATTATACTTTGAAGATCCTCGTGCCACCACTTCATGTCCTCCGATCAACATGTTACCCTATCAAATTTATCGAGATCTAACACTAAGAAATAATGTGCTCCCCCTTTAGCGCTCACTAACTTTTGTTAACGTCAAGTCAATTGTATGTTGAACAAAGCTGATTAACGTAGAGGGTGGATGCTTTTCTATAATAGCTCTTAATCTACCTTTTTTAACCATTAAGCACTATACATCCATCTTTCAGGATTTGAGCCCTTCACCACTTAAAGAAAAAGGAACCATCTTATCACCATGATGTTCTCTTTAGGAAAATAGAGGATGAATGAGGGCTTAATTCCATAGAATCAAAAAGGGTAAACTTTCATTATCTTTTTTATTTGGATTTAGAGGATAATTCTTACATCATATCATTTCTTATTTCATCTAATATTTTTCACCATTAAATTCCATCTTACTTTACACTTGTAAGGATTTGAACTCGTACCATTTTGTGAGATGCAAACACAATACCACTAGACTACTAGGCCATGGGTACGTTATATCAACTCTTCACTACTGCATTTGCTTCTTCACGTCGATCCCTTTTGGTTGCTACATCCGAAAAATAGAATTGGAAAAATATTCTTCACTACTACCCCTTCCCCAATATATCGTAAAAATGAGGTAGGTTGGATTCGTCTATCATCACTATCCCAACTGATTAGCTTTCTCTCTCAAGAGATTTGTGTTTGTCTTCCGCCACTACTATGGTGGATCCTTTGATCACTAGTGGCTATGGGTAGGGATGGTCACTAGTGAGGAGAACTTTGGCGCATTAGCTTCAATAGGGAAAAAATAGGTTGGGGAGGTGGGGTCGATTTGCAAGATTCTATGGGTAATTACACCATTCATTGTTTCTTACTTTCTAAGCCTGACATTCTCGCTTCCGCTTCACCCACTATCGCTTGCACCCGTGTTTCACTCAAAGGTTGAATGTTACCCCCAAGGAAGGGGGTGCTGATCTTGGGATTGGGGGAGAATGAATATGAAGATAAGAGAAAGAAAGAGGTGGGTCCCATGCATATTAGTATTAGTATTTATTTATCACTAACTAGTTGAATTCAACTTCGCGCGTTGCGCGAGTAATTTAAAGTCCATAATCACCAGTACAACCCTAGTTCAAACCCTTGGCTCAGATCCGGCTTCTCGTTGTGGCTGCAAACCAACGTGGTTGCCACGCCAAGACAATGATTTTTCCCTCGAATTCATCACAGCCATCTTATTATATCCCCAAACCAGAAAAATCAGACTAAGCCACGAAACCAACAACTTATTACATCAGCTTTTTAAACATGTAGGTTCATATAAGCGGACGATATAATACTGCTTTGGCTCAGACCCACTCACGGTGTCAGGCTGCAAACCATCTACACATGGTTGCCACGCCAGGACAACAACATGTTTTTGGTGGATCATTATTGCCAATGAACCTCTCGACATAACCAATAATGCGCAACCCCACAAATTGAAGTCAACACGAAATAGCACAGCGACAAACATATCATAGGCTCAAACCTGATCACCGCCTCTAGCTGCAGACCATCTACCAATGATTGCCATGCCAGGACAACAACATGTATTTGGTTAGATCATCATAGCCAACAAACAACCTAAAATAAAGCAACAATGTGTGATCCACCGGATCGAAGCCACCAAAATCATGCACATTCGTGAACACATGAAAAACCCAAATCAACATCAAACATCGTAGGTCTGCAAGAATCAAAAAACAAAAACCCTACATGAAGAATCAGAACATTGTCACTACAGGGCGATAACTATTGTACATGCATGGCATCAGGAGTGGTTAAAGAAATAGCAAGTACAACAACGACAGCGAGATCGAGAATCGACGGCATTAGCCGACCAACTATCATCGGGTAGGGTTTGAGAAAATAGAGCAGAGATGACCGTTCCGGCAACAATGGCGGCATCGGCGGCACCTACACCACCGTCGACCGACCATCGCCACCTAGGGTTTGGAAAACAAAGCATCGCTTACCGTAGGCATCTCCGGTAGCAATGGAGGCGGCGAGTAGCCTAGGGTTTGGAAAAAAAGCACAGATGACCCACACCACCGTCGGCCGACCATCACCCCTTACAAAACGGCAGCCACCACTGGAGCCCTAGAACCAAAGTCGAAGAGAGGCCAACGGCCTGGTAATCTGAACCCAGGCGGAGAACAGCGGGCGGCCGCGTGAACGCTACCATCTCGATGAGAGGGCAAACCGACAAAAAGCCGACTCAACCGGCCACCGTGAGCACCCACCCGACTCGCGCCATCTCGGCCATTCACTCTCCGCCGTGTGAGGCCGGAAAGAGCAACACCAAAAGCCGCCACTTCGTGGGCGGCAGCCAGCGATGCGCGGTAGGAGCAAGATGAGCCATCTCCCCCTCTCATAAGGAAACGACGGCCAAGCCACGGCGGTCACTGCCTCCACCGCCACCGACACCATAGGTTCTCAAGAAGTTTCACAAATGCATATATACGGTGGTGGTTCAACGGTGTTGAAATTCTGAATTACCAAACTACCCTTTCTTACTGTTCATGGATTCACTATTCATCAGGATTCACTATTCATCAGGATTCACTATTCATCAGGTTGGGTTTTAATAGTAGGTAATTTTCAATTGTAAAGATAATTTGGTAATTATTTTCACTTAACAGAAGTTTCTAACATGAAAAGCATGATGCTTGCATAAATAGTAGAGATGATATCTGTAATTTGTGAAGGGACGAAAAGTGAAATATTAACAAAACACAAGGATGATCCCTATTATTTTATCTTGTTTATGTCAATTTTCTTTTCATTTTAATTTAAACATGTTCACATGTTTAATGGTTGACTATAGCCCAGATAAGATTTGTTTAATACTTAGACTAGTCAATCTAAAACACAATAATTTTCATGTCAGATCCTAGCCTAGAACATCTAAGGCTTGCCCTTTTTCAAAACCATGTGTTCGAAAGTTCAAATATCAATTCTGTTAAACATGTAAGACGTGAGTTTTGTCCTTTAAAATTGTAAAAAGACTTGGTATATATTAAAAGCCAGTGAAGATTAACATTATAGCACACTAAATGTGAACTAATGTTATGGCGATATATTTTAAATAAGTTGAATCTAATTTATATAAGAACTATGACAAAAACCTCTTATTGTGATGACTGAGAGAGATTAAAGTTTAAAACATCAAAGACAAACCAAACATCTAGTCGTTCAAAGAAGTAGTACTAATTACCTGCCCTTTGCATCCTTCCCTTTTATACCAGAAACTTGTGAAAGTGCATTCTTCCATATCTTCATCTTCTCAGTCAACCTACTTCTTTCCTCCACATTTGTCTCCGCCTCCGTCTTCGACTTATGCTTTTCCATTGCTTCTCCGAAGCTGCTTTGTTGCTTCCTGACATGGGTGGGCTCGACATGATAGAAAACGGGCATAACTATTTGGTTGGAGTTCCTCTTTTGCTCAAGGATCAATACAAGTTCGTCAAGACACCATGTTGAATAAGCAAAATTCTCAGACAACACGATGATAGAAGCCCTTGATGCTTTAATTGCACTCTCTAATTCTGGTTTCAAAAAGTCTCCAGTTTGAATGTCTTCATCATCCAAAAAGGTTGTGAGGTTAGCATTCACAAGGGCGGTATGGAGGTGATTGGTGAAGCTAAGGCGGGTGTCAGCGCCTCTAAAACTTAGAAACACGTCGTACTTTTGATCATACGTTGTTGATGGAGAAGATGAAGATTCTCCTACAACTTCGGTGAGGATAGCCATTATGAATTACAGGAAGGAATGAATGATTTGAGAGATAAGGAAATAATAAGAGAGATTTACAAATATAAAAGGAGTAACGGGTCACACAAGTAGTTTCTCTCTTCTTTTTTTAATAATCATGACCGAGTTGTGCCTATTTTTTATTTGATAAAATGATTCATGCCTTTTCTATATCTTATATAGGTGTTGTTAAAGTTTTTGTTCTGTAAGAATGGATTTTGAGTAAATTCATTTCTAAAAACAGAAAATATCCGATTTAAAATACTTAGAAAACCTGTTTGGGGAAATATCCTCTAAATTCAAATAATAACATTTAGTATCTTCTACGATAACTTCACGTGTCATTTTTCGTGTCTTTTTTCTTTTAAAATTATTTATTACATCTATCCTAACAATTCTTTACACTTTTAACACATGTCATTGCTACGTTCACTCTTTCATTTATTTTCCCGCCTAAACTATTTATTTCACTTTAAAAATCATATAACTGATTTTCAAATATTTCTATGTCTCTATCTATATTATAAATCTAAGTTTTTCTTTAATCAATAATATTAAAAGACATTTTACATTAAATAAATCCTAATATTTTGATTAAAAAATACACCTTTTCTAAAACAAAATTTTCAAAAACTATGATATTTTTCTAAACAATGAAACCTTTTCAAGTAATGAAATTATTATAAAATCATTCTTATTATAGGGTAAAAGTATTATATAAAAAAATTACAAAACAAACCGAGAGTTTTTAAATAACGAAATATTATAAAAATTTATTTTTATCAAAGCAATAATTTTTTAATATATGTATATATGTATGTATATATATATACATATGTATATATATATGTGTGTGTATATGTGTGTGTGTATGTATGTATATATATATGTATATATATGTGTGTGTATATACATATATATACATATATATTGTAACACCCGGAAAAATTTCTAAGCAAGTCAAGTAATAATAATGGGCTCAGACGAGACCATTTAATACAAATAAAATGGTTATGGGTATTAGACCGTGTTAACTCTTCTGGTCATGAGCTTGACGAGTTTAAAGTCCCGGGAACGCCCGATACATATATATAGACAGATCAGCTGAGCAACTCTTATTTTGCACTCAACCCCCAATTTCTAGTGAGAAAGTGTAGAGAGAGAAAGTGTTGGATCGAAGCTCGGTTGGTCAAGAGATCGAAGATTTGTGTTCGTGGGCTTCCAAACAACGAGAATTCAGGTAAGAAACATCGTTTAAATTGTTCGTATTGGTGAAAAACCCGGATTCTAGTTTTTGGGTTTTGAAAGTGGCAAGAATCGCCCAAAAACCCACGTTTTTATGTAAGAAAACCTGTAAAAAGCTTAGATATAGTTCCTGAATGATAACCCAAGGTTTTGGGTGTAAAAGATTGGAGTTTTGGGTTAAAATGGGCTGATTCGTAAATTTCAGATCGTTCTGCGAAATTAAGCACTCATCCAGCGAAACTATAAGTTCGTCCAGCGAAACTAAGAGAAGTTCCAGTGAAACTATAGTTTCATTGGGGCGAAACTATAGTTCCGTTGATAAGTTCGCCGACAATGCTATCCAACGAAAGTTAGGCGAAACTGGCAGCGAAACTGCCAGCGAACCTGCCAGTGAATTTAGCGCCTGGCGAAACTATGGGCGAATCTAGCAGCGAAACTAATAGTTACTTAGCGAACTTAGCAGCGAATTAGACAGAAATTAACTCTTTTGAGTGTTAATCTACCTGCAGGCGGTGTAGTGCGACCTTCTCTTTCATAGCTTGATTGAGAAGCTAATCATTAAGTACAGGTGAGTTCTAGGACCCCTCATTTACTTGTTTTAAACGATTTTGGGGCTGGAACACATATAAACCTGTTTATTGAAATGTGTATGTTTGACCCATTTGGGTGTAATATCGTGTAGTAAGTTTAAGGTATGATTATGGACTTGGGCGTGTTGTATGAGGTCCTAGTATGAGTCCCCAAGGTTTAGGAGGGACAATTAGGGCTGTTGCACTCGAGAAGATGCATAGTCAAGTCCCGGCTTTCGGGAAAAATGCGGGAGTAAGTCCTTACATGGAAGTTTCTGTAAGTGCCTGTAGATGACTGTTGATGTAGGCTATGTATGTATGATGCCATGTATGATGATGTATGACTGATATATGTGTGTTCCTTATAATGATGTATGAATATCTTTCCATGACTTTACGTATTATGACAACGAATGAACGAAGTATTATGTAACGTAAAGTGAAAGATAAAGGAAGAGGAACGTGAAGATGAATGCATGTATTAATGAATGAATGAATGAGTAATATGATGATGAATACATGCATTAACGAACGAACGAAAGAAGTCTTGCAAGCATTGGATAAGGTAAACGGGTCCTTCTTGATGATTGACCATATGTATGGTGCCCCTACCGCTTACCTCTCACCGTGGCATACGCTTTGTTGTTCATCTAATGACCTCGGCCCGGTAGCTAAGACTGATCGAGGTATAGCATATGGTAGTGGTACAAAGATATCCAATGTGCAAGAAAAGATGAAACGGGATCCTTGTCATTCGACCACAGTAATCATGGCTGCGTGCCATGAAGTGGGTAAAGCCTGACAGGATCTAGATAAGAAGTGAAAGATAATGACGTATAATGCATGAACGAATGAATGAAAGAGATAATAAAGGTATTATCTACCTGTATGTATAATGTATGATCGCGAATAAAGAAAAGAATGGTTTTAATGAATACGAAGTATGTTTATTATAAAACTAGAACTCACTCAGCAACGCTGACTTTTTATGTGTTTCTAGTTGGCAGGTAGTATTGCTGGGATGGCACGAGGCGGCTACTCAACTCTTTTGGGATGACATTCTCCTTTTGATAATGCTGCCACGCAATGGAATACGGGCGCATAATACATGCAACAATTTATGTTGCATGCAAGTGTCAAGTGTTCCTTGAGGATCCCGATAAACGGGATTACTTAAGGAATCTTCTTTACGATGAAATTTTAATATTTCTATACTAGAGGTCACTGTTTATGACCCTTTTGTAATAGTGCTTTTGTGATGTAATGCAACATTAGATGTTTTGTAATTGACGTACTTTGTATTAAATGGCAAAATATTTATAGTAAAGGAAAAGTTTATCTTAGAAATTCCGCTGCATGATTGTATTAAGTTTATGCAAATATATATGTTTTAACGTGCGATGAAAGGCCAGCTGTGAAGTGCCCGGGAACGGGGCCTTACAAGTTGGTATCGGAGCCAAAGTTTAAGTTAAACGGGTAAATTTTCAAAATAAACCTAAACTTAAACTGAAATTGGGACGGAAAGAAAGGGAATGCCATTTGAGTAGCTGCGTGCCATCAGGTATTTTCTTAAAGATTAACTGGTATTATGTGCGTATGTATTTGTTTATGTGTACTGTTAGATTTAGATGCTAATGTAGTCAGGACAGGTAATGCTCAGGGTGCGAAGAGTAAAGTAAGTGGCTAATCACAACTGGTCACCGTAGTTAGGGACTTACTATACTTGACATAAACTGAGCTATTTCCTTGAATGTCCGTGTTGGTATTTGAACCTTTCAGTGTGTGATAGGAGATGGTCGGTGGTAGATCATCCAAAGCCTCAGGTGGTGGAGGCGGTGGCGGGCGTGGTGCTGAACCACGGGCCACAAGAGGAAGACCTAGGAGGGAGAAAGTGGTTCATGAAGAACCCGAGACCCCTTATCAGGAGGGTGTAGACGAAAGCGCCAATTTGAGAGCCTTGGTAAAAGAGGCAGTGGTTGAAGAGGTGCATCAGGTCATGCAGACGATCTTACCATCTGTGGTGACCAAAGTGATTAAGACTGCCCGGGAAGGAGAAAGAAGAGAGAGGAATAGGTCCTCAGGAAGACAGGAGCAACAAGAGCCAGAAACGGTTCTTTCTGATGATGAAGAGGAAGAGGAGGAGGAGCCAGTGCATGAGTCAACACGGGGTTGTAACTACGGGAAGTTTATGAGGTGCTAGCCCCCTACTTTTGATGGTTCTGGCACCGCTGCTGATGCTCACCAATGGGTGAGAGAAATGGAGGCTGTCCTCGATATTAGTGATTGTCGGGAGGACAAGAAGGTGAAGTTTGCTACCTACTCTTTTACGGGTTCGGCTTTATGCTGGTGGGATAACATAGTCCAGGCCGAGGGTAGCAGGGCCATCGGAAGAATGAAGTGGTTAGAGCTAAAAAGTATGGTGATCGAGGAGTTCAGTCCTCGTCGAGAAATGGACAAAGTTGAGAGAGAGTTCCTGCAGTTGGAGGTAGGGACGATGACCCACCAACAGTACACCACCAAATTCAATGAGATAGCAAGAATGGTGCCGGACCAGGTGACGCCGGTGTCTCGAAAGATCAATCAGTATATTCAGGGGCTGCCAGCTGACATCCGCAAGCATTTGATTACTGCCCTACCGAGCACCTTTAGGTCCGCAGTGGATTTGGCGGGGAGATTGTATGATGAAAGGGCTAGGGTGGTAAAGGCCGATAGTGGTAAGAAGGGCAGTGGTGAGAGAAGTTGGCAGGGGAAGAGGTTTGGTCGAGGTGATACTTCGATGAGTAGTAAGAAGGCAAGGGTGGATGACCGTCATGTGGTCATGTCAGGAGCTGGGTTGAGGAAGTGTGGCCAATGTGGAAGAGAGCACTCGGGGGAGTGCAAGTGGGGATCAAATATCTGCTTTAAAAGTGGAAAAACAGGGCATATGGCCAAGGATTACCGGACAGGCAAATGTTTTAACTGTGGGGAAAGTGGTCATATGAGCAGAGACTGCAAGAAGCCGAGGGCTGAGGGCTCAGGGGTGAAGAAGACGGGAGGAGAAGAACCGAGGGCAAAGGCCAGGGCATTCACGATGACGCAAGAAGAGGCTAGGACGGACCCTGACGTTATGTCCGGTACGTTCCTGATAAACCAAACTTTAGCCTCTGTATTATTTGATTTGGGCGCCAGTAGGAGTTTTATTTCTACTACTTTCTGTGCTAAACTGCCTGTTAGAAGTAAATGCCTCGATGAGTCCTTTGACGTAGAAACTGCTATTGGTAAGTCCACTAGGGTTACGGATGTGATAGAGGACTGTGCCGTAGAATTAGAAGGTCATAGGTTTGCTGCCAAGTTACATGTGATGCCCCTAGGAGGATTTGATGTAGTATTAGGGATGGATTGGTTAGCAACCTACAAAGCGAATATCGTGTGCCGAAAGAAGATGATTAGACTGACGGCGGCTAACGGAAGTCTGGTGACAATATACGGCGATCGGGTTACGATGATTCCGAAAGTGATCTCGATGGCGGTGGCGGGAAAGTGTATGAGGCGCGGATGTAGCGCCTACTTATGTTATGTAAAGAATGTGAAGGAGCCAACACCACAACTAACCGATGTACCGGTAGTGTGTGAATTTCCAGACGTATTCCCAGAAGACTTATCGGGATTACCACCTGACCGAGAGATCAAGTTCCAGATTGACCTAATACCAGGTGCTCAACCTGTTGCCAAAGCACCATACCGATTGGCTCCGACGGAAATGAAAGAGTTGATGGAGCAGTTGCAAGAACTGCTAGATAAGGGGTTTATTAGGCCGAGTATCTCACCTTGGGGTGCTCCGGTTCTGTTCGTAAAGAAGAAAGATGGTAGTATGAGGATGTGCATCAACTACCGCGAGCTGAATAAGTTGACGGTGAAGAACAGATACCCCTTGCCGAGAATCGATGATCTGTTCGATCAGCTTCAAGGCGCCAGTTGGTTTTCATGAATAGATCTTCGATCGGGCTATCATCAGCTAAAAGTGAAGGAACAGGATATCCCTAAAACAACTTTTCGTACGCGCTACGGTCACTACGAATTCCTCGTTATGTCTTTTGGTTTGACCAATGCGCTGGCTGCTTTTATGGATTTGATGAATCGAGTGTGTCGGCCAATGTTGGATAAATCAGTAATTGTGTTTATCGATGATATACAGATTTATTCCAGGAGCGAAGAAGAGCATGCCGGCCACATTCGGGAGGTGTTGGAGACCTTGAGGAAGGAGAAACTGTATGCTAAGTTCTCCAAGTGTGCTTTCTGGTTACGCGTGGTGCAATTTCTGGGTCACATGGTAAATGCAAAGGGAATAATGGTGGACCCAGCAAAGGTTGAGGCCGTGATGCAATGGAAGTCACCAAAGACGCCATCCGAGATTCGTAGCTTCTTGGGATTGGTGGGCTACTATAGAAGATTTATTCAAGACTTTTCCAAGATAGCCTCGCCTTTGACAAAATGACTCGCAAGGACGTAAAGTTTGTATGGGGTCGAGAACAGGAGGATGCCTTTGAGGAGTTGAAGACGAGACTGACACAAGCTCCTGTCTTGGCATTGCCCGAGGGAAATGAAGACTTAGTGGTCTATTCAGATGCATCTTATTCTGGGCTAGGTTGCGTATTGATGCAACGCGGAAGAGTAATAGCCTATGCGTCTCGACAACTGAAGACCCACGAAGTCAACTATCCCACGCACGATCTAGAACTAGCTGCGGTGGTTTTCGCGTTGAAGATTTGGTGGAACTATCTATACGGGACGAAGTGCATCATCTTCACGGACCACAAAAGCTTGAAGTACTTCTTCGAGCAGAAAGATCTAAACATGAGGCAAAGGCGATGGTTAGAGCTGATAAAAGACTATGATTGTGAGATCCACTACCATCCGGGCAAAGCCAACATGGTGGCGGATGCCCTTAGCCGAAAGGAAAGGCCCGAGCCTATTCGGGTGAAGGCTTATCAGCTAATTATGACCTCTGATGTGATGACACAGGTTAAGGAGTTCTAAGACGAGGCTTTGAAAGAAGATCGTCTTAACTCCGAAAGGATGAGAGGTCTAGTTACAGAACTGGGTGAGAACACTCTTGGTGTTAAGACCCGATTTAGGTGAATGTGGATTCCTCGGTACGGGGATCTACATGGAAAGATCATGGATGAGGCCCATAAGACTCGATACTCCATTCACCCCGGTGCTACCAAGATGTACCAAGACATGAAGAAATATTATTGGTGGCCGGGTATGAAGCGTGATGTGGTGGAATATGTGAGTAAGTGCCTGACTTGTTTACAAGTAAAGGCAGAGCACCAGAAACCTTACAGGAAGATCCAACCGTTGGATATACCCGAGTGGAAGTGGGAGCACATCACCATCGATTTCATCACGAAGCTACCACGTACCCCGAAAAGGTATGATGCTATATGGGTGATAGTTGATCGTTTGACGAAAAGCGCCCACTTCCTACCGATCCGCGAGACGTATTCATCTGAAAGATTGGCAGATCTATTCATCAAAGAAATCGTAGCTCGTCATGGCGTGCCGGTGTTCATCGTGTCGGATCGTGACACCCGTTTTACATTGAAATTCTGGAAGAGATTCTATGATGCGATGGGGACGAGACTACATATTAGCACGGCTTATCACCCTCAGACGGACGGTCAGTCTGAGATGACGATCCAGACACTCGAAGACATGCTTCGGGCGTGCGTGATCGATTTTGGAGGAAGTTGGGACGACCACCTGCCATTAGCTGAATTCTCATACAATAACAGCTATCATGCCAGTATTGGCATGCCACCTTATGAGATGCTATATGGTAGGAGATGCAGGACACCCGCTTGTTGGGGTGATATTGGTCCGAAGGAATTAGGAAGCGTCGAAGTGATCGAGGCTACGACTGAAAAGCTTGAAAGGATCAAGGCCTATATGAAGGCAGCCAAAGACAGACAGAAGTCGTATGCCGATAAACGACGCAGACCGATTGAGTTCCAGGTGGGTGACCGGGTGATGTTGAAGGTCTCACCTTGGAAAGGAATTATTCGGTTCCGAAAGCGGGGCAAACTGAGCCCGCGGTATATAGGCCCTTTTCAAATCATTGCCCATGTGGGAGAGGTGGCCTATAGGTTGGAATTGCCAGATGAGTTGAGTGGAATTCACCCAACCTTCCACGTATCTCATCTGAGAAAATGTTTAGCCGATGAAGATATGATTGTTCCACTGGAGGATATCGAAGTAGATGAACGACTCAATTATGTGGAGCAACCAGTGGCAATCATTGACAAAAAAGAGAAGCGGCTGCGAAATAAAGTGGTTCCTCTTGTGCGTGTACAGTGGAGGCACAGGAAGGGATCCGAATCAATGTGGGAGACAGAAGATGAAATGAGTCAGCATTACCCACGCTTGTTCGAGGAATAACAGGTTTCGGGGACGAAACCTAAATAAGGGGGGTGGACTTGTAACACCCGGAAAATTTTCTAAGCAAGTCAAGTAATAATAATGGGCTCAGACGAGACCATTTAATAAAAATAAAATGGTTATGGGTATTAGACCATGTTAACTCTTCTGGTCATGAGCTAGACGAGTTTAAAGTCCCGGGAACGCCCGATACATATATATAGACAGATCAGCTGAGCAACTCTCATTTTGCACTCAACCCCCAATTTCTAGTGAGAGAGCGTAGAGAGAGAAAGTGTTGGATCGAGGCTCGGTTGGTCAAGAGATCGAAGATTTGTGTTCGTGGGCTTCCAAACACGAGAATTCAGGTAAGAAACATCATTTAAATTGTTCGTTTTGGTGAAAAACCCGGATTCTAGTTTTTGGGTTTTGAAAGTGGCAAGAATCGCCCAAAAACCCATGTTTTTATGTAAGAAAACATGTAAAAAGCTTAGATATAGGTTCCTGGATGATAACCCAAGGTTTTGGGTGTAAAAGATTGGAGTTTGGGTTAAAATAGGCTGATTCGTAAATATCAGATCGTTCTGCGAAATTAAGCACTCATCCAGCGAAACTATAAGTTCGTCCAGTGAAACTAAGAGAAGTTCCAGCGAAACTATAGTTTCGTTGGGGCGAAACTATAGTTCCGTTGATAAGTTCGCCGACAATTCTATCCAACGAAAGTTGGGCGAAACTGGCAGTAAAACTGGCAGCGAAACTGCCAGCGAACCTGCCAGCGAATTTAGCAGCGAAACTACTGTTCGCCTAGTGAAACTATGGGCGAATCTAGCAGTAGATGACTGTAAGTGCCTGTAGATTACTGTTGATGTAGGCTATGTATGTATGATGCCATGTATGATGATGTATGACTGATATATGTGTGGTCCTTATGATGATGTATGAATATCTTTCCATGACTTTACATATTATGATAACGAATGAACGAAGTATTATGTAACGTAAAGTGAAAGATAAAGGAAGAGGAACATGAAGATGAATGCATGTATTAATGAATGAATGAATGAGTATATGATGATGAATACATGCATTAACAAACGAACGAAAGAAGTCTTGTAAGCATTAGATAAGGTAAACGGGTCCTTCTTGGTGATTGAGCATATGTATGGTGCCCCTACCGCTTACCTCTAGTACCGTGACATATGCTTTGTTGTTCATTTAATGACCTCGGCCCGGTAGCTAAGACTGATCGAGGTATAGCATATGGTAGTGGTACAAAAGATATCCAATGTGCAAGAAAAGATGAAACGAGATCCTTGTCATTCGACCACAGTAATCATGGCTGCGTGCCATGAAATGGGTAAAGCCTGACAGGATCTAGATAAGAAGTGAAAGATAATGATGTATAATGCATGAACGAATGAATGAAAGAGATAATAAAGGTATTATCTACCTGTATGTATAATGTATGATCGCGAATAAAGAAAAGAATGGTTTTAATGAAAACGAAGTATGTTTATTATAAAACTAGAACTCACTCAGCAACGCTGACTTTTTATGTGTTTCCAGTTGGCAGGTAGTATTGCTGGGGATGGCACAAGGCGGCTACTCAGCTCTTTTGGGATGGCATTCTCCTTTTGATAATGCTGCCACGCAATGGAATGCGGGCACATAATACATGCAACAACTTATGTTGCATGCAAGTGTCAAGTGTTCCTTGAGGATCCCGATAAACGGGATTACTTAAGAAATCTTCTTTATGATGAAATTTTAATATTTCTATACTAGAGGTCACTGTTTATGACCCTTTTGTAATAGTGCTTTTGTGATGTAATGCAATATTAGATGTTTTGTAATTGACGTACGTTGTATTAAATGGCAAAAGTATTTATAGTAAAGGAAAAGTTTATCTTAGCAATTCCGCTGCATGATTGTATTAAGTTTACGCAAATATATATGTTTTAACGTGGGATGAAAGGCCAACTGTGAGGTGCCCGGGAACGGGGCCTTACATATATACATCTATATATATATATAGATATATATATACACACACACATAGATATATATATACATATATATATGTATAGGTGTATATATATATATATAGGAGGAATCATTAAAAACACAATGTTATATGAAAATTAGAGAAAACCAGTGAATCCGGTCATATAATTTACAAATATTTTATCGCCACCCTTTATATTTGTTTATGCGTATATATAAATAAAGGTATGGATCAAATGAAAAATCTTAGCATGGTTTTACATATAGTAAGATATAGGTTACGTTTACATTACCATTTTTCATTCGACATAGAATTACTTATTCGTAAGACTCATCATTCTAGTATTTATTTCAATTAAAATAATATAAATTTTATGAACTATGTCATTGGTTTTTGTGGTTTTCTTTGTTTTTTTATAACTATTGGCTTTATATATATATATATATATATATATATATATATATATATATATATATATATATATATATATATATATATATATAGGGTAAGGTTCCTTTGTTAACCATTGTGTATTGTGATAACTCGTTAACCCTATTGTAGCGAACACTTACACCACTGTAACTAACATTTACATCGCGTTACACCACTGATGTAATGATTTTTCCTCCATTTTTAAAAAACTCCACCATTTTTTATAATGTTTTAACTTTTTTATATGATGTTATTTTTTAAACAAATTACACCATTAAATAGATCGTTTTAATATCTTAATTTAAGTATAGTCTTGCTATATTTTTTTAAAAAATTTTAACGTTCGTTTTGGACCACTAGTTTTACCACTGTAACTCTAAGTTACAATGGTGACGTGGCTTGTTGTGGACCACTAGTTGGGTTAATGGGTTATCGCAATAAACAAGGGTTAACATTTGATCCCTTCCCTATATATATATATATATAGGGTCAGGATCTTTTCAGGACTCGTAAAGATCATGAGAACTGCAAGAACTCATCCTAACCATTGATTAAATTTATAAAGGGTATTAAGGTAAATTTATAATTCTTTCATTTATGTGTTCCTTATTTATCTCCTCATATTTTAGTAAACTTCAATTAATGTTTGACCAGAATCCTCACATATGGCAATCTTAACGTAAATCATTTTCAAACTAAAATCATTTATTTAATAACTTTTTGATCATTCCATAAACAAAAACCAAAATCAAAGTTCCAAATCAAATCAAAATCCCGTATAATCAATTGAAGATCAACAATAAATCAATTTATGCTTTTGATATCGGTAGCATACAAGGCTTTTGATTAAGATGAATCGAAGATGAAGATGATGGAGATGGTGCCATTGATGATGATGACGATGAAAACACAAAGGCTTTCGGTTCTTAATTCTTTTGAAGACAATGACAACAATAAAGATAATGTTGTTGATGAATTTTTTTATTTGATAATCATTTTATGTTGTTCCGGGTGTATAGTTTTGGTATTGACTATGTGATGAAAATGAAGATGATTATGCAATGAAGATTATGACGTTAATAAAGATGACGATCAACAGAAAGGGTTCGGGGTTTTCATTCTTTTGAAGACAGCTACGACGATTAAGATGATATTGCTTATGAAGTTGTCTACTTAATAATATTATTTAGGTTTGTTCCACATGTACAATTTTGATATTTATTATGCATAAACCTTTGAAACTTTTGCAAATTATGAAGTAGTATTTCTAACGTATATGTATATAGACTTACGCATACGTAAACCTGAATGTAAACTTAATAACACATGCATATAGCTATATGTAAATCTGGTTACATATACGTAAACAAATATTTTTAAATTTATCTACATATACATCCATGGCATAGCCTTTTGATTATGTATATGTAAATCATAGTTATATCAATGAAATATTGGTTATTGTTTTTAGTCTGATTGTGCATATTTGACTACATATATGTAAACTTGATACACTCACGTACATATACATAACCTGCATACTAATAACATATATATTTCAAAATACAATAACTTACATATATGTAAATTGCATTCTATAGTTTACCATATTATAGCTATTAGATTGGTTGTTATTTACATATGTGTAAATTATACAATTTTATATTTGATACATATAAATCATACAAATTTATTTTTAATGTAAGTGATTTGTTGGTTAATAAAATTTATGTGTAAGTGACTTTTTAGTTAATAAAATTTATGAATGAAAGTTATATAAGGAGTAAGTTACGAAATCTTTCCTATTTTTTGGGTTTCCAAAAAATTTAATGGTCTCATTTTACTTATATACCCTTAATGCTTTGATTACACAAATCATTTAATATATTGATTTACATCATTATCCTTTTCAATCTCAACCATATATTAATATAATCAATGGCTAAAAAGAGTTCTACGAGTTCTCATTTTAAAGGGAGTCCTGTAAAGAACCTGACCCTATATATATATATATATATATGTATATATATATAGATAGAGAGAGAGAGAGAGAATGATATTCAATGAGAACCATAAATATGTAAAGAACCAGAAAGAACCACTTTAATCCTTATACTATTTATTAAATAAATATATCAAAATGTTTGTAATTTTACTTTTTTAAGATAAATTTTTAAAAATCATGATATCTATAGTCTTTTGATAATTTGCATCAATGTAACACCCGGATATTTTATTTGAAGCCGACGAAAGAAGAAAAAGAAATAAAGTCCAAAGTCGGGGGACCAAACTCGCCAATGCGAGAAAAATTGGGTAAATGAGGATATTTGAAGGGAGAGGGCAGCCCTTACCCTCTCCCCACACCCACATATTTTAGCCTAGAAAAAGAGAGAGGAAGAAGAAAGGGATAAAAGAGAGAAAAATATTGGTTCGGGTGGATTCGAGCGCGAAAATCGTGGTGTAGCGGGTCAAAACGAAGCTCTTCTTCTTGGTGTAGTTTGTGTGAGTTATAGGACCCTCATTTTACTTGTTTTCAACTGATTTGGGGCTGGAACGCATAGTAAACCTATTTTTGTATGTGTGTGTGTTTGACCCATTTGGGTGTGATTGTGTGTGATGCGTTTGGAGTTTGTTTCCGGGCTTGTGTGTGCTTGAATGGTGTTATAGTATGAATTCCTAAGGTTTAGGATGGTTGATTTGGACTTAGAATGGGTTTGGATAAGCTTGGAGGTTGAAAATGGCAGATTGGGTTCGGGATGAACTTCATTCTGCATCAGCTAGGGCTAGGCGACCGACTGGAGGCCATTCGGCCGATTGAAGTGCGATTGGAGTTCATTCGCACGACTAAGGTTTAGTCGCACGACTAGAGGGCCAGCCACATGGGGATTCATGCGACTGAGGGTCCATGCGCATAGGTGCTCATTCGCATTAAGTCCATTCGCATGAGGTCCATTCGCATAAGGTCCATTCGCATAGTGTTCAACCGCATGAGGTCCATTCACACGATTGGCTGTTCATCCATATTGGTGTTCATCCGTATTGGTCCATTCGCATGATGTTCAGTCGCATGGATGCCATGCGACTGAAGGGTGCCCATACACCCAAATAGGGCTGATGTGCCCGAGGAAAAAGCGTAGAATAGTCTCTGACTTTCAGGGGAAAGTGCGGATGTAAGTTTTGACGTGAAAGTTCCCGTAAGATGAAGTAAGATGATTGTTGAGGTCTTAGAGGATATGTTGGGCATGATGATATTGCATGTTTATGCATGATGTATGTTACATATGTATGATAATGCCCTGTATTGTGACAACCCTAAAAATAAAGGTTAGACGAGTTAATATTTTAAGAAAATTTTTACATATTGGATTAACACTCTACAAATAGTATGAGTTTTAGTAATTGTATATATATAATTGTATCTTATACATGAGTAAAAAAATATGCATGCTATGCATATATATGTATATATATATATTTTACGTATGCATGTTTGCATGCATGAAAGTTATGTATGCATGAACATATAATTTAATACTTAGGCATCATGAGTTATGATACCAAAATATAAATTAATCAAAAACACTTCAACATTACAAAAATCAAATGCTTTATGTTACAACTCGACTAAACATCACACTAAAACATTGAAGGAAACTTAAAACAAAACTAAAGCCAAACAAAACACCTAAACATCAACATAAGCATCACCTCATAGCTCTCAGTCATAACACATCACAACCGATTGCCACCACCTTTGTTTCCTCTATCTCTTGGTTATTAGCATAACACCAACCTTGCTCATCATCTCGCCACCTTGCAACCCTAGTACCCTAGTATCCAACTCATCCAATCAAACATGATTATGTTGCATTAATGAACTAGTGACTCTTATAACCTCCTTACTCGCCACCTTGCATATCACTTTGCTTGCCACCTTGCACACCACCAAGCTAATCCCTTGCTTGACACCTAAGACTAGAGGACGACTAAGCAAGCCTAGGCAACACCACCTCAACAAGCTAGAGATAGAAACCATCATTTCCTTTTTCCTCTATTTAAATCCTTGGTTAGGCACCCAAAACCGCCACCCTTTTCCAATTATTTCTCTTGGTATCTATTAGCTCAACCATATACCATCACCTTTACCACACCCACGGCCACCATCATCACCACCCACGACCGCCATCGTTCACTCTCTCCCTCGGCTCTCGTACAACCATCATCAAACACCAACATCCTCACACCTCTCGGTTCCTATAAGCTTCATCATCTTCTCAAGTCGTGGACTCAAGGCATTCTAGACCATGCATCGATCATCATCAGTTCCCCTTCCTCATCATTCACAAGGTTATAATCTCTTTAAAGTATCTAGAGATCAATGGTTACACATGTGTTATAAACACATAGGTAACTAGTTTTGGTGTATCTAAACATCAAAACTAACACCTTGAAATTCTAAAGTTTCATCAACTCACAATAATGCAATGTTAAAAACTAAGAATTTCAGGAAATTTGTGACAAAATGGAAATTTTGGGATTTATAAAGAATTAAAACCTGAATTATTAAGAAAATCAATTAAAAATACTAAATAATAGCTATTATGGGAATAAAAATTGAAAAAGCTTTCGAAAGGTACTTAAATATCATTCTGTGAATTTTGGTAGAAATATAATAAGTAAAATAATTAATATAAATTATTTAATATAAATAAAAGAAAATTCTTAGAATAATCGAAATAAATTTTCAAAAATTCTGGAAACATCACATAGGTATTCTCATATGATAGAAAAGCTCCAGGAATTATTTTGCAATTTATTTCCTTTTTATGATTGAAAAATGAATTTTTAAGTGATCTGTAAAGGAAAAATCAAAAGAAATATTTAATCTATACTATAAATCGTGAAAACTTTAATTAAGGCATTATAAATCAGATTCAACAGATGATGTAAATTTTATAATTTTTAGAGTTATATAGTTATTTTTAATGAATTTTGATAATATTGTAACATTTGCAGAAATAATTTGTTGTGAAATAGATATCAGGAAATTTACGTGATAATATAGACTGTTGAAGTAATATTCTATAAAATTTTGGGAATTTTTGGATTATAGTAGCTATTTTTGGTGATTTATGGAGGATTTGTGATAATAATAACAATTTATTTATAATAAAATAAAAGTTAGGAATTTTATGGTAATATTATCTAACTATATTACAGCTGAATTTTTAATAATTGGTTATGTCTAAGGTTTTAAAAATTTTAAAGAAATTTTATCTAACTTATAAAATTTATTTTTATAGGTTACAATTTGGAGTAAAGGTGAGACTCATAACCCCATTTTTGGGTGTTTATAACGTTTTTGGGGGAAAAGCATACTGTTTATATTGATGTATTATTTTGAAACTATTTTGAGATATACTGTCATTTGTGATACAACCATTAATTCGAATGAGAAACCGTTGGATAATATAGGTAGCGCTACTTAGGAGAATATTTTTGCACCAACAGGATGAGTGTTGTGATGCTATTTAAATATTTCCTGCACCAACAGAATGAGTGTTGTGATGCTATATTATCTGATTTTGTAAATTATTTCGTAACAGTATGAATTATGTGTGTGAGCAGGTTTGGTTGTAATTGGTGCATCAATAAAATATTTTGTTTGGAAATAAACCTATGACCTCACCAACTTTATGTTGACTGTTTTGAGTATGCGTTTTCAGGTGAAAATGACTAACAATATTGATTTCTATTTTGATGTGTACAACGACTGGGGTGAAGTCGTTGGAAGGGTTTGTGTAAATCTAATTGTCAACATCTACAATGGCAGTGTTGTGGTGGACGCTCATTTCCATCGCATTTGAAGATGTTTTAGTTAAATAAAAGTTGTAATAAGGATTATATCAAATTTTGACCTTATATGTAAATGATGTAATCCTAACTTATGTTATATAATCAAGTTATGCGTTTTATGTGTTAATATTGTTTGTAATTGGATTCCTTATAATTAAATGCGTTCTGAACAAACAAGTCACACCCAAATCGCTTCACGCTTCCACCGGGATGTGACATGTATGATGATGCTACTGTGTATGTTGATGTTCCTTATCATGATGAATGTTTATCTTTCCTATGGATTTATGTGTTACGTTAATGAATGAAAAGTATTATGTAACGTAAAGTGAAAGATAATGAAAAGAGGAACGTAATGAAAGAATGCATGCATTAATAATGAATGAGAGTAAGAAAAGCTTGCAAACAAATATATGAGGTGAGCGACCTTGTTGTTGCAACAGACTCGAAATGTGATCCTTGTCTTTCGACCTCAGTAATCGTGGATGTGTGCCACGAAGAGGGTAAAGCTTGGCACTGTGATTGACCATTTGTATAGAACCATTGCTGCATATCCTAGCTATTGTGGCCAGGAGGTGCGGTGCACCGTTATAGAAGGTCTATGATAGGCCTAGGTCCAGTACCACGAAACATAAGGGTATTGCACATGGAAATGGTACACCTAAACTTTACCTTAGGTACTGTGGCCAGGGGGTGCGGTGCACCGTTATAGAAGGTCTATGATAGGCCTAGGCCCAGTACCACGAAAGAAAAGGGTAAGGTTTATGGTCGATGGAAAGAAAAGAGGTAATGATGAAAGAGTAAGAATGACAAGAAAGTAAGATGAATGAACGGAAGTTAAAGAATGAATGAACGAAAGTAATGGACGGACGAAATGTAATAACAAAGTATGAAACGGGATCCTTATCACTCGACCTCAGTAATCATGGCTGCGTGCCATGAAGAGGGTAAATCTTAACAGGATCTAGATAGAAGTAAAAGATAATAAATGATGTAAGTCAAATGAACGATAGTTAATGAACGAATGATGAAGATAATGATGTTATCTATGTGTACGTATGATGTGTGATCACGTTCTAAAGTATAGTATGAATTGAAAGAAAGTAAAGAAGGTTTTAAATCGAAAGAAAAGTATGTTTTATTAAAACTAGAATTCACTCAGCAATCGCTGACTTTTTTATGTGTTTTCAGTTGCCAGGTAAAGTTGCTGAGGATGGCACGGGGCGGCTACTCAGCTCTTTTGGACGGTATCCATTTATATAATGCTTTTGTGATGTAATGCAACATGTATTTTGTAACTGATTAACGATGTATTATTTTGCAAAAGCTTTTATGATGAACTGAGATGTCATTTTGATTGTTTCTGCTGCAATGTTTATTAAAGTTAATGAAATTATTTGTTTTATGTGTGATGATTGACTAGTTGTAAGCGTCTCGGGAACGGGCCTTACAATCAATGCACACACATTGTATTACATATATGAACATTTTAAAGTTTTTGTAAAAAATAAGGAGAGAGATGTTAAAATGAAAGAAAAGATTAAAAAATAGAATCAAACTATCATCTTTTTGTATTACCAATTTTATCGAGGTGTTATGTCCATTGCTTATGTGATTTTTAGTAGTTCTTTACATATTTATGGTACTCAATAGCATGCTTCCCTATATATATATATATGTATGTATATATATATAGACACACACACACATACACACACACACACACACATATATATATACAAACATATATATATATATGTATACACACACACACATACACATATATATACATATATATATATATTATATGTATATATATGTGTGTGTATTTATATATATATATACATATTTATACACACACACACACATATATATATACATATATATATATATGTATATATATAATATATATAAACAAACAAACAAACAACAAACCTAGTATATCCCACTCAAGAGTAGGGTCTGGGGAGGGTAGGTGGTGGCAAGTCTTTCCTCTATCCCGATAGGTAGAGAGACCGCTTCCAAGAGACCCCCGGCTCGATAACAGAAGCAATAAAGCTAGGGAATCAACATATAATCAAACATATGATATAAGCTATATGATATATGATATCGTACCCATCATACAGTAAACATTAAGATATCACCAAAAAGAAATATAAAATGAACAAGCCTGCATCAGGTAAGCAACAAATTTTCGCTAAAAAGGTCGCAGTGTACTACATACACATGAGGCCCCGTAAGAAGTAATGAAAGTCCCTTCGTAGCTACAGAAACCACTAAAAGTCCTTAATTTTAATTCTACGTCTCCACTCGCTCCTATCCTCGATCATGTGCTTAGAGAGGTGCAAGTGTGCCATATCTCGCCTAATTATCTCTTCCCAAGTCAGCCTAGGTCTTCCTCTACTCTTCCTACCCTCTATGACGATGTTCTCCACTGCTCTGACCGGTGCTGCCATTGGTCTCCTCTTGACATGTCCATACCACCTTAATCTTCCCTCTCGTATTTTATCTGCAATACAAGCCACTTCTAACTTCTGTCGAAACACTTCGTTTCTTATCCGATCCAGTCTTGTATGGCCACTCATCCACCTTAGCATTCGCATTTCCGCAACCTCTATTTGTTTCTCGTGCGATTTCTTTATGGCCTAGCTGTCTGTTCCATATAGCATAGCTGGGCGTACCACGACTTTGTATAGTTTTTCCCTTAAGTTTTGCTGGAAACCTCTTGTCACATAGGATCTTTGATGCTGCTCTCCACTTGCACCATCCTGCTTGGACCCGATGAGCTACATCGCTGTGTATCTCTCCGTCTTCCTGTAGGTACGAAGTGATGGTTTCATGTGAAGCGTACAAAGACACTAACGGGTGCCACGTGAAAAACTAATAATTTGGACGGTAAGGTAGGATTGTAATTATACCTATTGCAGAGCATAACTAATTTTACTTTTGTGTGATTTTTCCTATGTAGTATAGAACCAAACACAATCTATTTTACTACAGCTACTTGTGCATCAATAAATTTTTGGATTGCGTCATGTGTCACACACCGACCGATGGCGGAGTAATCAAGTGTAACACCCGGATATTGAAAAAGATAATAAATGAATAATAAAAGTAGGAAATGCAAATTTAACCCAAGTTGAGGGGATAAAAGTGTCAAAAGAATAAAAGGTACAAAAGTTGGTGTAAAAGGTGGGCATGGCCGCCCGCCCTCCCTTCACAACCTTTTCATACGGTTTTAGAGAGAGAAAGAGGAGAACATTCAGGTTTTTGAAGAAGAACAAGAAAAAGCCGGATTTCAAGGTAAGAATTCGAGGGTTTATATGTTCATGCTGAGTTCTTGTCTTGGTTATGTGCTCATGTGTGTTGTATGTTCGATTGTGTGTGTTTTTGGGTGGGTTTTAGGTGTTGAACTTGTAGCAAATGGGTTTTGAAGGAAGTCATACCCAAGAGACTGCTAAGGTGAGTTCTATAGCCCCTATGTTACATGTTTTAACCGATTTTAGGGCTGGAAATGTATGTATGTACGTATTTATAAGTTGGGTTTTCACACCCGTATGTATATTTGAATGTACATGTGACTGGGTGTGATTTTAGGTGCATTTGATGTTTTGGTTATGATATGTGTATGTTTTAGGATGCTTAGAATGTGAGCACTAAGTTTAGAACCTATTACAATATAGTTTGGGACTGATTATGAATGTTGTTAGTGTAATAACACTGCTCATGCGCCTAGAATTGGCCCATGCGCCTAACAGGTTAAGCTAACTAAGTGTTCCCATGCGCCTAAGACTTCATGCGCCTAAGACTTCATGCGCCTAAACAGTACTCCATGCGCCTGAAATTTCCTTAGAAAGTTTCTAAGTGTAGTACATGCGCCTGAACAGTGGTTCATGTGCCCAGGATTTTTGACCAGGAGCCTAAGTGTGGGGCTCATGCGTCCTAATAGTGCTCATGCGGCTGGACCTCCCATGCGCCTAAGTGTCCTCATACGCCTGAAAGGCTCATGTGCCTAGGTGTTAGACTGTTAAGTGTTTTGATGAGGCGCCTGCATAGTGGAAATGCGCCCGAACAGGGCTCATGCGCCCAAATAGTGTTGGTGCGCCCAACACTTAGAATTAAATGCAGAATTTTCGTGGAGTTTGTGCATTTAAGGTTTTAACCAATGTTGACTAGGGATTATTCAATGCTCATGATTATGCTTGATTGTCATTATGATCCCTTTTTATTATTATTATTGTTATTATTATTATTATTATTATTTCGGTTGTTATTATTATTATTATTATATATTATTATTATTATTATTATTATTATTATTATTAAGTTTGTCTTATATTATGTAACTTTACGTGGTATGTTTATGACTGTAACATAAAGTATTATCATTAACAAAGTAAAGATTAATGATGAAGAAAAGTGGAACGTAAATGATTAATGAAAGTCTTGCAAGCAAATGTATGGAAGTGCACGGCCTTGTTGTCGTTAGCTCAACTGTGATGCGGGTTAGCTACCCCAAAGGATGCACACAGGGTCAATCGTTAGATTGATAAATGAGTGTGAGCAACCTTGTTATTGCAACAGACTCGGTTAGCATGCAATCTTTAAGATTGCTAATGAGGTGAGCGGCCTTATTGTCGCAACAGACTCGGAAAGATAATGATAAAAGTAAGAAATGAACGAATGATGAAGATAATAATGAAATTACCTAAGTGTACGTATGATGTGTGTTCCCGTGCAAAAGTAAAGAATGGTTCTTAAACGAAAGTAAAGCATATTTTACTATAAAACTAGGACTCACTCAGCAACGCTGACTTTTATACATTTTTAGTTGGCAGGTAATTTGTTACTGAGGATGGCACGCGGGGAAAGCTACTCGGCGGGGCAAGACTGAAATCCATTCTCAATAGATATCACTGTTGTTTTGTAATGCAGTTAAACCATTCTTTTGTAATCTGATTAAACCAAGGTGTATTGCTTAACAACATTGTTTATAATGAAATGAATGGCTTTTGTTAAATTAATTCCACTACTTAAATTTGTAAACCTATAATGTTTTATGTAATTACTGCTGTGAATGACCAACTGTGAGGTCTTCGGGAACGGGGCCTTACAAGTTGGTATCAGAGTCAAAGTTTAAGTGAAATGGGTAAATATTTTCAAAAGAAACCTAAACTTAAACTAAAAATGGGACAGAAAGAGGGATGTCAGCCCGAGTAGCCACGTGCCATCAGGTATTTCTTTTCTTAAAGTTAATCAGTATTATATGCGCATGCTATTTGACTTATGTGTTCTTAGTAGATTTAGATACTGATGTAGTCAGGATAGGAATGCTTGGGGTGTGAAGAGTAAAGTAAGTGGTTAATCATAACTGGCCACTGTCATTAAGGACTTACTATACTTGACATAAACTGAGCTAGTACCTTGAATGACTGTGTTAGTGTTTGGATCTTATAGCATCTAGGAAATGGCTGGATAGAAGTCTTCCAAGGCTTCTAGAGGCAGAGGTCGACCGCGTGTGACTAGGAGCAGTGCGAAGGCTCCTGAGACGACTCATGAGAACCCTGAGGTTCATGGTCGGAGTGAGGAGAATGAGAATGCCAGCCTGAACGCCTCAGTGAGGGAGGCGATCGCTGCTGAAGTACACCAGGTCATGCAGACAGTTTTACCGTCTGTGGTGACTGAAGTCATTAGGGCTGTGAGAAGCGAGGAGAGAAAGGAGAAGGAGAATAGGAAGGGATCAACGGGCAAGGAGGCCAGAGGAGAGGAGGAACGCCCAGAGCCTAAGACCATATTGTCTGATGAAGAAGAGGATGATGTAATGGGGGTGACTACCAAGGGGTGCAGTTATGGGGCATTCCAAAGGTGCAAGCCCCCGACCTTCGTTGGCAATGGCAATGCTGCAGCCGCTCACCGCTGGGTAAGGGATATGGAGGCGGTGTTAGAAATCAGTGAGTGTCGCGAAGACCAGAAGGTGAAGTTCGCGACCCACTCCTTTGTCGACTCAGCGTTGTGTTAGTGGGACAGCATCGTTCAAGCTGAGGGTTCTAGGGCTATCGGGAAAATGCGATGGAAGGAGTTGAAAAAGCTGGTAATCGAGGAGTTTTGTCCACACCGGAACTTGACAAGATCGAGAGGGAGTTCCTGCAACTCGAGGCGGGAACCATGACCCACCAACAGTACACCACCAAATTCAATGGGATGGCGAGGCTGGTGCTGGATCAGGTGACGCCGTGTCTCGAAAGATCAACCGATACATTCAGGGACTGCCAGTTGACATTCGCAAGCACTTGATCGCTGCTCGACAGAGCACCTTTAGGTCGGCAGTGGACTTGGCTGGGAGGCTCTATGGTGAGAGAGAGGTGATGGTGGTGGAAGTGAAGAAAGCCGATGGTGGTGACCGGAGCTGGAATGGAAAGTTGTTCGGGCGTGGTGGTTTTACCCCGAACAACAAGAGGATGAGAACAGATGACCGTAGGGTGGGTTCATCAAGCTCAGGACCTAAGAGGTGTGGAAAGTGCGGGAAGGAGCATACGGGTGAGTGCAGGATGGGGCTCAACGTGTGCTTCAAGTGTGGAAAGTCAGGCCACATCTCCAGAGACTGAAGGCCGTTAAGGTGTTATAACTGCGGCGAAGAGGGCCATATGAGTAGGGACTGCAAGAAGCTGAGGGTTGAGAGTTCCGGAGCAAGGAAGACGGCCGGAACAGAAGGGCCGAAAGCTAGTGCCAGAGCTTTCACGATGGCCCATGAGGAGGCAAGGCGGACCCCGACGTCGTGTCAGGTATGTTTCTAGTGAACCGAACTCTTGCCTCTGTGTTATTTGATTCTGGTGCCAGTAGGAGTTTATTTCTGCTGCCTTTTTACTAAGTTGCCCATTAGGAGTAGGAATATTAGTGAGCCCTTCGATGTAGAAACTGCCATAGGAAAGTCTACCAGGATTTCTGAGATGATAGACGACTGTGACATAGAGTTAGAAGGTCATAAGTTTCCTGTTAGACCGTTCATGATGACCTTAGGCGGTTTCGACGTAGTCCTAGGGATGGACTGGTTGGCGGATTATGAGGCGAACATCGTGTGCAGCAAGAAGTTAATCAAACTGACGGCCCCTGACGGGAGTTTGGTGACGATTTACGGGGATCGAGTCATAACTATCCCGAAGGTGATTTCAATGGCGGTAGCGGGAAAGTGCATGAGACGTGGATGTAGTGCCTATTTGGCCTACGTGAAGGATATGGATACATCAACGCCACAACTGTCGAATGTGCCAGTCGTGTACGACTTTCTGGATGTGTTTCCAGAAGATTTACCAGGTGTGCCACCGGACCGCGAGATCGAGTTTCAAATTGACTTGATACCCGGTGCTCAACCTGTGGCTAAGGCACCGTATCGGTTGGCTCCGACAGAGATGAAGGAATTAATGGAGCAACTACAGTAGTTGCTCGATAAGGGGTTCATCAGACCGAGTATCTCTCCTTGGGGTGCTCCAGTCTTGTTCGTAAAGAAGAAGGACGGTAGCATGAGTATGTGTAACGACTACCGTGAATTGAACAAGTTAACGGTGAAGAATCGGTATCCATTGCCGAGGATTGACGACTTGTTCGATCAGCTCCAAGGTGCCAGTTGGTTCTCCAGAATAGATCTTCGATCTGTTACCATCAATTGAAGGTGAAGGAGCAAGACATTCCTAAAACAGCTTTTCGTACACGCTATGGACATTATGAGTTCCTTGTGATGTCTTTTGGTCTAACGAACGCGCTAGCTTCTTTCATGGACTTGATGAATCGAGTGTGTCGGCCGATGTTGGATAAATCAGTGATTGTGTTCATTGATAATATCCTGATTTATTCGAGGAGCGAAGAAGAACATGCCGGTCACATTCGGGAAGTGTTGGAGATGTTGAGAAAGGAGAAGCTGTATGCAAAGTTCTCTAAGTGCGCATTCTGGTTGCGCGAAATTCAGTTCTTGGGTCACGTGGTAAACCCAGAGGGGATTATGGTGGACCCGGCAAAGATGGAGGCGGTGATGCAATGGAAGTCTCCAAAGACGCCATTCGAGATCCGTAGCTTCTTAGGGTTGGCGGGCTATTACAGAATGTTCATCCAAGACTTCTCCAAGATAGCTTCCCCGTTGACTAAGCTGGCCTGTAAGGATGTGAAGTTTATATGGGGTCAGGAATAGGAGAAGGCTTTTGAGGAGCTAAAGGCAAGGCTGATACAGGCTCCTATCCTATCGTTGCCCGAGGGGAGCGAGGATCGGGATTGGGTTGCGTGTTGATGCAGAGAGGCAAGGTTATAGCCTATGCATCCCGGAAACTAAAAGTTCATGAGGTTAATTATCCTACTCATGACTTAGAGTTGGCGGCGGTGGTCTTTGCATTGAAGATTTGGAGGCACTATCTATACGGGACAAAGTGCACAATCTTCACGGACCACAAGAGCTTGAAGTACTTCTTCGAGCAGAAGGACTTGAACATGAGGCAGAGACGATGGTTGGAGCTCATAAAGGATTATGATCACGAGATCCACTATCATTCGGGCAAGGCCAACTTAGTGGCAGATGCCCTTAGCCGAAAGGAGAGACCCAGCCAATCCGGGTGAAGGCGTACCAATTGATCATGACCTCCAATGTGATAGTGCAGGTCAAGGAGTTTCAAGATAAGGCATTGAAAGAAGATCATCTTAACTCTGAAAGGATGAGGGGCTTGATCACCAAATTGGGGGAAAACACTCTCGTGTTAGGACCCGATATGGGTGGATGTGGATTCCCGTTACAAAGGGTTGCGGGAAAAGATTCTGGACGAAGCTCACATAACCCGATACTCCATTCATCCCTGTGCTACTAAAATGTATCAAGACTTGAAGAAGGACTATTGGTGGCCGGGCATGAAACGCGACGTGGTGGAGTACGTGAGTAAGTGCCTTACTTGTTTACAAGTGAAGGCGGAACACCAGAAACCGTACGAGAAGATCGAACCGTTGGATATACCCGAATGGAAGTGGGAGCACATCACCATGGACTTCATTACTAAGCTACCTCGCACGTCGTGGGGATGCGATACTATTTGGGTGATTATCGACCGACTAACAAAGAGTGCCCACTTCCTACCGATCCGCGAGACGTATTCATCTGAAAGATTGGCGGATCTGTTCATCAAGGAAATTGTAGCTCGTCATGGCATGCCGGTGTCTATCGTGTCGAATCGTGACACCCGGTTTACATCGAAGTTTTAGAGGAGATTCCATGATGCTATGGGGACGAGGCTACACATTATTACCGAATATCATCCTCAGACGGATGGTCAGTCTGAGAGGACGATACAGACGCTCGAGGATATGCTTCGAGCATGCGTGATCGATTTCGGAGGAAGTTGGGATGATCACTTACCGTTAGCAGAATTTTCATACAATAACACTACCATGCCAGTATTAGCATGCCTCCATATGAGATGCTATACGGTCGGAGATGTAGGATGCCCGTATGTTAGGGAGACATTGGGCAGAAGGAGTTAGGAGGTGTTGAGGTCATTGAGGCTACGACTGAGAAGCTAGAAAGAATCAAAGCCTTCATGAAGGCGGCAAAGGACAGACAAAAGTCATATGCCGACAAAAGGCGGAGACCAATTGAATTCAACGTGGGTGATAGAGTAATGTTAAAGGTTTTGCCTTGGAAAGGAATCATACGCTTCAGAAAGCGGGGCAAGTTAAGACCGAGGTATATAGGGCCTTTCCGAATCATTGCTCGAGTGGGAGAGGTGGCCTGTCGGTTAGAACTACCCGATGAGTTAAGTGGAATTCACCCGACATTCCATGTATCTTATTTGAGGAAGTGTTTGGCAGACGAGGATATGGTTGTACCACTGGAAGACATCGAGGTAGACGAGCGACTTAATTATATGGAGCAACCAGTGGCAATCATTTATCGTAAGGAGAAGAGGTTAAGGAATAAAATGGTTCCTCTTGTGCGTGTACAGTGGAAGCACAGGAAGGGATCCGAGTCTATGCGGAACACTGAAGAAGAGATGAGGCAGCATTACGCTCATCTGTTTGAGGAATAACAGGTTTCGGGGGCAAAACCTATATAAAGGGGGTGGACTTGTAACACCCGGATATTTAAAAAGATAATAAATGAATAATAAAAGTAGGAAATGCAAATTTAACCCAAGTTGAGGGGTTAAAAGTGTCAAAAGAACAAAAGGTACAAAAAGTTGGTGTAAAAGGTGGGATGGCCACCCACCCTCCCTTCACAACCTTTTCATACGGTTTTAGAGAGAGAAAGAGGAGAACATTCGGTTTTGAAGAAGAATAAGAAAAAGCCGGATTTCAAGGTAAGAATTCGAGGGTTTATGTGTTCATGCTGAGTTCTTGTCTTGGTTATATGCTCATGTGTGATGTATGTTCGATTGTGTGTGTTTTTGGGTGGGTTTTAGGTGTTGAACTTGTAGTAAACAGGTTTGAAGGAAGTCATACCCAAGAGACTGCTAAGGTGAGTACTAGATCCCCTATGTTACATGTTTTAACCGATTTTAAGGGTGGAAATGTATGTATCTACATTTTTATAAAGTTGGGTTTTCACACCCGTATGTATATTTGAATGTACATGTGGGTGGGTGTGATTTTAGGTGCATTTGATGTTTTAGTTATGATATGTGTATGTTCTAGGATGCTTAGAATGTTAGCACTAAGTTTAGAACCTGTTACAATAGAGTTTGGGACTGATTATGAATGTTGTTAGTGTAATAACACTGCTCATGCGCCTAGAATGGCCCATGCGCCCAACAGGTTAAGCTAACTAAGTGTTCCCATGCGCCTAAGACTTCATGTGCCTAAACAGTACCCCATGCGCCTGAAATTTCCTTAGAAAGTTTCTAAGTGTAGTTCATGCGCCTGAACAGTGGTTCATGCGCCCAGGATTTTTGATCAGGAGCCTAAGTGTTGGGGCTCATGCGTCCCAATAGTGCTCATGCGGCTGGACCTCCCATGCGCCTAAGTGTCCTCATCCGCCTGAAAGGCTCATGCGCCTAGGTGTTAGACTGCTAAGTGTTTTGATAAGGCGCCTGCATAGTGGAAATGCGCCCGAACAGGGCTCATGCGCCAAATAGTGTTGGTGCGCCCAACACTTAGAATTAAATGCAGAATTTTCGTGGGAGTTTGTGCATTTAAGGTTTTAGCCAATGTTGACTAAGGATTATTCAATGTTCATGATTATGCTTGATTGTCATTATGACCCCTTTTTGTTATTATTATTGTTATAATTATTATTATTTCGGTTATTATTATTATTATTATTATTATTATTATTAAGTTTGTCTTATATTATGTAATTTACGTGGTATGTTTATGACTGTAACATAAAGTATTATCATTAACAAAGTAAAAGATTAATGATGAAGAGAAGTGGAACGTAAATGATTAATGAAAGTCTTGCAAGCAAATGTATGGAAGTGCACGGCCTTGATGTCGTTACTCAACTGTGATGCGGGTTAGCTACCCTAAAGGATGCACACAGGGTCAATCGTTGGATTGATAAATAAGGTGAGCAACCTTGTTGTTACAACAGACTCGGTTAGCATGCAATCTTTGAGATTGCTAATGAGGTGAGCGGCCTTGTTGTCGCAACAGACTCGGAAAGATAATGATAAAATAAGAAATGAACGAATGATGAAGATAATAATGAAATTATCTAAGTGTACGTATGATGTGTGTTCATGTGCAAAAGTAAAGAATGGTTCTTAAACGAAAGTAAAGTATATTTTACTATAAAACTAGGACTTACTCAGCACCGCTGACTTTTATGCATTTTCAGTTGGCAGGTAATTTGTTGCTGAGGATGGCACGCGGGAAAGCTACTCGGTGGGGCAAGACTGACATCCATTCTCAATAGATATCACTGTTGTTTTGTAATGCAGTTAAACCATTCTTTTGTAATCTGATTAAACTAAGGTGTGTTGCTTAACAACAGTGTTTATAATAAAATGAATGGCTTTTGTTAAATTAATTCCGCTGCTTAAATTTGTAAACCTATAATGTTTTATGTAATTACTGCTGTGAATGATCAACTGTGAGGTCTCCGGGAACGGGGCCTTACATCCAGGCAGATAAATGTGAATCGATTGCTCATAGAACATGGTACTAATTATGTTAAAATAATGAGTCAGTTAACGAATTAGCCGGTGAGTAAACATAGGTGTGCATACATATATAGATTTATTACAATCATTGAAACAATCAAATTCACATGCCAATGTTAAAGTATTATAAATGTAATGGTATAACATAAAAAGGTGAACCAACACAATCAAACCTAATGTGTGAATTAACTCAGTCCACAAACGAAACCTTATAGAATGAATGATTCGGTTTAAATCACCACGCAAATAAACAAGTGGAGTGGGTTTGTCAAACCAATAGATCTATAATTATTACTGTAGTTGCATGAATTAATGATTATGTTATCATTTAGTTTATCTAACTATAAACAAATAATTATAAGTAATACATAGCATGTCTTGAATTGAATTTTGAAATAAAATGACAATGAACATCAATGATTGAATATTAAATCGTATGATTTTTCTAAAATAAAAAACACATAAAAAGGGTTATGAATACTCACATGGTATTATATTATGGTGAATAATATGTAGATTAGATATTAACAGTTTTCTCATGATTTTACCCTAAGAAAAAATGTCTTAGATTAATATAATATAATGATTAAAGTATAGATATGAATTAGAGTTTCAATTGGGATTTAGGTTTAACAAAATAGTTTCAAATAAAGTGGTGTAATTTAATTTATATAAATTTGATTAAATAAAATATAATACATTGATTAGGTGATTGTATTTAAATAATAATGATAGAATAATTAAATATAATTAAATTATTTTACTTATATCATTGGAATGAATACTAATATGTGGGAATTAAAATAATAAGTCTAATAATAATTATATAATGACTTGGTCAAAATAATTAAGTAAATAGTTATTTATTTAAACGTTATAAAATATTTATTTAAAATGATTTGAAATAGTTTAGGTTTGATTTGAAGTGATTTTCGTTTTATAATACATAAAACTAATAAATAAGTTTTATAACATTTAAAACCTTTGAAGTAAAATGTAAAACTATAATTTTTTGAAATTTTCAAAAATTTATAAATAGTTTTTAAATTAATTTTGATTAACAAAACAATATAATAATATGATAAGAATTTCTGTAATTAAATAATAAAAAAACTGATATAAAATTAATAGGGCATGCCTAGGGATCGAACCAGAGTCTCTTTTGGAGGGGCAATGAGTGTTAACCAGTTCAACTAGAGCCCAGATCCTGTTTATTATGAAATAAATAAATAAAAATAGTTCTACATAAAATACCCAAATTGCTATAAAACCTAGAATCGATTTGGATCAAATTGAAGCTCAAAATGAATTTGTTAATAAAATCAACTTTAGGGCTTTTAATCCCCAAGTGAAATAGAGTGCGTGAGTGTGTGTAACTTACTTGATTCAATGCTAATTTGATAAGAGTCGCACAAGAACAATACGTATATAGATGAAACTGAGCGAGGTAAAAAATGTTGATGATAATCAAATTACTCATGTTTATAGCTTCAGGAAGTGATGTAGACCAATGGCCCCTTACTCAGTTCAGTTTAAATTGCTCAAAAGACGTAATTTGGTTGAGGTGGAGGTTCGCTAGGTTAAGATAGATCGAAATAGATGTGTGCGTAGTTGATAGGTGAAATTTAGAGCATAGATAATTCGAAAGATTCGTTTAGAAGCTTTACCCTAATTATATAGAACTTGATTTAAGTAGTTTCAAGTTGAACAAGTTATGAAATTGAATTATGGGTGTCGGGCTTGACTCGATGATTATCTTTCTGTTTCAAATGAAATTAACTATCTTATTTCATTAGAATTGATTATCAATACGTTTGGGGTTGAATGATTGAATCAATTGATTAGAATTGAACTGTAACAACATTTTATATTTGAATTGAGATTGCGGTTTCGAATGGTGATGCTCAAACAGTTGTTTAATTTAAATTTGTGGTGGTTAAAGGTTCGAATCACTGATGCAGGGTAAAGGATCGATTTATTTAAAACCAACTTATGAGGGTGACTCGGTGTTGCCGGAGCTCGGCCGGAATGCTTGGCAGGAGTATTTAAATCAAGTTTCAGAAATTACACAATACATCCCTTGACTTATTATAACCATATTTCAATAAAAAGTCTAATTATTAATCCATAAAGCTTTATAGATTTTATAAATCTTAATACGTTTTAAAATTTATTTATTTAGTTAATCTAATAATTAGAATAAAACAAACAAGCAAACATACCCAGTATATCCCACTCAAGAGCAGGGTCTGGGAGGGTTAGGTGGTGGCGAGTCTTTCCTCTATCTGGGGAGATAGAGCAACCGCTTCCGAAGAGACCCCCGACTCAATAATGAAAGCAATAATAATAACGATCATAATATACGACATACAACACAAAGGTATAAATCACATAAAGACTTAGAAAGTGTGTACATGAAATAAGCGGTAAGAATCACATATAAGGGTAGATTGAGGAAAACAGGGGTCCCGCAACGACTCTACGTCTACCCTTTCTACCCACAGATCCCACTAAAAGTCCTTAATTTTAATTCTACACCTCTACACACTCCTATCCTCGATCATGTGCTCAGAGAGGTGCAAGTCTACCATATCTCGTCTAATTATCTCATCCCAAGTCAACCTAGGTCTATGTGACACCCCGAAAAGTCAAAACGAGTCATTAAGGATAATGGGCCTAATTAATGGGTATTTAATAAAAGAAGGAAAAGGGTTATGGGCTAAATTGGGTTTATGGGCAAGAGCCTAGTGATTAAGGCCCATAATCAGCCCTTAACCCTCCCAAAGCAGCCTCCATCTCCTTCATTTCAACCCTAGCTCCCAAGATTCATAGAGAGAGAAAGTAGAAAGAGAAAGTGAAGGAAACTCAAGATTTGAAGCTTCTAAGGTCAAGGGATTGAAGATCTGGGTGTTGGGGCATCAAATCTCAAGAAAGGAGAAACAAATCCAGGTAAAAATCGACCTCTAAACCCTTCTGTAGATCAAACCCGGAAACTACAGTTTTGCTGGGGCGAAACTATTGACCCGTAGATACTGCGAAACTAGGAAATTCCAACGAAAGTTGGGCGCACCTGATAGCGAAACTGTCATGCGAAATTGCTGGGCGAAACTGGCAGCGAAACTGGCAGCGAAACTGGCAGTGAAACTGCCAGCGAAACTGCTTATCTGACAGCGAAATTAGGCAGAAATTAACCCCTTTAAGTGTCAACTTATCTGCAGGCTGTGTAGTGTGATCCTAGCCTAGAAGGCTTAGTTTAGAAGTTACCCATGACATCCAGGTGAGTTCTAGATCCCCTTATTTAAACGTTTTTCTATGTTTTTTTAGGGCTATTATGCATAGTAAACATAAGGTTTTCAAGGTAAGGATTTCAAGGGGTTTTAACAAGAGAGTACATTTTTCTAAAGTAAAATGTGCCATTTAAATAGCTCAAAATAATTTTCGGGCGCGTTGACCTGGCAGCCCGGCCCCAGCCAGGGTGTTGCCCCTTGGACCCCACTAGGGGCTGCTGCCCCTAGGACCCCGCTGTCAGGGGCTGCTGCCCCCGAACCCCCGCTGTCCCGCGGAGGGTTGGTTACGTGTTATGATGACTAGTACTTGGTATGTTGTGTACTTAATAAGTTACGTATTATATTATATTATGTGGAACATAATATTAATGAGAAGTGGAACTTAATGAATGTTACCCCCCGGGCCCGTTTGATGATGAAAGTCTTGCAAGCACTATGATAGACTTCACTTATGTGAGTCTGATGTATGATGATTGATCCGTATTCATGAGCGGGCTATGTACCCTGCAGTGTGGATCAACTGTCGGGGGTTAGCTACCATGATGATGTGTACCGACAGGGATCGACATTCGTTGTCGATCAACATGGAGCTCTTGCTTTGTGCAACCTCGTTTATGATGAAGTGAAAGATATGAAGAATGAAAGATAATGAACATGCTTAATATGATGAAAATGTTATGTATTATGCATGCGTGGTCATTATATGAAGGGTAAAGTTATATTTTCTAATTTACCTAAAACTAGAACTCACATAGTAAAGCTGACTTTTATGCATAATAGTTGGTAGGTAAGTGCTGATGCTGAGGAGGGCACCAAGAAGCTACTTGGGGAGCTATGGATGGCATTCCTCTTTATGAAATCTTTATTGTAATTTGAGAACAGTAATATGTTTTATTTACAATTAAAGGACAAATGTATGAGTACAATGTGATTTCCAAGTTTTAAGTAAATGTTTATTTAATTCCGCTGCAATGTTTTATTTATAAAGTGATTTTATGATATGATTAACCAACTGTGAGGCTTCCCGGGAACGGGGCCTTACAGTCTACCTCTACTCCTCATACCCTCTACGTTGATGTTCTCTACTGCTCTAACGGATGCTGCCATCGGCCTCCGCTTCACGTACCCAAACCATCTTAATCTTCCCTCTCGTATTTTATCTGTGATACAAGCCACTTATCCTCTATCGAAACACATCGTTTCTTATTCGATCCAATCTCGTGTGTCCACACATCTACCTCAGCATTCGCATTTCCGCGACCTCTATTCGTCTCTTGTACGATTTCTTTATGGCCCAACAGTCTGTTCCGTATAACATAGCTGGACGTACTGCCACTCTGTGTAGTTTTCTCTTTAGTTTTGCTGGGAACCTCTTATCACACAGAATCCCTGATACTGCTCTCCACTTGAACCATCCTGATTGAACACGGTGAGCTACATCGTTGTGTATCTCTCTGTCCTCCTGTATGTACGAGCCTAGGTATTTGAACCTAGACGTCTATGGTACCGTCATACCCTGGATACTTATTTGGGTGTCCTCTTCAGCCTCACCACTAAAGTTACAATGCATGTATTCCGTCGTAGAGCGACTTATCCTTAAGCCTCTGTGCTCTAGTACTGCTCTCCACTGTTTAAGCCTCTCGTAAGCACCGTTTTAGATTCTGATATTAAGACAATATTATCCACAAATAGCATGCACCACGGGATTGGCTCTTGTATAGACTTGGTCATCTCATCCAACACTACTGTGAAGAGAAATGGGCTCAAAGCCGATCCTTGTGGAGTTCCACTTCCACCGGGAAGAAGTTTGTGTCTCCGACTGGTGCTCGTACACAAGTTTTTGCCCCTTCATACATATCCTTTATTATTTTGATATACCTCTCTTCTTCGTAGACTTTCCCAAATGAGTTGACGCGGCACACTGTCATATGCTTTGTCTAGGTCAATGAATACCATATGGAGGTCCTTTTTCTTTTCTCTATATTTCTCCATTATCCTTCTTATGATGTGTACGGCTTCTGTTGTAGAGCGTCCTGGCATAAATCCAAATTGGCATACCGCTATCTGAGTTTCTCGTCTAATTCTCGTGTCAATAACTCTTTCCCATAGTTTCATCATGTGACTCAATAGCTTTATTCCCTTGTAATTTGTACAACATTGGACATCTCATTTTTTCTTATATATGGGGACTATGACACTACTACTTCATTGCTCTAGCATCCTCCCGGTTTTGAAGATAGTGTTGAATAAGTCTGTTAGCCATTACAGACCCTCATCTCCCAGGCACTTCCACACTTCAATCGGTATGTTGTCTGGCCCTACCGCCTTAGCCCTTCCCATTTTCTTCAGCGCTCTCGTAACTTCATCGACTGTGATGCTTCTACAATAACACTTGTTTTTGTGGTTTGCTTGAGTTGTTTTTTTTTATCGTAGTTTATTGGTTAGGGTTCCTTATGTTAAAAGGTTATCAAAGTAATTTTTCCATCTCACCTTGATATCGTTCTCCTTCACCAAGACCTTTCCATCCGCAACCTTTATAACTTCACCATTCTCAGGTCCTGTCTTTTACTTTTCTTGCCCTGGCAATCTTAAACATGTCATTTTCTCCTTCTTTCGTTCTAATTGCTTATACATTCTCTCATACGCTGTGTTCTTTGCCTTTAACACATACTTTTCACCTCTCTCTTAACCTCCTTGTATTTATCTTTTAGCTCTGTTCGTTCTTCGTTATTACATTGTAAAAGGTCTCTAAAAATTTGTTGTTTAATACTTATCTTCTCCTGTACATTTTCGTTCCACCACCGGGCTTCCTCATGACCGGCTGTCCTATTTATTACAAGTCCAAGATTTTCTTTAGCTGCTTGCATGACTGTAGCTGCCATATCCTCCCATATTTGGTTTACGTCTTGCTATGGCCCTGTTTGGGTCATTAGTATGACCTTATCTCTAAAGATGACAATCTTTTCATCTTTAAGCTGGCCCTATCTGATCATAGCTCTAATTCTCTTAGTTGGTTGGACAATTGCTCTCTTCACGCGTAGATCTGCCACCAACACATGATGTTGAGTCACTACTGTCTCTCCCGGTATTGCCTTACAATCCTTCCACGAGTTACGGTCTTCTCCCCTCATCAGCAGATAGTCTATCTGCGTGTGTCTCCCGCAACTGCTAAACGTGATTAGATGCGAGTCTCTTCTCTTAAAAAATGAATTTATGATGCCTAGGTCATATGCTAATGCAAAGTCAAGGAGCTCCCTCCCGCTGTCATTCCTCAGACCATACCCAAACCCTCCATGAACCAACAGGAATTGATCATTATCCTTACCGCTATGCCCATTAAAATCTCCTCCTATGCATATTTTTTCTTCTCTAGTATGTCTCCCATAACGTGATCTAAAGTCTCCCAGAACTTCTTTCTTTCTGTTTCCCCTAATCCAACTTGTGGTGCATACGCACTAACTACTACCACTACTTCATCCCCTATTACTATTCTTAACAACATAAGTCTATCATCGTATCTTCTCACCTCCACTACATTATCCTAAAGTTCTTTAGCAACTAGAAACCTCTCCATTTATTCCATCTGACCCAGAATACCATAGTTTATAACCATTACACTCTTTTGCTCTCCCCCCCGCCATCTGTCTCCTGAAGGCACGCTATCTGAACCCTACGTCTCTTTAGCACATCTATTAACTCTAATAACTTACTAGTAAGGGTTCCTACATTCCACGATGCCACTCGCAATCTATAACCCTTTTCCCTATAGAAGCACCTCTCGTCACCGAACACGATCTCAGGGCAGTGTAATGGATCCTGTTATCTATTATACCTCACTTGTCACACCCCGACCGACGGCGGATCATCGGAGCGAACGAGGAATGATTGATTGTTCATAACACATGGTTGTCTAATAGTGGAAATAATATTAAAATCAGATTGCAAGATATATAAGTTCAACATACACAAATACAACAATTGAAACCACAAATAGTAATTGTCTTTTATTTTAACTAAGTCCGGGTCTTAAATGAGCAGGTAGAAGTCCACTATCTTGCTTAACCTGAAATCATGTGAGAAAATAAAGTCAGCTAACGAGTTAGCTGGTGAGTAATCACAGTTTGAATATACATATAGATTGATTGATTGATTGAGAATAATCCAATTCACAAGGTAACGTTAAGACTTATATTGCAATAGTAAAGCATATAGATAAACCGACACAATAGAACCCCTTGACTTGACACTTGCATATAATAGACTCCACACATACACCATAGATTGACTCTTGCCTCTGGCACAATCACCACTCGACTATTCATATGGGGTGGGTTGTCCAAACCAGTAGATCTACCATTGATACCAGGATTGATTGATTGAATTAGGGTTTTACTGTCGTCCAGTTTATCATAGTATGTTCACATAATTGTAAGTAATAACATAACCTGTCTTGAATTGAATTTAAAATGAAATAACAATAGAATATCATAATTGAAATATTGTATCACATGATTTCCCCAAATAAGAAATGATATAAAAAGGGATATGAATACTCACTTGATTGATGAATTAGAATCTGGATGTGATAGATTAGACACCAACGATTTCCTTACGATTAACCTAAGGAACGGTGTCTTGAATTAGAATAATAATGATTTGGGAATTTGAGAATGTATTAGGATTTCCATTGGGTCTTGAATGGTAGTTTAAATTAATTAATTTATTTGGTTTGAATGTCTTGAAATAAATAAACGAATTATAGAAAGTGATTATGTCCAGAATTTTAATAGAAATTTATACATATAAGTTATACATATATACAATTTATTAATAAATTGTATATGTATAATTATATACATAATTATATATAATCATGTAATTATATATAATTATATGTATAATTATATACATAATTATATGTATATAATAAATTTATACATAAGTAAGCATAACTACATATTGTATGTTAATTATATACATAAGTTATAATTGTATACGATTATGTAAAATTATATACATGTAATTTATATACATGTAATTTATTCAAATAAAAGTTGTTTCGATAATCGGATAATATATATCTATGTATATATATTGGATTCAGTTTATTTATTGTATAATTATATATTATACACTAATTATAAATTGGTAGAAAATATAATTAGTTATTTTATTTATTTAAACAATTAAAATAAATAAATAAAATGTTGAAATAAATTTCAGAAAATAATTAGGTTGTTTTAAAAATTTCTAATGTTTGTAAAACATTTTATGATTTTTAGGAATTTTTTCGGAATTTTTAAAGCTTAAAAAGGAGGCTTAAAAAATGTGTGAGGTGGCCCGGGGTCGAACCCGGACCTCTTGGATATAGAATGAACACAGAACCAGTGAACCAAGGCCGTGGCCGCGGCTATACATGGGTTTTAAATCTTTTAAACACTATTTCAGAAACTCCCCCAAATCAACATAAACCCTAATTCGATTTCCCTCCAATTGAACCCCGATTCGATGTTATTACCCATCGAATTTATGGGGCTTTTATTCCCCTTGTAAAATCGAGCAGATTAATGTTTTCAATTACCTGATTGAGTACTTAATTCGATATGAACAGATGAAGAACAGGTCGCGGGTTTGCTTGAATCCAAAGGATGATCAGACTTCGATGAAAATCAAATTAATTGAGCAGATAACTTTGAATGAGGATAATGATCAAATGCCCTCTGTCAATTTTGAAGTATAAAGCTCAGAGGATGGTGTTCGATAGGGTTGCAGGTCGCAATGAAGATGATGATTGATTTCAGGGTTTGGGTTTGTTTTTGGTGAAATTGGCACCTGAATTCGATTAGGTGTTTATAAATGATCGTGTTGGTAGCTTTAATTTGTTTATTATTGTTGTTTGAGTGTATTATGAGCTGTATCGAATCCGAGATAAAAGTGAAGATCATAGCCGTTTGTTTGACCGATTCAACACGTTTTTATTTGGAATTACATTCGAATTGGATCCAAGAAGCTTTCGGTGAGGTTTGTGGGGTTCCAAATCGAATAATTTGTTGATTTGGTCGGGAATTTAGTGGATTTCGATGTAGAGCTTTGGATTCGAATTTCCCGATGATTAATCGTGTTTAATGGGTGCATTGGGTTCGAATCTTGTCCACGAGTGCATTAGAACCGGTTTTGTGAGTTGAAATTGAGTAATTTTATCGATTTGGCTTCGCCGGAGTTCGGCGGAGACTCGCCGGAAAATTGGGGGGGGGGGAAGGCCGTGGGTTTTTAAAATTTTACACAATTGGTCCTTGCGGTTCAACTTTTATATTTTATGTCTTAAACTTCCTATTAAGTTTTCAAATTGACAGAAATGACCCCTGGACTTTATATTATTATTATTAACATCATTAATGTTATTATTATTGTAATTATTTTATTATTAGTTGCAAAATACAAGATGTTACATCACTAACCCTCCGTAACCAAATAAATACCAGCCCAAGTTCACGAAACAGCCACTAAACATGGAAAACACCTTAAAATTAAGTGCAGCACTAGTAATGCACAGACAGATACAACAGCCGCTAATTAAACAACCTCAAGAAGCAACTATATCAAATAATGAGAAACCAGCCAACCAATCTAAAAGAAAAGATATAAGTAAAGAAGACAAAAAGCAGGAATGAAAACCCGGGATGGAACGATCTTACCAAATGGATGGAATGATCTTACCAAATGAAAACCCGCGAGGTCAGCGAGGATATTGGGTTGACGATGGTAGGGTGGGTGGGTGTGGTGCGATGGGATCGGGTGTGTTGTTGGTGGCTGGCTGTGAAGGGATCGGGTAGGGGTGGGGAGGCGATAAGTGGCAGTGGTGGGGGCGGTGAAAGTGGCAGGGTGTGGAGGCGGTGAGGGTGGAGGTGAGATGGTGTAGAGGTGGAGCTGGCAGGGGTGGCTCTGGTGAAGAGGGTGGTTGGCGTAGCAGGTGGGTTTCTGTGCCGCTTAGCAACACCCGGTGAATGGAGGTGATGGTGACCGGTGATATATGTGATGATGATGGTGGTCGGCGTAGCAGTTGATGGAGGTGATGGTGGTCAACGGTCAGCGGAGCATGTGGGTGGCTCTTGTGAAGATGGTCGCCGGCTCCAGTGGAGATGAGCTTCTGTGGCGGTGGGTAAAGGTGGGTTGTTGTGACGGCGGTGGCCGGCGTGCTCCGGTGATGGAGGTGATGGTGACCGTGCTCTGGCTCCGACGACTGGTGATGGTGCTCCGCTCCGGATCCGGTGATGGTGGTGATGGTGATCGGTGGCCGGTGAGGCATCGGCCTTTGACTGGTGCTGACCGATGGTGTAGCTTCACAACGGTACCAAAAGTACCGATAGAGAGAGAGTGCAGATAGAGAGAGAAAGTGTACCTGATAGAGAGAGAAATGTCATGTCCTAAAATAATCTAATAATTAGATTAATATATTAATATGATATTCTAATCTAATAATTAGAATATCACATTTAATATATTAATTCTATATATTTTATAAAAAATTACTTTAAACTTATAAAATTATTATAATTTGGTTAACTATTTAATAAATGAAAATGAATAATAAATTCACAATATTGATTAAATAACACATTTGTTGCATTTAATTTATTAAAGTAGTTTAGTAAAAAAAATTCATTGTATGAAAGATCAAAATGGATTCGGATTTGGGTTTATAATTACCAAATGGGTTGAATGTCACAGTCTGTCCTACTTTAGGAAATTTCATCCCGAAATTTAATCATAAAGAGGTTGGCTCAAAGATATGAGGAAACTTAAATTTCATTCATGATCTCAAGTAAACTCTTAGGATGTTTTAAACTCAATGAGTTTTGACTATCAGAATATGGCTACACTTGAATTTGTTTGATTTCGTAGTTTAAGATTTCACGGGTTCGTGAGAGAGTGGATAGAACCATTATTTGATTGGACTTTTGGCTTACATGCTTTTGTATTTTTAGACGGTGCAAGACGATATGGAGGTTTTGCTATGTATTAGTATGAGGCACAAAATCAATATAAATTAACTTGATGAAATATGAGAAAGACATAAATATAGTTTGGGCACTATCAAGTAATGACTTAACTCTAAAAATACAAACTTCTATTAGCATGGGCATCAACTAAGACTAAAGCTTATTGGGTATTGGTTGGGAATGTAGTGTTCACTACGTCTTTACTGTTTTTAAGCTTGATGGGCATTGATGTTAAAAGCATACCCTTGAGTCATAGGAACAATGTTGACGAGTTGAGGTGCAATATCGATACAAGTCACTTAAGATAATGGTTCTCTCCTACACTCAAACGATGAAGCAGAATCTTCTAAGAGTTGATAATAAGATACTAAGTAAGCAAGACACAAGAACAGCTTTTCAAGATACTTGTATATATTAATTCTTAACTCAAAGTTTACAAGACTCTTACAAGCATGCTCTTATGAGCTTACAATGAGAACTATACATACTACTATCTATAGCCGGTTATACTTAGAAAACTAACTGGAAAATACAACTAGACAAATACTACAGATGCTAGAAATATGTAACTAGATAGAGTATTATTCTAGTATTAGGTAGTCATGACAAGCCCATGACTTACCTTTTGTCACAAACTAAGGTTGGTAGCTATACTAATCTATGATGGATGAGCATTGGATAAAGTAAGGTCAAACATACCCGCATGGAGAAGTTCCATGCAGTCTGTCAGTGTAGCAGTTGACTGACAGACACCTTACTTTATCCACTCATCACAGGTTTTACTTTCAAAGGTAAGTAAACTTCCAAAGACGTAGAGTCTCCGAAGCTTCTTTGGATTCAGAAGGAACAACTCCTTTGAATCAGCTGCTTTAGTCTTTATCTTCTTTATACTTCGGAAGGTGATGGACTTATCTTCAGAAATGGAGCTTGTATTCGGAAGTCCTTCATAAATTGTACCAAATCAAGTTAAGTGTTTGTTTTGGTTGCACCAGCCTTATCAGACCCAACAAACTCCCCCTAGGCTGATGCTACCAAAACATTCACTTATCCTTCTTCTTTAGGGTTTCCCTCACCAATGCCAGAAAGTCTGCACTCTTTTCTTTTGTTTCTTCTATGGGAATGGTGAGGATTTGTTTTAGTTTTTCCTTAAATAACAGATCAAGTTTTTTACTTTGTATAATATGAATCCGGTGGTAATCCCCCTACAATAGTTAGTTGATGTGTGGTGAAGTCATACACCCATCTAACTATAAGCTCAAAGGTCGGTCATTGGACCATTTGCAGAAATGTTTTACCTTTGATAAAAGCTGCCTCCTTTATTGCCATTTCTCTTTTCTTCAACAATGCTTCTCCACGTTGCTTATGTGATTTCTGGTGAGAGATGCAATAGGAGGTTTGGAGGGATTGGAGACTGGTATGTCTGCTAGCTCAGCAAGATCAAATTACTTGTGTGTAGCAGTTGGGCTATGTCCCATATGTTGATCATACCATTTTCTCTAACCAACCTGAAACTTCCTGAAGGGTTCATCAAACCTTTACTGGATATAGAGCTCCTAGGAACTTGGGAGTGGTAGGAAGTCATCTACCTTTCTAGGGTCCAGCAGAGTCACTAGTTGTCCTCTTCAGCTTCTTCTCTTCGTCTGTTAAGACATTTTTATTTAAAGTAAGAAGGGTGAGAGCCTGGTCTAGGGTTCGATGGGAAGATCAAGAACTTCTCTTGAGAGAAAGCTTATACAATTGTTAATGTATTTTATTCTATCAGCTTGTCCTCCTATACATATATTTGTTACATATACGTATATATACGTATAAGTATATGTACTATATGTATACGTATACATACGTATAATACACATATACATTATACGTATATGTATGTATACGTACGTATAAGTTACGTATACGTATAGATATGTACACATATACGTATACGTATGTATACGTGTGTACATGTATACATATACGTATACTATGTAAATGTATACATATACGTCTACGTATGTACACGTATACGTTATACGTATATAAACGTATCTACACGTACACGTATGTACACGTATACGTACACGTACATGTATACTACACGTACACGTATACATAAACGTATACGTACACGTATGTATACGTACTATGTATACGTATACGTATACGTATACGTATACGTCTACGTATCTACATGTATACGTATACGTATATGTATATATATACACATCTACGTATGTACACGTAGACGTATACGTATACGTATGTACCACTATACGATACGTAGACGTATGTACACTTATACGTATACGTATACGTATACGAATGTACCGTACACGTATGTACACGTACACGTACACGATGTACACGTACACGTATGTACACGTACACGTATGCACACGTACACTATGTACCTACACGTATGTACACGTACACGTATGTACACGTATACGTATGTACACGTATACGTATGTACATGTATACCTATACGTCTACATATACGTATACGTATATGTATACGTATGTACACGTATACTTATACGTACGTATAGTTATAGATAAACATATACGTATAGATACGTATATTTGTACACACGTATACGTATACGTATACGTATACGCATATACGTATACGCATACGTACAGGTACATGTATACTATATAAAGTATATGTATACGATTCGTGTATACACATATACGTATACGTACACGTATACCTATATGTACACATACACGTATACGTACACGTACACGTACACGTATACGTACACGTATACGTATACGTGTAGATATGTATACGTATACGTACACGTATGCGTATACGTATACATTTATACACGTATACGTATGTGTATATACATTTATGTATGTATAAGTATACGTACATATACGTCGTATGTGTATATACATTTATGTATGTATAAGTATACGTATATATACGTATATGTGTATATACATTTATGTAGTATAATATATACGTATATATACGTTATTGTATACTATATGTACATATAAGTATACGTACACATATACGTAATATATACATATATACATTACGTATGTATACGTATATACATATATGTACGTATATATCGATATATATATATATATAAGTATAAAAGTATATATACGTAAATATATATGTATATATACGTATATTACGTCTATATATACGTGTATATGTACGTATATATACATATATGTATACATATAACTCTATTGGCGTATATGTTTACATATACGTCTATATGCATATATGTATACACATACGCGCATATGCGTAGATGTATACACATACGCATATATGCGTATATGTATACACGTACGCGCCTATGCGTATTTGCATACACATACGCATATATGCGTATATGTATACACATACGCACATATGCGTATATGTATACACATACGTACATAGGCGTATATGTATACACATACGTATATATGCATATATTACACTACATATATATGCGTATATGTATACTATACGTATACATATACGCATATAGACGTATATCCATATATGTACATATATAACGAATATATAACACCCGGAAATTTTGACAGAAATAAAAGAAAGAAAAGAAATAAGAAAAAGGAAAAGAAAAGCATTTTGTAAGAGAAGAAAAGAGGCCAAAGTAGAAGGAGCAAAATGTAAAAGTTAAAAGTCAAATATTATAATAATATTTTAAGTATGGCCACCCATATATACCATCCCATCTGCTTTTGTCGACTGAAAAAGAAGAAAGAAGAAGAAGATCAAAGTGTTCATTGGTTTTAGAGAGAGAAAGAAGTAGTTCTTGCTAGGTAAGAGTTTTTGTTGCATAATTGACTCGGTTTTTGTTGTGTTTCGACTTTGTAACCGAGAGTGCATGTTCTTATATGTTATGTGTGTTCGGGTTTGTATGTTCTTGGTGTTTAGTGTTAAAACATCAAGATTTCTTGACTTTGAGAGAGTTGTGCTTAGAAGCTACAAAAGGTGAGTTCTAGACCTCGTATTTTTACATATTTTAAAAGTTTTGGGGCTAAAAATACATGTAAAAATCATTTTATAATGTATTATGTGTAACCGTATGTACATGTGTATGTGTTAATGTTTGAAGGTTATAAATGCTTGGTTTATAGTTTGGGATAGTTGTATAGGCTTAGAACCGGTTGAAATGGTATTTAGGACTAAAATATATTAGAAATATATAAGGTGAGGGTCATGCACCCAAACAGGGCCCATGCGCCTGGTTATTTGCCTTGGAAAAGTTTTTAATAAGGTCATGCGCCCAAACAAGGCCCAAGCACCCAAACAAGGCCCATGCGCCTAAAATATGCCTTAGAAAGTTCATGCGCCTAAATTTTTGAAGAAATGCCTAAGTATAGGGTGATGCGCCTAAATAGTGCCATGCGCCCAAGGGGCTCATACGCCTAAGTATTGAAACAGTTAAGTGTAGGCTCATGCGCCTGCATAGTGGAGAACGCCCAAACAGTCCTCATGGGCCCAAATAGTGCCGATGCACCCAAACACTTAGAAAATTCTCTGGAATTTTAGGAAACAGAATGTTAGGGTTTGACCCTAGTTTGACCTACGTACTGTTTTGGCCTATTTTTAAGCATGAGTATGTGATGGTCTATGCATAGAACATGTATAATGATATGATAAATGTATGATATGCATATGTGTATGATGTGTTATCTTTTGTTGGTTTTCAAACGTATATATATTTATATAATATACGTTCAGTATTATGTTATGAGTTTACGTAATATGACGAATGAATGAATGAACGTAAAGTATAATGTAACAAAGTGAAAGATAACAAAGATGAAATATGAAACGTAGTGAAAGAAAGAATGGCTTGCAAGTGAATAGAAAGGAGATTCACGACCATGTTGTCGTTAGCTCAACTGTATGCGGTTTAAATAACCCGAAAGATGCATACAGGATCAATCATTGAGATTGATGGGCCCTTATGGCATGCCTTTGGTGACTGGGTCAGCTTCGTGCATAATGTTCATGGTCTAATTGTAGACCACACGCCCAGCATCAGCTTCGTGCATAATTTCGGGTTATTGCACATTGGTCCTGATGTAAAGGGAGAGATGACTTGCCCTAGGTGACTGGGTTCAACTTCGTGTACAATGTTAATGGTCTAATTATAGCCACAGGCCCAGCATCAGCTTCGTGCACATGTTTAGGTATTGTACATTGATCCGTATAAAGTAAAGAAAGATGAAAAGTATGAATAGAAAGTAAAGAATGATAAAAAGTATGAAAGAAAGAATGTGAATGAAAGTCAAGATAGTGAAAAGCATGAAATGAAAGTAATGTATACAAAGCAAATGTTAATAAAAAAATGGAAAGAAAGTATGTATACAAGGATAAAGATAGTAATTAGAGTATGAAAGAAAGAAATAAACAGGAATATTGTTTGAATGTACGTATGATGTATGCTTGTATACGAAGTAAGTATTTTGTAGAAAGGTATATTTTGTATGTAAACACACAAGGTATTTAATACTTATAAACTAGAACTCACTTAGCAACGCTGAATTTTATATATTTTTAGTTGGCAGGTAAATATTGTTGAGGATGGCACGAGGGTGAAGCTACTCGGCGGGGCAAGACTGACATCTATTCATGTTTTGATGATATTGTTGTTTTGTAATGCATTTAAACAATCTTTTTGTAACTACTAACAACGATGTATTACTTAACAACAGTATTATTAATAAATGAATGGCTTTTATTAATGTAGTTTTCCGCTGCAAATGTTTTATGAAATATATACTATTATGTATGTTTAGTGCTATGGTTGTCTAAGCATCCCGGGAACGGTCCTTACATATATATACATTTGGCTCCTTCGTGAATTGAAACTTGACAATGTTGGATTATTTTATCTTACTGATGGGGACTATGACCGAATGGTTGAATCAATTATTTAATCAAGGTTGTTGATATTCTGACTCTAAAAATATGGGTTAGTATATCTTACATAGGGGGAAGAATGTCTTAAATAATCCGGGTTGGTATTATAGAATCTTATCATCAGATGCAGATTGTTCGGTAATCCAAAATGAAAGTTGGATCTCTCTGTCATATGCATAATACAATTTAAGTGTAAGTAATCAAGATAAAATGGTTTTATCTTAATTCAGACATGATATCCTTTATAAAGCTATACATTATGGAGAGGTTACACCTGAGAGGGAAGACTAAATTGACAGATATCTGAGAATCAGATAATTCATGAAGATAACAATGTTAACATAGCTTGATGTCATAATCCATCGGGGGAAATTGTAAGGATCTAGCTTTTATGGATTACAATATCAAGTGAAAGCAAACACTCAAATCATACGAGAACTATAGAGATGCGAGAACTCCAAGATAATTGATGAAGATCTTATCACGTGAGAACTTGGAGTTGCTACGTGACAACCTTATGTTGTCGTGTGAGAACATTTATTAGTATAAATCGTTATTTTCCTTTTTATTTTAGTATGTGTGTTTGTAAGGTTATACTTGAAGGGCTAATACAACCAAAGCAATCAAAGAGCTTCCAGCATGCATGCATGATGTGCAGAGTAGAAGTTAATTCGGAAGTTTTAAAACACTTCAAGAAAATATTCTGTGTAAAATCTTTTGAAGCCAAGACCAAATCTTCTGAAGCCGAAGATGAAGTCTTTCAAAGCTTCAAGGACCATTCTTCCGAAGACAGACACGAAGATGATTTCTTCCAAGACAGAGAATACGAGCTTTCTCTAATCAACTTTTGTATAAAGCTGACCAACTTTCTGCTGTCACACTGAAGACTCACCAACTTGTATAAGTTGGTGAAAAGGTCCATGCTTTAGTAAACTATAGATTATGGTTTAGGGTCTATAACTTTCTACTTTGTACTTTTCTATACTTTTGTAATATATTAGGATGTGAGCTATAGCATACCATAGTCACAAGTCAAATGGAAATATATCTTTTAACTATACATTGATCTTGTTATCTAGATTAGTGTTTTCAACTGGCTTTCAAAGTATAGCCGGTTGTAGGATGTAGTATAAAGTATCTCAGGTTCTTGTGTTTCTTTTTTATGTTTTCTAACACTTGTAATAGAACTTGAGAGCAATATACAACATTCTTGAAAAACATACTTATCTTGTTCTTGTTCTTTATTCTGTCTCATTACTTACTTGTGTTCTTAGTATCTTCCATATAAATCCGGTTCCCTATTTGTTCTGTTAAATATTCTAGTATTCTCCTCATTGTGAGACTGATTGTATTAATCATCCTTAACTGGTTCTACAGTGTTTTATTTTCTAAATGATCTCTATAGGTGAGAGAGTAGAGGGTTGTGTGATAGCCGCCTGACGGGAGTTCACCTCGGTGGATCGAACTTAATGATGTAACTTCTTTGGTATTGTAAGCATTTGGTTAATAATATCCATTTGAGTTGTTTAATGTTTGTTGATATCACACACACACATATCTGTCTTAATTTGATTATCAAGCGCAACAATATGTGTAATCGATTGTTGTTGAGGACTTTACAATGAGATTATGGGGTACTAAAACATACTTAGATTTGAGAAGATGGAATCATGATGTACATTAAAACAGAGATGTTGTTTAACAGTAAGTAATCGCATATTATAATTGTTCTTGACTTCGTATTGATATTTTAAAAATATTCGTTTAAAAAATACGATGTTTAAATTATTTTAATTAATTAATGGTTAGCTAGAAACTAAGTTTAATTTAACTAAAATAGGTCTAACTAAAATATTTTTAATGAAAAATTTTATTTATTTTAAGGGGAAAAGTTACTTTAATAACAAATTAGTAAATTGTCATTTATTAAACAAATTTATTAGGAAATATATTTATATACTAAATATACTAAATTGTAATTTTTATTAGAGTGAAGAAATGTGTCCAAATCCTAGGTGGACATCCTAAAAAAATGGTATATATCTTATAGAGATTTTGATTTATTAGTACTAGTGGAAATGCTCATGTGATATGGTGTTACTGCTGTTGCGTGATTTTTTTTGAATTTAATTTTAGTTAGTATCAGCTCGATGCGTTATGACGTAAATTAAAAAATCGAAATATATTATTGAAACATTGAATGAAAGAATACAATTACATGTATTACATGATACTTGTAATTGGAAATCGCTTATTAACTAGATTTTAAGGGGGGTTTCGTCTGATCCATGTAGCTTAAAGTTTTACGATAATCGAAGACAACTTTCGATGATGATTTGCATAGACTGGAGAAAGTTAATGAAGATGATGTCACCATAAATGTAACACCCGAAACTTTGTCAAAATAAAAGAGAAATAAAAGTATATTTCATTAAAGGAAAAAGAGCTCAAGTAGAGGAGGTTAAAGTGTAAAATAGTACAACAACCCCTTAATTTTAATATATATGGGCATGGCCGCCCATATCAGCTTTTCACCATCTGCTTTTCGACTGGGAATAGAAGAGAGAAGAAAGAGCGAGTGCTTTCTCGGATTTTTGGAAGAAACCAAGGGTTGAATCTTCATAGGTAAGTATTTTAGTGATAATTGGTTTGGTTTCTTTGTGATTTCATTCATGAAAACCGATTACTAAGTGTATTAAGTGTGCTGGTGGTGTTTTATTTATTTTAGGTGTTTTAGTCTGTATACAAGCAGGTTTAGAGGAGTCTTGTGTGTTGTTAACATAAGGTGAGTTCTAGACCACGTAATTCACATGTTTTAAATATTTTTTGGGGCTGAAAATGTATGTAAAACCATTTTACAAAGTTTATTTGAATACCCGTATGTATCTATGTGTGTATGATGATGTTTTTATGGTTGTTATATGTTAGTTATACTTAGAATGGTGTTATTAAGCTTAGAACATGTAAGAAGAATGATCGGGACTAATAATATGTTAGAAATGTACTAAACAAGTTGCCCAACCGCCTAAACAGTACCCCAACCACCTAAAATTGCCTTAGGAAATTTCTAAGTCAGCACATACGCCCAAACAGGGCCCAATTGTCCAAACAGCGCCCCAACCGCCTAGAATATGCCTTAGAAATTCTAAGTGAAAGCCCATGCACCTGAACAGTAGCCCATGCGTCTAACACTTAGTCCTAGACGCCTAAGTACAACCAGACTCCTAAATAGTTCCCATGCGTCTGAGATGGTCTAGACACCTAAGTGTTGAAACGCCTAAATAGTGCCATGCGCCTAAACAGGCCTCATGCGCCTGCATAATGCTCATGCGCCTATAACACTTAGAACATTTTCTGAAATATTGAGAAAAACAGAATCATTAGGGTTTGACCCAAGTTTGACTTAGGGTTTTAATTGCTATTATAATTGCATTATTATAAGTTGTTCCTATGATCATAGTGATTATCATTGTGTGACTTATGTGGTGTGTTTATGATTATAAATGCAAGTATTTATCCTTAACAAAGTGAAAGAGTAATTATAAAGAGAAGTGGAACTTAATTAAAATGTTAAAAAGTCTTGCAAGCATATAGGAGGTGCACGACCATGTTGTCGTTAGCTCAACTGTGAAGCGTTTAGCTACCCTAAAGGATGCACACAGGGATAATCAATTGAGATTGGCGGACCTTTGCAACATACCCTAGGTGACTGGTCAGCCTTGTGTAGAGTGATCATAGCCCATTGAGAGACCAGAGGCGCATCACCAATTTCCCCGCGCATATAGTTTAGGGTATTGCTCATTGGTCCACATAGACAGTGAAAGATAAAGTTAAAAGAGTAGAAATGAACAAAGGCATACAGTAAAGAAAGAAAGCATTACCTTGTTGCAAGTTAATGCGTGCTCACGTACAAAAGTAAGAGATGTATTTTTATAAAAAGAGTATTTCATATATATATATATATATATATATATATATATATATATATATATATATATATATATAAACATTACACAAGGTATTTTAATACTTCTAAAACGAGAACTCACTCAGCAACGCTGACTTTTATACATTTTCAGTTGGCAGGTAATAGTTGCTGAGGATGGCACGAGGGTGAAGCTACTCGGCGGAGAAAGACTGACATCCATTCCTATGCTATGATATTGTTGTTTTGTAATGCAATTAAACAATCTTTTGTAACTTAAACCCCATTGTATTGCTTAACAACAGTATCCTTTAATAATAGAGAACGAATTTTGCTAACGTAATTCCGCTGTTTATGTAATGAAATGTGTGACCCCCGTACTTTCAAGTTAACGTTGTTAGCCATTCTTTCGTTACCTTAGCATTATTACACATATTATTTATTTAACCTTGTGAAATAACTACAACAAATTATTTTAATTTGATAATTAGGTCAATTAAAGTTATTAAGTTCAACATCGGGGACCTGCTTCAATAATCTAAACTTTGAAACATTACTTAACAACAACCCCACGTTCCCATAACCCTTAACCCTACCTTTTGATCTTCTGCCGTCATCTCCCATCCGCAACTACAAACCTTCGACAATTCCCACCTTTTGGCGATCGTATGTTCTCCGGCAATCTTCATCATCTCTACGTGATAGCTTTGTCAATCCAATCGCTAATCATCTATCGCTCCGGCCCGGCCCCTCTGCGGTAGAGGTACAACCATCATAACCACCGTATTCCTCCGGCAATCACCGTAAGCAACGACATTCATTGTTGGCACCCTAGCGTATCAGCGAAGTTCTTGTCTCTCCCGTGTTTCATTTGGTACGTTTTTCCCTTGTTATTCGCGTTAGTTAAGCGTTCGCTACGGTTACGGTTGCACGTTTTTTTGTACGGGTTGCGTATATGAATTTTCGTCGTGTGAATTGTGTGTATGTATGTTTTCTGCGCATGTATGGTGTTTATTCATACGTATGTGCTGTGAGTGATTTTAGGCTTGGTGTAGCAGGAGGTTATTTGGGAGGAAAGTCTTCATGTGAGCATAATGGGTGTGTGCATGTGTGTGGGCCATGTGTGGGTGGGTTTTTTTTTTTTCAATGCCTACGTATGCATGGTGTTATATATGCAATTGTGTTCAAGCATTGGCAGTGAGTATTGGTTTTGGCATTTTGTGTAATTCAAACATTGACAGTGAAAGTATGGATTTTGTGTGGCATATATATACACTAGAAGGGTGCCCACGCAATGCAGCGGGATAACATTTTATATTTGACACGTGCATTTAATATTTTGTTATTCTTGTAGTAGTTTTTCAAAAGTTTATTATGTTTTTTAAACTAAAATTTAAAACAACAGATAAATGAGTTCTGCATGACGACTTGTATATACGCATTAACTTATTGTACCTCACAAAATACTGATCGTTTCAGCAAAATGTTTACACCAAATGTTTAAAAATAAAAACAGGTTAAATTGTAGTCTCAAAACGTTTTTTTGTGTGATATATTAAAAGATAGAGCTGAAATCTTAAAACATATTAAGTTTTTTTGGTGTGTGAGTAGATAATATAAAATGTTATGCAAATATTAGTAAGTGTAATGTTATTGTGTAATTAATTATAAGGGGTAATGTGTAGATAATTTCATAAATACTATTTTACCCTTAAAAGTAGTTGTATTTTATGCATTGAATATAGTAAGTGTTCTTAATTTTTTAGTATCTTAAAATACCCCTCTCATATGCTTTATATATATAGTATGTATATATATATATATATATATATATATATATATATATATATATATATATATATATATATATATATTGTCACACCCTCAATTTCCACAAACAAGGTTTTACCGTCAGGCGTTGACAAACCAGGATCTCAGACACGGTCACATCAAACGACGCTAAATGAATTTAAAAATAAACGTTTGACTTCAATCAGAGTAGAAACATATGAAATAAACATCAGTGCGGAAGCGTATAAATGAAATGTAAACAAATAATAAAAGTTTGCAAAGTACAATGCCAAAACAAATGTTCAATGCAAGATAAATGAGTTTGATGATGCATGTCCTGAGTGCGTTCCTTAACCATACAACGTGGGCTTAAGCGTTCCTGTGACCTGAGAAAACATGCTAAAGTGTGTCAACATAAAGTTGGTGAGTTCACAGGTTTAATCACAGATATAATGTTTGTAACTGTTCGAATGGTAAAGCAATTAAAGCATATCGATAGGTAGCTAGCCTATAAACAAGTTACTTAGCGTTTCGAACCGAAGCTGATTGTTTGTATGTTTGTTACCTTCCCGTCAAGTCTAACCCAGATAGTAACAAATGGTAGGTCAATAATGCACCCGTTTGACCTCCAATCAAGCTAGCGCGACTAGCCCGGGCGGGGTTTGTCAAACCCAGTAGTACTACTCAGAATTACCTCGCTACACATTACTAACGGTTCGAGAATGTAAGGATTTTTAAGTATGTTTGCACTAACGTAACAGGCGATATCAATAATACTAAAAATCATTTATAAAATATGTTTGCATGTTTTCTCCACCAAAAAGGAAAGAAAGTAAAATAGGGGCCGTGAATACTCACCTTGATAGCACAGCACAGAAAGTACGTTCGCACAACGATTAGGGTTTCGGTTAACCTGAATTTCATTTAATATTCAATTAATATTAAATATCAATAATGTGATCGTACGGTTTCGCGTTTCCGACTACACCCGAGTCACTATTCAATCCATGTAATTAAAGTTATAATTACAAAATGGCTTTTATTCTAGTTATCTCACAATAATGATTTTATACTTGAACACATATAATAGAATATTTACAATCCACTAATACTTTTAAATCTAATGGCACACTAACCATATAATATCCATATCCATACATGCCATCTTCAAATGCCAAGTATACCATGCATAACACATTCAAGCACACATCATTAAATAGTAATATATATCCACACACATATACGCATATTACACCCATGCCTAGATCTTGATAAATCACCCTACTACCCCACCATGCACAACCACAAACCCACAGCATGGCAGGAGCAAAACACACACACACACACATAAAGAAAAAAAAAACACAGCATGCACAACCACACATACATCTCCCATGCGACACACACACACAAATATTTCATACGCATACTTCCCTCCCCATGCGTCCACTTTCACCCATGCACCTAACATGTTTTTTTTCATGCGCCTAAAATAATCCCTCCCATCCATTAATACACACAAGAACACCATTTACACACGGTTTCACATACACTTATACACTTACAAGAACCCTTACACGCAGCACATATACGTGTACATACATACGCAGAAACATGTATATACATCTCATGGAACAACTACAACATTTGTAATTCTTGTGAACCGATTTATCACGTCTTAACTCGTACATATTCGGCTGTCCCTAACCGAAACACACCCGTAACACAAGGTCACATATATATACACTTTCAGCAGCATACTTATCTATGTTTACACGCACCCAGCAACCACGTATTCAATCGCATGCATATACATAACCATTATTATCTTTACACACACAAGATTGAATGCAACTGATGAGTCAAAACCAAACCCTTGGTACACATATCGTTCACGAAAAATAGTGTAGACATACCTATTGGTTTCGCAAAAAGATCACGAACATGAGGAGGAGACAAGAGCGAATCCTCGTTGCTTAAACGATGACCGTCGGGGTGAAGTCGGGGGTGCACGATGTTGATTTCATGGTGGTTTACGGCTGCCAGAACCTTCTCACAGGCTACTGTCGAGAGGGGGGATGGGCTAGGGCTCTTAACTCTCATTCTTGAGAGATGTCAGGCGAGAAAGGAAGCTGCGAATGGGGGGAGTCGGTTTGGGATGCAGCCGAGAGGGTAAGGGAGTAGGGTTACGGGGGTGGTGGAGAGTTGGTTATTTTATAGATAATTTGTTTGCAATTCAACCACTTTAGTCCCTATAGTTCACTTAGTTTACAATATTGTCCATTAGGTTATGTTAGTTTTAATTTGCTTATTAATAATACTGCTATTGATAACAATAATCATAATAAAATATTATTATCCTTAAATAATAATAATAACACTGATTAATTTGCGTTATGCGGAGAGAGATTAGATAATGAAAAATTAGTGTTAACCTAAAAAACTCGGGTTGTCACATCATCCCCTTGTTGAAGGAATTTTCGTCCCGAAAATTAGAATATTAAGTTCTTTCAAATGCATGAGATTCAGTGATTTGTAACGTGTATAAAAATGGAATTTCTGCGAAGCTTTGATAAGTCCAACGAGAAAGAATTGTAAAGTTTTGACAGAGTTGTGACATCATCCCCTTGTTGAAGGGAATTTCATCTCGAAATTTAAAGGAAAAAATATCTTAAGAATGGATACCTTAAGAAGTAGATGCCGGATCGTTGAACAGTTGTGGGTACTTCTTCTTCATTTGATCCTCGTGATCCCAGGTGAATTCTGGTCAACGCTTTGAGTTCCATCTGACTTTGACGATAGGAATACAACTATGCTTGAGAGTTTGACCTCTCGGTCCATAACGTCCACCGGTTCCTCAACGAAACGCAGTTGTTCATCCACGTGTATTTCTTCTAACAGAACGACGAGAGTCTCATCTGTAAGGAATTCTCTTAGGTTTGAAACATGGAACACATTGTGTACTCCACTAAGCTCTTCGGGTAGGTTCAATTGATAGGCTATGGGGCCAACCCTTTTGACAATCTCAAAAGGTCCGACGTAGCGTGGGTTTAGCTTTCCACGTTTCCCGAAACGAATTACACCTTTCCAAGGCGACACTTTCCAAAGTACCTTGTCACCGATTTGAAATTCCAACGGTTTACGATGCTTATCGGCGTAACTTTTTTGTCAGTCACGTGCTGCTGCCATGCGGTCATGAATTTGCACGATCTTCTCAAACGTCTCGTGCACAAGTTCAGGACCCGTAAGTTGCCTTTCTCCAACTTCTGCCCTGCAAGTAGGTGATCGGCACTTACGCCCATACAGTGCCTCAAACGGAGCAGCCTTGATTGAGGTGTGGTAACTATATTGTAAGAAAACTCGACTAACGGTAAGTGAGTTTCCCAACTGTTGCCAAAATCAATCATGCACGCATGCAACATGTCTTCCAAAGTCTGAATTGTACGTTCACTCTGGCAATCAGTTTGGGGATGATATGCAGTGCTCATATCGAGTCGCGTTCCCAATGCTCGTTGTAAAGATTGCCAGAAATGTGAAGTGAATCGAGCGTCACGATCAGAGATAATGGAAATTGGCACACCGTGTCGAGAGACTATCTCTCTTAGGTAAATACGAGTTAATTTCTCCCTTCTATCAGTCTCTCTAATTGGTAAGAAGTGTGCGGATTTCTTCAAACGATCTACAATCACCCAAATGGTATCGCATCCGCTGGGAGTCTGAGGCAGTTTCATGATAAAGTCCATTGATATCTGCTCCCACTTCCATACTAGAATTTCTGGCTATTGAAGTAAACCAGATGGTCTTTGATACTCAACCTTAACCTTAGAACAGGTTAAGCATCTGTTTACGTAAGTGGCAATATCAACTTTCATGTTTGGCCACCAGTAGAGAACCTTCAGATCGTGATACATCTTGTCTGAACCCGGATGAATAGAATACCGTGACTTGTGAGCTTTGTCCATTACCAGCTCTCGTAGGTCTCCATACAAAGGAACCCATATTCGGTCCATGAAGTAACGGATTCCGTCAGATTTGGTGTCTAATTGCTTATCCATGCATCGCAGGGATTCGGCTTTCAGGTTCTCGTCCTTCAAAGCCTCAAGTTGAGCATTACGTATCTGATCGGGTAATCTGGTGTGGATGGTGAGTTATAATGCTCGAACTCGCTTCGGCTTAGATATCTCCTTTCGACTTAAGGTGTCAGCTACCACATTAGCCTTACCCGGATGGTACTTGATTGCACAGTCATAGGCGTTTAATAACTCGACCCAGCGACGTTGTCTCATATTCAACTCCTTCTGCTCAAAAATATGTTGAAAACTCTTGTGATCGGTATAAATGGTGCACTTGGTACCATACAAGTAATGTCTCTATATCTTGAGAGCAAACACAACGGCTCCCAACTCTAAGTCGTTTGTCGTGTAGTTTTTCTCATGAACCTTTAGCTGTCGGGAGGCATATGCGATGACCTTCTCCGATTGCATTAACACGCAACCAAGACCTTGTATGGAAGCATCACAATACACTACAAAGTCTTCAGTCCCCTTGGGTAGGGACAATATTGGTGTCATGCAGAGTTTTTGTTTTAGGAACTAAAATGTTGACTCTTGCTTGTCGCCCCAACTGTACACGGTGCCTTTTTGAGTTAATGGTGTAAGTGATTGAACGATCTTCGAAAACCCTTCGATAAATCATCGATAATAGCCAGCCAACCCAAGAAACTGTCGTACTCCAGTCGGAGTCTTAGGTGTAGCCCAGTTATTGATGGCTTCTATCTTTGTTGGGTCAATACGTATTCCATTTTCATTGACCACATGACCCAAAGATTGTATTTCTCATATCTAGAAGTCACACTTTGAAAACTTAACATATAATCGTTCTCATTTCAACAGCTCCAAATTCAGTTAAGGTGTTCCTCGTGTTCTTCCTCATTCTTTGAATAAATACAAATGTCATCAATGAAGACGATGACAAACCTGTCTAAATAGGGTTTGTGCACTCGGTTCATGAGGTCCATGAAAACCGTTGGTGTGTTGGTCAACCCAAACAACATAACCAAAAACTCATAGTGGTCATACTAGTTAAGTCCTCTAGAAATAATTCCGGGAAGTCTCTGACAACTGGAATATCTTTAACACGCTTCTCATCCGCCTTCTTCTCTATAATTAGTGTCAGTAGAGAGAAATCCCTTTTCTTGAGACATTTATGCACCTTCACGTTTGAGATGATGCCAACCACAACACCAACTCTGTCGTCTTCTACTGTAGGTATTCCATCACTAAGAAGAGGTAACTTAATTAGTTTGTTTCCATAAATGATCTATGTTTGGTTTTTGGACAACCAATCCATTTTGACCACAACATCGTAGCTACCATGGGTAATAGAAATCAGACTTATATCGAACGATTCTCTAGACAGACCTAGATTACATCTGCCAAGCACATGGGTGGCGGTTATAGTTCTACCATCGGTAAATTTTATGGTAGGTTTTGGAAATTAAACTGGTAAGAACTACCTCTAGCAGTCCACTCAAGTTACCAGGTATGAAACTTCTATCGGTACTCGAATGAGATAATGCTGGAGCAGAACTACCATTTCTGCTGGTTTCTTATCTTCTTGAGTCTTGGACGGTTTCCCTTTAATGCATAGGTTTTTTGCACTTATAACATCCTTTTTGTGATCTTGTGGCGGAGGAGACTTGGCTGGGATGTTCACATGATGGTTCTTGAAGGTATGACCAAATTTCTCTAAAGTGCTCTCACATGTTCTTATTGCGCGAGTCATTGGGAGGGATAGTTGCAACTGTTGCTTATAATGGAGAGACTGAGATATATTGAACGGCGTCTTCATAATGTCTTGCTTTTTGGTCCTACGCCAAGCGTAGTAAGCCAGAAAAATCCGATTGGATTCTCACCACCAGGGAGACAAACAAATGTAACGTACGCTTAAACAAGATAGATATCAAATGAAATGAATGCTGGAACACTGAAATTACTGAGACTCTAAGTCTTAAGATCAATCCAATGAACAAGGACTACATGCGCCAAGAATATTATCACTTTATTGCAACTTTTGAAGATCTGACACAATGTAGCTGGATAGTGTTACACGAACACTGAAATGCTAAAAAGAGCACGTCTCATATAGACTAGGGCTAATGTCATAACACAAATCTCATTAAGGCTCGAGGTAGATGAGAACTTTCATACTAGTAGGAATGAAGGATTTGTTTGCATATCAATGGTGAGGTTTTATGAGAACCGAGACCTCATGTCTCCAAGTATAGAAATAAAAATTTGTACCGATTATGATCGTTATCACCCGATAGAGTTGCCAGAATTCTCATGCATGACAAATTACAATTACGTGTGCACCCATGATTCTAATTTGCTTTGCATGGTCACCTATGGTTCCTCCCATTTGAGATAACATACCTTGTCAAGTACCGAGTGTTATCAATGATACAGGTATCAAGATATATTTAGTATACCAAGGGTCAAATAACTAAGGTTCTACAAAGGATTCGGTTAAGATAACAATAGGGAATCAAGACGATTTGGCCTTTTCTCTTTGAAGCTCTAAGCGTCTACATGTCTAAGTCTGATCCTCTGATGAACTTCAAATCTCTTCAGTTGTCCCGCATTTACTGTTCAGGCTAGTGAGGAAGATAGAGTATGTTGGAAGTGGAAATAAGTATGAAAGAGTTGGAAGAGTAAGGTGTGTTGTTCTCCTTGTTTGTCGTCGTTAGGTTAGTCATGCGTGTTAGTAAAGTTTTCCGTGTTCCGAAGTGGTAGTGTTAGGTTCAGGTCGATGTTACTTCAACTCCAGGAGTGAAGAAACAAATGTAGATGTTGGAAGCAAGCGAGCGGGACTCTCCGCCCCTCTGTTAGTCGGGGATGATACAGGTGACATGGATAGTGCGGATAATGTTATGAACGTTCAATAATGTAATGCCAGCATACCGGGAAAATGTTCGTACAACAGTTGTAAACATGTAAGAGTGTCCGTGCAATGCTAGTGTTGCGTCTAAGGCTATAGTCTAGATGCAAATGCAATCCCAGTTCTCTATAACCAGTGGCTCTGATACCAATCTGTCACACCCTCAATTTCCACAAACGGGGTTTTACCGTTAGACGTGTGACAAACCAGGATCTCAGACACGGTCACATCAAACGACACTAAATGATTTTAAAAATAAATGTTTGACTTCAATCAGAGTAGAAACATAATGAAATAAACATTAGTACGGAAGCGTATAAATGAAATGTAAACCAATAATAAAAGTTTGCAAAGTATAATGCCAAAACAAAATGTTCAATGCAAGATGAATGAGTTTGATGATGCATGTCCTGAGTGCGTTCCTTAACTGTGCAATGTGGGCTTAAGCGTTACTATGACATGAGAAAACATGCTAAAGTGTGTCAACAAAATGTTGGTGACTTCACAAGTTTAATCACAGATAAAATATTTGTAACTGTTCGAATGGTAAAGTAATTAAATCATATCGATAGGTAGCTAGCCTATAAACAAGTTACTTAGCGTTTCAAACCGAAGCTGACTGTTTGTATGTTTGTTGCCTTCCCGTCACGTCTAACCCAGAAAGTGACAAATGTTAGGTCAATAATGCACCCGTTTGACCTCCAATCAAGATAGCACGACTAGCCCGGGCGGGGTTTGTCAAACCCAGTAGTACCACTCAGAATTACCTCGCTACACATTACTAACGGTTCGAGAATGTAAGGACTTTTAAGTATGTTTGCACTAACGTAACAGGCGATATCAATAATACTAAAAACCATTTATAAAATATGTTTGCATGTTTTCTCCCCCAAAAAGGAAAGAAAGTAAAATAGGGGTCGTGAAGACTCACCTTGATAGCACAGCAAAGAAAGTACGTTCGCACAACGGTTAGGGTTTCGGTTAACCTGAATTTCATTAATATTCAATTAATATTAATATCAATAATGTGATCGTACGGTTTCGTGTTTCCGAATGCACCCGAGTCACTATTCAATCCATGTAATTAAAGTTATAATTACAAAATGGCTTATATTCTAGTTATCTCACAATAATGATTTTATACTTGAACACATATAATAGAATATTTACAATCCACTGATACTTTTATATCTAATGGCATACTAACCATATAATATCCATATCCATACATGTCATCTTCAAATGCCAAGTATACCATGCATAACACATTCAAGCACACATCATTACATAGTAATATATATCCATACACATATACGCATATTGCACCCCTGCCTAGAACTTGATAAATCACCCTACTACCCCACCATGCACGACAACATACCCACATGCATGGCAGGAGCAAAACACATACACACATAAAGAAAAAAACGCAGCATGCACAACCACACATACATCTCCCATGCGACACAAACACATAAATATTCATACGCATACTTTCCTCCCATGCGTTCACTTTCACCCCATGCACCTAACATGTTTTTTTCCATGCGCCTAACATAATCCTTCCCATCCATTAATACACACAAGAACACCATATACACACGATTTCACATACACTTATACACTTACAAGAACCCTTACACGCAGCACATATACGTGTACATACATACGCAGAAACATGTATATACATCTCATGGAACAACTACAATGTTTGTACTTCTTACGAACCAATTTATCACGTCTTATAGGCCTCAGCCCATATCAGATGCGACTGGGCCCAAACCCATATCAGATGCGACTGGGCCATTTGTACGATTGGGCCATGCGTTTGGTTCAATCATACGACTGGCCCAATCGCATCTCTCAGTTGCACGACTCGTCCATTTGCATGGCTTAGTCGTACGACTGAGTCTCTATCACATATGCCCCTGCGAATGACCCAGTTTCATGTGTTTACAACATATCAGGTGGATTACATTAGGCCTAGATGTCACACCCCGCTGATAGCGGAAACACGGGGAATGCGAGCTAGACGGGATCGTCATACACATGGTATGGATGGAGTAGCAATAATAATATGATGACAAGCGTGTCATGACGATACCCAAACACAATTGGAGACTTGTGTCGTATAATCAATGTTCACGACAGCATAGTCATAAATAACATAAAATGATCACATAATCATTGATAACAACTTGAAATGTAAATTCCCATAACTCGGGAATAAGTGTACAATGTACAAGTCTGAGCAACCAAGATGTTCCAAAGATTAATGTATACAAATGCTTAATTCTCCAAAATATGTCCTAGGGTCTCCTTTAAAAGGCAGTGCTCCTAGAACTTCAATTACCTTGATCACCTGAAAAAAAACGCTCAAAAAGGTCAACATAATTGTTGGTGAGCTTCGCAGGTTTTAAGTAATAAAAGATGTTTAAAAGAAATCGGTAAGAAGGTTTAATAAAAGTTACCGCAAATACACTTATTTGTAGGCGGTTTTATCAGTTATAAATAGCTACAGCCAAACCTAATGTCGGTCCCGCACGGGGATTGATGGCTGTAAAGAAACAATTCCCAAGTTTAAATAGTTTATAAAAGACGTAGCATGATCCACACAGCGCATACGTTTAGTTTATAACCAAACCAATCCTTAGGTCCCTTTACCGGGATTAATGGTTATATAAAAAGGTTTTCCATAGCATAGTAAGTTTAACTTGACGTAGCAAGATACACACAGCGCATACGTGTCAAGTTAAACATGACGTAGCATGATACACACAGCGCATACGTAATGGTTACAACCAAACCAGTCCTTAGGTCCCAATACCGGGATTAATGGTTGTAATGGATGATCAGCTTAGAGGAAACACACAGAGGAACCACACAGAAGAACCACACAGCCGAGAGCATCCAAGGTTAAAGGCATCCAACAAGTAATAAACATGACGTAGCAGGATACACATAGCGCATACGTATAGGTTACAACCAAACCAGTCCTTAGGTCCCAATACCGGGATTAATGGTTATACTGAGAGATCCACACAGAAGTCCCACACAGGAGTCCCACACAGAAGTCCCACACAGAAGTCCCACACAGCCAAATAGTATCACCAAACAAGTAGCATTTACAGGTGACATCACATAACACTTAGCATCAAGTAATATCACATAGTAGCAACTTAGCATAGAATCACATTCAACATTTTATGCCTTAGTCAATCAGATCATCCCGTAACCCAGTTTAAGCGCCTTCTTAGCATACCGGTGATGCTTATATATAGGGTTCCCCGCAGCGTTCCCACCACATCCACGATATACCTAGAACGATGCCTAAACCAGCTACTTGACATCTGATTGACCTTAATATCAATGTGTCAACATCCAACAAGTAAGCATAATGAGGTAACCATGAGTTACAGCAGACTTCCACTAAGGAAGATGCTTGAAAATGTGTTAAGTAAGCGAGCGTTCTTTTCCCCCAAGTTTGAAAATGTTTAAAAGTATATAAGCGTAAAAAGGGGCCGCGAAACTCACAGAACAGATGATAAGCACGTGTGATGGATATTCCCAACGGTAGGATGTTATGAACGGTCAAACACCTATTGGCAGTTACTGACAAACATTAATAATAAGCATAAAGTATAAGATGATGTTCAATAGGTTCGGGCAGTTTCGGTTCGGTCGTGGGTAGCACACACAAGCAGACATACACGCGCAATAGATCTTATGTAGATCCAAGCACTAGGAACGTTGCCATTGTCGATGATGTTTGGGTAAAAGTGTTATTGTTGTTAAAGGAATACTTGGTAAGAACTTGTGTTAGGAATTGTTTGTTACTAATTGTAAAGTTAAGTCGATGTGTCCTGATATAACATTAATGAGTTTGATAGTGTTAATCTCAATGATCTTCATTAACAATGGCAACCGTGTCGACGTTACCTTAACATCACACGACAACACGCACCGCACACAGGAAGAATTCACACACAATGGCTCCAATCGCACAACAGGACAAGACGCACGACTGGACACCCCATTCGCACGAAATAATCTTTCAGTCATGCGAATCATCTTCATTCGCATGATTGAACCCTCATCCGTGCGACTAAGCACTCAGTCATACACACAACACTCATTCATATGATTCAACATCCATACGCACGAATCAACATCCATTCGTACGAATCAGATTCATTCGTACGACTGAACCTCCATTCGTGCGACTAAACCCTTAATCGTACGATACACATCAATCGCATGCATTCCATCGCATAGACTCAATCGCATAGACTCAATCGCATACAACACTCAGTCGCATGACTCAGTCGTACGACTCACCCAGTCATACAGCTTAGTCGTACAATAGACTCAGTCGCATGACTCAGTCGTACGACTCACCCAGTCGTACAGCTTAGTCGTACGATAGACTCAGACGCATGACTCAGTCGTACGACTCACCCAGTCGTACAGCTTAGTCGTACGATAGACTCAGACGCATGGACTCAGTCGTACGACTCACCCAGTCGCACGGCTCAGTCGCATGACAGACCCAGTCGCCCTGTACAGCAGGTCGCGACTGCTGAAGTGCAGAGCAGCGTCCAGCTGCTCCGAGCACGAGTTTTATGCACCAAGAACCTCCAGAAACATACTTCTAACATGTCTAGACAAGAAACACACACCGGAACGCAACACACAAACCCACACGACCTCATGTGCTCGGATGAACCCGAACACCCGAAACCCTAGAAAATGCAGAAGTGAAATCGAGCAAGAAACGGGTCAAACGAGGTATCTACCTGCTAGGAGTGAGTATCCATGATGATAACCAAGATTTGATGGTGAAAACGCGACAAACATACCCGATTTCGGTGCTAGTTCGAGAGAGAGTGAAGGAGATGAAGAAGAAGCGATGGAAATGAAGATGATGTGAAGAATGGCTGGGAAATGGGTATTTATACCCAGCCTAGTTTGGTCATTGTCAAGTTTAGTCCCTGCACTTAGTTCCCGAATCGCCAAACTTGATTCGGTTGAAAACGACGTAAATACGCGCGTTATACTAATTATAAGGATGTGTTTAATGTTGTTTATATTATATAACATATTATAATTAACGGTGTCGGTTGTGATATTCGTGAGCGTTTGGATGATGAAGTTGCAAATAATGGTATCCCGACTGTAAAGGAAAACCAAACGAGTATGATGTTCTTCACAAACAGTTTATGAAGGTGACAAATGAATGCTCTAAGAATAGTTAACGAAGTTTCATGTCAAATGACGGACCTTGAAGTGACGGATGTCACAGTATCCCCCAGTTGAGAGAATTCCGTCCCGAAATTCAACTGGTGCTAGGTCCAAGAGCGTCATCCTTGAATAGATTGGATACTTAAGTTTCATCTGATCTTCCCGTTCCCGCGTGAATTCTGGCCCTCGCTTGGAGTCCCATCTCACGCGAACGATCGGCATCTTGCTGCGCCTTAAGCGTTTGACCTTTCGGTCCACGATCTCGATAGGTTCCTCAATGACATGAAGCTTTTCGTCGATCTTGATTTCCTCAATTTGTACGTGTAATGACTCATCCGCCAAACACTTCTTGAGGTTCGACACGTGACAAGCATCATGTACACCGCTGAGTTCTTGTGGCAACCTCCATCGGTAAGCCCCCGGACCAATTATTTCTGTAACCTCAAATGGTCCCACGTATAGAGGGGCTAACTTCCCTTTCTTTCCTAATCGTACAATCCCTTTCCAGGGAGAGACTTTGAGTAAAACGTGATCTCTTGCAGCCTTTAGTCTATCTTTGATTTGGAAGATCTTGTCAGTTGTCTCTTGAATGATTTCTGGGCCTGTAAGCTGGCTCTTACCAACTTCAACCCAACAAACTAGGGATCTACATTTCCCCGTACAATTCCTCAAATGGGGCGCATCCAATGCTTGTATGATAGCTATTGTTGTAGGAGAACTCCATCAATGGTAGACGAGTGTCTCCACTACCATCAACATCGATTACACAAGCTCTGAGCATATCTTTCAACGTTTGTATAGTTCGTTCACTTTGGTCATCTGTTTATGGGTAAAAGGCGGTACTCATATCTAATCGAGTGCCCATCGCTTTTTGTAGTGTTTGCCAAAATCGTGAAGTGAATTCCACTGTCTCGGTCGGATATGATTGACACCGGCACACCGTGCGTGTCACGACCTCTTTAATGTATAACCTCGCCAACATTTCCATCTTGTAATCCTCCCGGATCGGTAAGGATGAGCTGACTTCGTCATCCGATCCACCACGACCCATATCGAGTCGTGCCCGCTACCTGTTCTAGGGAGTTTGGTAATGAAGTCCATAGCTATGTTCTCCCATTTTCACTCGGGAATCTCGGTTGTTGTAATAATCCCAATGGTCTTTGATGTTCGGCTTAACTTTTAAGCACGTCAAGCATCGGCTTACATACATAGCAATATCTCTTTTCATGCCTGGCCACCAGTATAGATCCTTAAGATCGTGATACATACTGCACCAGGATGAACAGAATATCGTGTCTTGTGCGCTTCCTCCATGATCAGGGTATGAACATCTCTCCATTTGGGTACCCATATGCGATCCATGAAGTACTGTATGCCATCATCCTTGCAATTCATCTGTTTGTCTAACCCTCGGAACTCTTCTCTCGCGAGGTTTTCTTCTCTCAATGCTCCCTTTGTGCAAGTTGGATCTGAGTTTTCAAGTTCATCTGAATAGTCAATCCCAAAGCTCGAGCACGTAGTGGCTCCACGCGCTCTTTACGACTTAGAGCGTCAGCCACCACATTTGTTTCTCTTCTAATCAAACTTCTTGTCTTCCTGAGTCATCAAGGTTAGCGGTTGGGCCACCTTTGAGAAGTTTGCCATGAAGCGACGATAGTATCCGGCCAAACCTAAGTATTGTCGTTTCTCTGAAGGCGTCTGGGGTGCATCCCATTTCTTCCCGGCTTCAATCTTTTTGGATTCTACCCGAATTACACTTTCGTTAACCACTTGACCCGTAATCTCACTTTTCGAAGTCGAAACTCACACTCTGAGTACTGGCGTAAAGCTTCTCTTCTTGCAATAGGCTCAGTATGGTCCGAAGATGTTCCTTAGGGTCTTATTTCAATCGAGAGTAGGTAGGTATATCGTCTATAAATACGATCACGAACTTATCCAAATAAGGTCTGCATACTCGGTTTATCAGGCCCATGAACACAGCTGGTTCATTAATCAGTCCGATCGGCATGACTAAGAATTCATATTGCCCATAACGAGTCCTGAATGCGGTGTTCGGTATGTCATCCTCGAAACTCTCAGTTGATGATATCCTGAACGGAGATCTATCTTGGAGAAATAGGAAGCTTCTGTAACTGGTCAAATAAGTCATCGATTCTTCACAGTCAACTTGTTCAACTCGCGAAAATCGATGCACATGCAGAGCGACCCGTCTTTCTTTTTGGCAAATAGGACCGGTGCTCCCCATGGCGAATGACTCAGTCGAATAAGACCCTTCCCTAGTAGTTCCTGTAATTGGTTGGATAATTCTTGTATTTCAGATGATGCTAACTGATACGGTGCTTTTGCTACCGGCGTAGCTCCAGGAACTAACTCCATACGAAATCCCACCTATCGTGGAGGAGGTAATCCTGACCAACACTCTCGGCTCCGTTTTTCGATAACCAATCCATTCCCGCAATCACACCAAAGCTCCCCAACTCGAAAGGTATTATGTCTATGTCGAAGGCATGGTTCTCCAATATCCTAGAGCACTCTTTAAAAAATCTTATCTGCTAGTACACCCTACCGTAGTCCATTTCTACAGAGAAGCTAGTCTCTAGTCTACTAGGGTTCAAGGCAAACATGTGTACAAAATCAGAAGACATGAAACCATTGTCTGTTCCAGTACCAATCAGTTTGAAGACGAAGTGGTGGTTGAGCAAAATACGTACCTGTATCAACATTCGGGTCCTGACGGGCGTCATTTGCTCCGACAACGTACGTCCTCTGGTAGCACTTCTTTGAATCCCTTGGTCTGGGTTGCCAGCTATGGCCATTACTTGCTGTTGGTTATTCCCTTGTTGACCCGGTGCCTTATTCAGTCTGGGGCACATGTTCCGGTAGTGACCAGGACCTCCACACTCGTAACAAGCCCTGGTATCCCGGCGGGGTTAACCGCGTTGACGGGTGTCACCAGGTTCGACGCAACTCTACAATCTCTCGCTAGGTGCCCCGGGCGCCTACAGTTCGCACACGCCCGACACAGCAGTGCTGGGGGGTGATGAAGTTTGCACCTGTCGCATTTGGGGTGCGGGCCGGCATATTCTTTCTTTCCCTGAGGCACGGCCACAATATTTTGGGTTGTCTTGGCCTTCTTATCAAACTTCCGACGCTAGACCGGCACGCTTCCCCAGCCTCCTTTCTCTTCTCTGTTCCTTGGTTATACTGATCATTAGTATCATTACTCCTGTGGAATTGATGATTCCGAAGAGTGTCACTCACTTGAGTCACTATAGTTGGAATCAGTGCGGCTAGCTGCTGAGCGATCATGACAGCCATGTCAGGGTTTTCAGTTCCCTGGTTGTCGCCAGCTGGGGCGCCACCTGTTCTTGGTGATCTACCCCTACCTCTGCCTTGTGGGGTCTCACCATCTTGGTTGGTACCACGTGTGACTCTTCGGGGCGGCATCCTCTAATCATAGAAAGATTTAAACATGTAAGCTTTAGTCACTTCTGAGATACATGTATGATTCCACTCATCAAGTTCCGATAACCATGCTTTGGTCCATCAAGATCGTTACGTAACCCAGTTTAAGCACATTCTTAGTATATCGGTGATGCTTATATATAGGGTCCCTCGCAGCGTTCCCACCGCATCCATGATATACCTTGAGTGACACTTAAACCGTTTACATGACATCCTAATTTCCCTTAGCATGCTCCAAATGAATAACATAATGTAATGTGTAGGGAGTATCATTACTCCTCTACATTTCTTGAAGTTCACCTTTATTCTAAGCATTCAATCAGCTCCTTAGTTACTGAATTGCTAAGTGGAGGAATGTTTCACGGAAGGCAGGATCAATGTCATGATTGGAAGTAGCATGAAGGCTCTAAATAGGACAGGACTTAAGTAGTGGTAGGTGTTAGTAATGTTATGTTACCCTTAATAAAGCCTTACTAGGATTATGATCCTAGCACACCCTAGGATATAAAATAGCAACTAGTAATACTCGTGATCGTTACCTCATGGTAAGATTAGCCAGACTTCTCATGCACGGCAAATTGCAATTACGTGTGCACCCGTAATGGTAATTTGCCTTGCATGGTCACCCTAAGCTTCACTTACCACAAGTTAACATCATAGTATTGTCCACATTCATCAAGCACAAATTAGGTATTGTCCTCATGTCCCTGAATCAATAGTATTCCAATAGTAGAATGTAATAGCAAGTAAACTCTAAGCACATAAGCATAATATATCTAATGATAGCTGCCTATCCTTCATACCTTCAGGATTTCAGGCATAACCACGTTAGGGTCGGATTTAGTATCCGAGATCAAGCGCAATGTATGATCTGTGACGATCTTTTCGGGTCTACATACCCGAATTTGGTTATGATAACTTGGCACACAGAAGGAACGGAAGATCCAATAGGAAGCATCCCATAGGGGTCGAGCACAAGGGCTCAAACACAAAGTAAAAGATCACATAACGGAAGGATAACCAAACACGTAAGGAGGAACACATACACGAGATATATAAATGCACACAAGCTTAAGCATGCAAATCTACATGAAGGTTCCTAGGTTATAGTCTAGGTCAAGTGTAATTGCCTAATTCTCTATAACCAATGGCTCTGATACCAGTCTGTCACACCCCCGCTGATAGCAGAAACACGGGGAATGCAAGCTAGACGGGATCGTCATAACACATGGTATGGATGGAGTAGCAATAATAATATGATGACAAGCGTGTCATGACGATACCCGAACACAATTGGAGACTTGTGTCGTGTATAATCAATGTTCACGACAGCATAGTCATAAACATAACATAAAATGATCACATAATCATTGATAACAACTTGAAATGTAAATTCCCATAACTCGGGAACAAGTGTACAATGTACAAGTCTGAGCAACCAAGATGTTCCAAAGATTAATGTATACAAATGCTTAATTCTCCAAAATATGTCCTAGGGTCTCCTCTAAAAGGCAGTGCTCCTAGAACTTCAATTACCTTGATCACCTGAAAAGAAACGCTCAAAAAGGTCAACATAATTGTTGGTGAGCTTCGCAGGTTTTAAGTAATAAAAGATGTTAAAAGAAATCGGTAAGAAGGTTTAATAAAAGTTACCGCAAATACACTTATGTGTAGGCGGTTTTATCAGTTATAAATAGCTACAGCCAAACCTAATGTCAGTCCCGCACGGGGATTGATGGCTGTAAAGAAACAATTCCCAAGTTTAAATAGTTTATAAAAGACGTAGCATGATCCACACAGCGCATACGTTTAGTTTATAACCAAACCAATCCTTAGGTCCCTTTACCGGGATTAATGGTTATATAAAAAGGTTTTCCATAGCATAGTAAGTTTAACTTGACGTAGCAAGATACACATAGCGCATACGTGTCAAGTTAAACATGACGTAGCAAGATACACACAGAACAGATGATAAGCACGTGTGATGAATATTCCCAACGGTAGGATGCTATGAACAGTCAAACACCTATTGGTAGTTACTGATAAGCATTAATAATAAGCATAAAGTATAAAATGATGTTCAATAGGTTCGGGCAGTTTCGGTTCGGTCGTGGGTAGCACACACAAGCAGACATACACGCGCAATAGATCTTATGTAGATCCAAGCACTAGGAACGTTGCCATTGTCGATGATGTTGGGTAAAAGTGTTATTGTTGTTAAAGGAATACTTGGTAAGAACTTGTGTTAGGAATTGTTTGTTACTAATTGTAAAGTGTTAAGTCGATGTGTCCTGATATAACATTAATGAGTTTGATAGTGTTAATCTCAATGATCTTCATTAACAATGGCAACCGTGTCGACGTTACCTTACATCACACGACAACACGCACCGCACACAGGAAGAATTCACACACAATGGCTCCATCGCACAACAGGACCAGACGCACGACTGGACACCCCATTCGCACGAAATAATCTTTCAGTCATGCGAATCATCTTCATTCGCATGATTGAACCCTCATCCGTGCGACTAAGCACTCAGTCATACCACACAACACTCATTCGTACGATTCAACATCCATACGCACGAATCAACATCCATTCGTACGAATCAGATTCATTCGTACGACTAAACCTCCATTCGTGCGACTAAACCCTTAATCGTACCATACACACTCAATCGCATGCATTCCATCGCATAGACTCAATCACATAGACTCATCGCATACAACATCAGTCGCATGACTCAGTCGTACGACTCACCCAGTCGTACAGCTTAGTCGTACGATAGACTCAGTCGTACGACTCACCCAGTCGTACAGCTTAGTCGTACGATAGACTTAGACGCATGACTCAGTCGTACGACTCACCCAGTCGTACAGCTTAGTCGTACGATAGACTCAGACGCATGGACTCAGTCTTACGACTCACCCAGTCGCACGGCTCAGTCGCATGACAGACCCAGTCGCCCTGTACAGCAGGTCGCGACTGCTGAAGTGCAGAGCAGCGTCCAGCTGCTCCGAGCACGAGTTTTAGCACCAAGAACCTCCAGAAACATACTTCTAACATGTCTAGACAAGAAATACACCGGAACGCAACATACAAACCCACACGACCTCATGTGCTCGGATGAACCCGAACACCCGAAACCCTAGAAAATGCAGAAGTGAAATCGAGCAAGAAACGGGTCAAACGAGGTTATCTACCTGCTAGGAGTGAGTATCCACGATGATAACCAAGATTTGATGGTGAAAACGCGACAAACGGACCCGATTTCGGTGCTAGTTCGAGAGAGAGTGAAGGAGATGAAGAAGAAGCGATGGAGATGAAGATGATGTGAAGAATGGCTGGGAAATGGGTATTTATACCCAGCCTAGTTTTGTCATTTGTCAAGTTTAGTCCCTGCACTTAGTTCCCGAATCGCTAAACTTGATTCGGTTGAAAACGACGTAAATACGCGCGTTATACTAATTATAAGGATGTGTTTAATGTTGTTTATATTATATAACATATTATAATTAACGGTGTCGGTTGTGATATTCGTGAGCGTTTGGATGATGAAGTTGCAAATAATGGTATCCCGACTGTAAAGGAAAACCAAACGAGCATGATGTTCTTAACAAACAGTTATGAAGGTGACAAATGAATGCTTTAAGAATAGTTAACGAAGTTTCATGTCAAATGACGGACCTTGAAGTGACGGATGTCACACTAGACTATTCGACAAGCAACGGACACACTATATGACAATATATGCTTCAACAAATAATAATAATAACACTGATTAATTTGCATTAAGCGGAGAGAGGTTAGATAATGGAAAAATAGTGTTAACCTGAAAAACTCAGGTTGTCACATATATATACACACGTGTGGTGCATATAAAAAATATTATCAAAGACATGTGTTTTCCGTTGGGTCGTTACACGTGGTGTAGTTGCGAGTCATGTATTCTGAAAACGTATGGGTTCAATCATCAAAAGTTTAAAATTAGTACCGTGTTAAGGGCGTTTCTTGTATGAGTATGTATATATTGTTGTTTGCTTGTCTGGGAATGAGAAATATCAGAAACCGACACCGTAACCGATTCATGAGATGTGAAACTGTACAATCCTTATGTTTATAATTAATAATTAATATTCGTTACATATATACCGGATGAAATATAGGTTAATCGAGACCCTAATCTTTGTGCTTTTGTTTATTTGCTACTCTGCATTCAAGGTGAGTCTTCACGGCCCCTATTTTACTTTCTTTCCTTTTTGGGGGAGAAAACATGCAAACATATTTAGAAAATGGTTTTGGTATTATTGTTTATCACCTGTTACGTTAGTGCAAACATACTTAAAGTCCTTACATTCTCGAACCGTTAGTAATGTGTAGCGAGGTAATTCTGAGTAGTACTACTGGGTTTGACAAACCCCGCCCAGGCTAGTCACGCTAGCTTGATTGGAGGTCAAACAGGTGCATTATTGATCTAACATTTGTCACTGCCTGGTGAGACGTGATGGGAAGGCAACAAACATACAAACAGTCAGCTTCGGTTTGAAACGCTAAGTAACTTGTTTATAGGCTAGCTACCTATCGATATGCTTTAATTACTTTACCATTCAAAAAGTTACAAACATTTTATCTGTGATAAAACCTGTGAACTTACCAACTTTATGTTGACACACTTTAGTATGTTTTCTCAGGTCATAGGAACACTTAAGCTCATGATGCATGATTAAGGAACGCACTCAGGACATGCATCATCAAACTTATTTACTTGCATTAAACATTTTGTTTTGACTCTGCACTTATAACCTTTAGTATTGGTTTACATTTCATTTATTCGCTTCTGCACTGATGTTTATTTCATTTATGTTTCTACTCTGATTGAAGTCAAACGTTTATTTTTAAGTTCATTTAGTGTCGTTTGATATGATCGTGTCTGAGATCCTGGTTTGTCACATGCCTAACGGTAAAACCCCGTTTGTGGAAATTGAGGGTGTGACAGATTGGTATCAGAGCCACTGGTTATAGAGAACTAGGATTGCATTTGCATCTAGACTATAGCGTTAGACACAACACTAGTATCGCATAGACACTCTTACATGATTGCAACTGTGGTACGAACATTCTCCCGGCATACTAACATTACATTGCTGAACGATCATAACATTATCCGCACTATCTATGTCACCTGTATCATCCTCGACTAACAGAGGGGCGGAGAGTCCCGCTCGCTTCCTTCCAACATTTACACTTGTTTCTTCACTCCCGAAGTTGAAGCAACGATGACTTGAACCTAACATTACCACTTTGAAACATGGAAAACCTTCTAACACGCACGACTAACCTAACGATGACAAACAAAGAGAACAACACACCTTACTCTTCCAACTCTTTCACACTTGTTTCTACTTCTAACATACCCCATCTTCCTCACTAGCCTGAACAGTAAATGTGGGACAACTGAAGAGATTTGAAGTCCATCAGAGGATCAGACTTAGACATGTAGACGCTTAGAGCTTCAAAGGGAAAATGCCAAATCGTCTTGATTCCCTATTGTTATCTTAACCGAATCCTTTGTACAACCTTAGTTATTTGACCCTTGGTATAATAAATGTATCTTTGATACCTCTATCATTGATAACACTCGGTACTTGACAAGGTATGTTATCTCGAATGGGAGGAACCATGGGTGACCATGCAAAGCAAATTAGAATCACTGGTGTACACGTAATTGTAATTTGTCATGCATGAGAATTCTAGAAACTCTATCGGGTGATAACGGTCATAATCAGTACAAATTTTCATTTCTATACTTGGAGACATGAGGTCTCGGTTCTCATAAAACCTCATTATTGATATGCAAACAATTCCTTCATTCCTACTAGTATGACAGTTATCATCTACCCCGAGCCTTAATGAGATTCGTGTTATGACATTAGCCCTAGTCTCTATGAGACGTGCTCTTTTTAGCATTTCAGTGTTCGTGTAACACTATCCATCTACATTGTGCTAGATCTTCAAAAGTTGCAATAAAGTGATAATATTCTTGGCGCGTGTAGTCCTTGTTCATTGGATTGATCTTAAGACTTAGAGTCTCGGTAATTTCAGCGTTCCAGCATTCATTTCATTTGATATCTATCATGTTTAAGCGTACGTTACATTTGTTTCTCTCCCTGGTGGTGAGAATCCAATCGGATTTTTCTGGCTTACTACGCCAATGACTCGTGCAATAAGAACATTTGAGAGCATTGTAGGGAAATTTGGCCATACCTTCAAGAACCATCGTGTGAATATCCCGACCAAGTCTCCTCCACCATAAGAACCATAAAAAGGATGTTATGAGTGCAGAAAACCTATGCATTAAAGGGAAACCGCCCAAGGCTCAGGAAGATAAGAAACTAGCAGAAATGGTAGTTCTGCTCCAGCATTATCTCATTCTAGTACCGATAGAAGTTTCATACCTGGTAACTTGAGTGGACTGCTAGAGGTAGTTCTTACCGGTTTAATTTCCAAAACCTACCATAAAATTTACCGATGGTAGAACTATAACCGCCACCCATGTGCTTGGCAGTTGTAATCTAGGTCTGTCTAAACAATCGTTCGATATAAGTCTGATTTCTGTTACCCATGGTAGCTACGATGTTGTGGTCAAAATGGATTGGTTGTCCAAAAGAAAACCAAACATAGATCATTTGTGGAAACAAACTAATTAAGTTACCTCTTCTTAGTGATGGAATACCTACGGTAGAAGACGACAGGGTTGGTGTTATGGTTGGCATCATCTCCAACGTGAAGGTGCATAAATGTCTTAAGAAAAGGGATTTCTCTCTACTGACAATAATCATAGAGAAGAAGGCGGATGAGAAGCGTGTTAAAGATATTCCAGTTGTCAGAGACTTCCCGGAAGTATTTCCAGAAGACTTAACTAGTATGACATGGACCTCATGAACCGAGTGTGCAAACCCTATTTAGACAAGTTTGTTATAGTCTTCATTGATGACATCCGTATTTATTCAAAGAATAAGGAAGAACACGAGGAACACCTTAGACTGAATTTGGAGCTATTGAAATGAGAACAATTATATGTTAAGTTTTCAAAGTATGACTTCTGGATACGAGAAATACAATCTTTGGGTCATGTGGTCAATGAGAATGGAATACATATTGACCCGACAAAAATAGAAGCCATCAAGAACTAGGCTACGCCTAAGACTCCGACTGAGTTACGACAATTTCTTGGGTTGGCTGGTTATTATCAACGATTCATCGAAGGGTTTTCAAAGATTGCTCAACCTCTCACCGTGTTAACTCATAAAGGCACTACATACATTAGGGTGATAAACAAGAATCCATATTTCAGGTTCTGAAGCAGAAACTCTATACGACATCGATTCTATCCCTACTTGAGGGAACAAATGACTTTATAGTTTATTGTGATGCTTCTATTCAAGGTCTAGGTTGTGTGCTAATGCAACGCGAGAAAGTGATCGCTTATGCTTCCCGCCAATTAAAAGTTCACGAGAAAAACTACACGACACATCACTTAGAGTTAGGAGCCATTGTGTTTGCACTCAAGATATCGAGATATTACTTGTACGGTACCAAGTGCACCATTTATACCGATCACAAGAGTCTTCAGCATATCTTCGAACAAAAAGAATTGAATATGAGACAACGTCGCTGGGTCAAGTTGTTAAACGATTATGATTGTGCGATTAAGTATCATCCAGGTAAGGCAAATGTAGTAGCAGATGCCTTTAGTCGAAAGGAGACACCTAAGCCGAAGCGAGTTCAAGCATTACAACTCACCATCCACATCGGATTACCTGATCAGATACGTAATGCTCAACTTGAGGCCTTGAAGGACGAGAACCTGAAAGCAGAGTCCATGCGAGGCATGGAAAAGCAATTAGAAGCCAAAGCTGACGGAATCCGTTACTTTATGGACCGAATATGGGTTCCTTTGTATGGATACCTACGGGAGCTGGTAATGGACGAAGCTCACAAGTCACGGTATTCTATTCATCCGGGATCAGACAAGATGTATCACGATCTGAAGGTTCCTTACTGGTGGCCAAACAAGAAAGCTGAGATAGCCACATACGTAAGCAAATGCCTAACTTGTTCCAAAGTTAAGGTAGAATACCAGAAATAGTCTCTCGGCATGGCGTGCTAGTATCTATCATATCTGATCGTGACGCTCGGTTCACTTCTCACTTCTGGTAATCTTTGCAACGATCATGGGGAACACGACTGGATATGAGCACTGCGTATCACCCACAAACCGATGGTCAAAGTAAGCGTACGATCCAGACACCGGAAGACATGTTGCGTGCCTGCGTGATCGATTTTGGCAGCAGTTGGGAAACTCATTTACCATTGGTCGAGTTCTCCTATAATAACAGTTATCACACCTCGATCAAGGTCGTAGCATTTGAGGCACTGTATGGATGTAAGTGCCGATCACCTATCTGTTGGGCAGAAGTAGGAGAAAGCCAACTTACAGGACCTGAACTTGTGCACGAAACGACTAAGAAGATCGTGCAAATTCGTAACCGTATGGCGGCAGCTCGTGATAGTCAGAAAAGTCATGCTGATCAAAGGAGAAAACCTTTAGTATTTCAAGTCGGTGACAAGGTGTTGTAAAGGTTTCGCCTTGGAAGGGTGTGATATGCTTTGGAAAGCATGAAAAGTTAAACCCTAGATACGTTGGACCGTTTGAGATTGCCAAAACGATCTATCCAGTTGCTTATCAGCTAGACTTACCTGCGGAAATCAACGGTGTTCATAACATGTTCCATGTTTCAAACTTGAAGAGGTTTCTAGCTGATGAATCACTCGTCGTTCCGTTAGAGGAACTGAAAATTGATCAATAATTTCGTTTCATTAAAGAACCTGTTGAGATTATAGATCGAGAAGTCAAAACCCTAAAGCGTAGTAAGATTCCCATTGTGCGCGTTAGATGGAACTCAAAACGTGGACCGGAGTTCACCTGGGAACACGAGGATCAAATAAAGAAGAAGTATCCACAACTGTTCAACGATCAGACATCCACTTCTTAAAGGTATCATCCTCACAATATCTTTTTCTTAAATTTCGAGACGAAATTCCCTCCAACAAGGGGATGATGTCGTAACTCCCGCGAAACGTTCACAAATGTTCAAAATTTTCCTTCTGGGTGTTTCTAAAGTCCTTTAAAAACATTATTTGTTCATTTCAAATCACTGAATCTAGTGTTCTTTCATGAACCTGATATTCTAATTTTAGGGACGAAAATTCATTCAACAAGGGGATGATGTGACACCCCGTACTTTCAAGTTAACGTTGTTAGCCATTCTTTCGTTACCTAAGCATTATTACACAATATTCTTTATTTAACCTTGTGAAATAACTACAACAAATTATTTTAATTTGATAATTAGGTCCATTAAAGTTATTAAGTTCAACATTGGGGACCTGCTTCAACAATCTAAACTTTGAAACATTACTTAACCAACAACCCCACGTTCCCATAACCCTTAACCCTACCTTTTGATCTTCTGCCGTCATCTCCCATCCGCAACTACAAACCTTCAACAATTCCAACCTTTTGGTGATCGTATGTTCTCCGGCAATCTTCATCATCTCTACGTGATAGCTTTGTCAATCCAATCGCTGATCATCTATCGCTCCTGCCCCTCTGCGGTAGAGGTACAACCATCATAACCACCGTATTCCTCCGGCAATCACCATAAGCAACGACATTCATTGTTGACACCCTAGCGGTATCAGCGAAGTTCTCGTCTCTCCCGCGTCTCATTTGGTACGTTTTTCCCTTGTTAAGCGTTCCGCTACGGTTACGGTTGCAGGTCTTTTTTGTACGGGTTGCGTATATGAATTTATTGTCGTGTGAATTGTGTGTATATATGTTTTCTGCGCATGTATGGTGTTTATGCATACGTATGTGCTGTGAGTGATTTTAGGCTTGGTGTAGCAGGAGGTTATTTGGGAGGAAAGTCTTCATGTGAGCATAATGGGTGTGTGCATGTGTGTAGGCCATGTGTGGGTGGGGTTTTTTTTAATGCCTACGTATGCATGGTGTTATATATGCAATTGTGTTCAAGCATTGGCAGTGAGTATTGGTTTTGGCATTTTGTGTAATTCAAACATTGACAGTGAAAGTATGGATTTTGTGTGATATATATATATATAAAGGGAGATTCCCCTAAAATCAAAGTGTAGAAAAAATAAGTAATCAAGGGTAATTTGGGTATTTTATTATATTACCCACAATTGTTGACTTTTTAAAATTTCCCCCTATTTTTTTAAATACTAATAACTTTTCATACAACATTATTTTTTTAAATAAATTACACCATAAAATCAAGCATTTTTTTCTCTTTAATTTGAGTATAGTATTACTATAGTTTTTTTACAAAAAAAAAACAAATTATGTGAAGTTGTGCTACAATTTTAACGTTTTTGTGCTGCATTTTATAAAACAGCACAAAGCTGTGCTGTATTTCATAAAACAGCACAAAGCTGTGCTGTATTTCATAAAACAGCACAAAGCTGTGCTGTATTTCATAAAACAGCACAAAGCTGTGCTGTATTTCATAAATGTAAATTATAAACCATTGGTTTACATAGATGTAAGTTAAACCTGATGATTTTTAGTTATTTTTTTATAGGTTATTGTTTATGTCAGATATACACATATGTAAAACAGGTCAAGTATTACCAGACTTAATATACATTTATGTAAATCAATGGTTCTGTAGTTTTGAAAATAAAAAGTGATTCTGTAATGATCCTAACCCTATATATATATATATACACACACACACACACACGTGTGGTGCATATAAAAAATATTATCAAAGACATGTGTTTTCCGTTGGGTCGTTACACGTGGTGTAGTTGCGAGTCATGTATTCTGAAAACGTATGGGTTCAATCATGAAAAGTTTAAAATTAGTACCGTGTTAAGGGTGTTTCTTGTATGAGTATGTATATGTTGTTGTTTGCTTGTCTGGGAATGAGAAATATCAAAAACCGACACCGTAACCGATTCATGAGACGTGAAACTGTACAATCCTTATGTTTATAATTAATAATTAATATTAATTATATATATACCGGATGAAATACAGGTTAATCGAGACCCTAATCTTTGTGCTTTTGTTTATTTGCTACTCTGCATTCAAGGTGAGTCTTCACGGCCCCTATTTTACTTTCTTTCTTTTTTGGGGGAGAAAACATGCAAACATATTTACAAAATGGTTTTGGTATTATTGTTTATCGCCTGTTACGTTAGTGCAAACATACTTAAAGTCCTTACATTCTCGAACCGTTAGTAATGTGTAACGAGGTAATTCTGAGTAGTACTGCTGGGTTTGACAAACCCCGCCTTGGCTAGTCGTGCTAGCTTGATTGGAGGTCAAACGGGTGCATTATTGACCTAATATTTGTCACTGTCTGGTGAGACGTGACGGGAAGGCAACAAACATACAAACATACAAACAGTCAGCTTCGGTTCGAAACGCTAAGTAACTTGTTTATAGGCTAGCTATCTATCGATATGCTTTAGTTACTTTACCATTCAAACAGTTACAAACATTTTATCTGTGATAAAACCTGTGAACTCACCAACTTTATGTTGACACACTTTAGCATATTTTCTCAGGTCACAGTAACGCTTAAGCTCATGATGCAGGATTAAGGAACGCACTCAGGACATGCATCATCAAACTTACTTACTTGCATTGAACATTTTGTTTTGACTTAGCACTTATAACCTTCAGTATTGGTTTACATTCCGTTTATTCGCTTCCGCACTAATGTTTATTTCATTTATGTTTCTACTCTGATTGAAGTCAAACGTTTATTTTTAAATTCATTTAGTGCCGTTTGATATGTCTGTGTCTGAGATTCTGGTTTATCACACGCCTAACGGTAAAACCTCGTTTGTGGAAATTGAGGGTGTGACTAAATATATATTAATATGTTTTATGTGTAATGAATGACCAACTGTGAGGTGCCCGGGAACGGGGGCCTTACAATAAATTATCATCTTTATCATTATTGAGCAGTTTTGTTTGACCATATGTATATGCTTTAACATTTGTATTATAAGAATCATATGTTTTACTTTCATGTAGATGCTTAAATGAAATAAAATGATTATTTTTTTAAATTTTAAGCATGACTTTTCATATGGGTGTCTTAATTCATATGTAAAATTATCATTATATTTTCTTTTCACTTTTATTATAAAAGATATAGATAAATATTAAAATTATTAAACTCATAATATGCCACTGGAAATTATTAATATTATAGTTATTAAAATACAAAATGTATATAAGTTATATACTTAAATATTTAAATAAAATAATACTTAACTTAAGTAGTATTTAGTTATAAAAATATAATTAGTAATATAAATTTAAATGCCATTTTATAGTATCATAAATAAAATAAAATTAACAAAGTGAATTAAATAATATCACATTATTAAATAATATATTAATAATGTTTATTAAAATACATAAAAGAGACAAGGGTAAAAATATCAAGGTATATAAGATTTAATGGATAAGTTTACCATATTACCCTAAAATGTCTTAAAATCTTAATCAATTCCATATTGTACCCAGTTTAAATGCCTTGCACTTCTTTGTACATATTTTTTTCAAAACTTTTATGCTTGATAGAATTAAATATTTATCCAAAAAGATGTATTAAATACTAGTATAGATATAAGTATTTAAATAAAATAATACTTAATTTAAATAGTATTTAGTTATAAAAATATGATTAGTCACTATAAAACTAAATGTCAATTTATAGTATTATAAATAAAATAAAATTTAATGAAGTGAATTAAATAATATCAAATTATTAAATAATGTATTAATAATATTTATTAAATAATACAATAATTATAAGAAGTTAAATAAAATAGGGGTAAAAGTAAAACTATTACCTAAATTGTACTTTATGTTTAAAATGTTCTAGAGGTATCTTACACTATAAATGAAATTCTTATATTATAATTCTAATATATATCTATATATAATATTAAAAGATTAACTTGAGGTACACTTGACACATTTCTAGGCCGCCTGACTTTGTTTTTCCCGTCTCTCTTTCCTTTTAGATAATTAACCAATTTAAAAAATTTTAAATAATATAAATTTTTTTAGATTAAAAATATTTTTTTAATAAATTAAGAAACATGTCTTTTTATTAATGTTATTTTTAGAAAACAATTTTTTAGAAAATAAGAATTTTTCTAAAACATCAAACTTTTTTAAAATATGAAATATTTTTAAAATTGGTGTTTCAAAAAGTAATTTTTTATAAACTAAAAAAAAATTAGGAGTTGTAATAAGAAAGTTTTAAAAATGACATTTTTAATACGGTTTGTTTTGAAAAATATGTTTAATTATTTTTGGAAAAAAGTTTAAAAATAAAAGTTTAAAAGACTTTATATCATTATTTTATTACTTATAGTTATTACTCATATGTAATTTTGATCATATCTTATTTTAGAATATCATTTTATACTTCATAATTTTTATTATATTTTATTTTTAACCCGTGTAATATACGGGTTTACTAAAGTTAATATTAAATAAAAAACAATCAACAAATACTCATAGATATTGTGAAAATTCATAGCCCTATCCGACCCTTTCAAATTTTAAATAAGATAGTTTTCTTTGGTTGTATGTATAGTTTTCTTTGGTTGTATGTTTTGCTATTACAGTAAACAAAAGTCAAGGTCAATCTTTATCGAGAGTTGGTTTTTAATTAAAAGAGTCTGTTTTTACGCATGATCAGCTTTATATCGTCTTGTCACAAGTCAAACGTATAAATGGATTGAAATTCTTATCTTTTGATAATGATTGTAAACCTACTAATGTTACTTTACATGTAGTTTACAAGAAGGTCTTTGCTCATTTGTGACTTTATGATCATAAGTTATCATGTCTTATTATATTATTAAATAATTTACATTCCCCCTCTCGTGTAATACACGGGTAACTAAAGCTAGTATGTATTATATAGTACTATAGATATATGAAACAATTTTAACTTGATAACCATTAAGTTTTGTAACATATTCACAAAGACTAAAAGAAAGGTCTGAAATATTTGTAAGGGTTTACCTGCCCTTAGCGTCCTCCCTTTCAACTGCGCAACTTCTGTAAACACCTTCTTCCATCGATCGATCTTCATAGCGCATTGACTTCGCTTTTCATCTTCCGTTTCTTCTTCTATTTTTTTCGATGCATCGCCATAGCATCTCCAAAACTACGTTCTTGTTTCCTTACATGAGTGGGCTCAACATGATAGAAGATAGGGATAACTAGTTGGTCACATACCCAACTTTGCTCAAGGATCAACACTAGTTCATCAAGACACCACGTTGAAAAGGCGTAATTTAGGGACAGCATGATAATTGAAGCTCTTGATGCTTTAATTGCCCTCTCTAGCTCCGGTCCCAGGTCTTCTCCTGTGTCGATCTCAGCTTCATCCAAGAAGGTGTTGAGATTAGCGTCTAGAAGGGCGTTGTGGAGGTGATCAATGAAGCTAAGACGAGTATCAATGCCTCGGAAACTTATAAATACGTCAAATAATGTATTGCTTGGTGATGATGAAGATGCTTCTGTGATAATCACCATTTTGTCGAAATTTGGAAGAGATGAGTGGTGTGATAGATGAAGGGTTTCAATTATTGTAGGTCTAGTGTTTTATGTTCATGGAATTTAAATCAAGATCCAATGATGATTATGGAAAGGAAATGTCACACTCTCAAATTCCGGGTCTGGAATCTTTCACGGAGGGGTGAGAAAACAGGATCGAACACATTAGTCGCACATGAGATGCAGTTATCTATATGACGAATTTTAGATAACTATTCCATTATTATTCAGAGTATTAAATATCATGCGTAGCGGAAATAAAAGATAGATTGTTTCTTAATAATACGTCTAATCATATCTCAAATAATAACCAATATGTATCTTGAGCTCTGTTGGTACACATGTCCCCAGTTCTAGTCTAGTGAGCTCAAATGTAATAGACTTCTATCTTGTAACGCATATGTAATGTTCAATCAATTGAATGAGAATCTCTTCTTTCTATGGTTGTTGATTATATAATGTTATATCTAATTATATTATTATTTGTTACACGCATAATATACCATGTTATATAGGTTTGCAGTTGTGAGACACAGTTCTGAATCGTTAAAGGTTCAAGAATGTGTTTGACTAAGAATCTTTTTCAGTCGCACGACTGAACCATGCGAATGGTTCAATCGCACGGTTGAACTAGGAGATTGAGTCAATCGCCCGGTTGAGTCATGAGACTGACTCAAGCGTTCGAATGAATCAATCGTATTACTCAATCGCACGACTGAGCCAGTCGCAAGGCTCAGTCGCACGAATGAGATCTGTAACCTATAAATACCACTTAATTCGTGGAAAAACTGAAGACTTTGAATATTAGAAACCCTAATCGACCCAGAACTTGCTGTTCGTCCATTCCAACTTCATAGAGCGTTTCAGATCATTCCGATTCAATTCATAACGTTTTCTAATCGTTAGGATTGATTCTGATTTCGTTCTCACTGATTGGATCGCCAATCAAATAGGATTCCGCACTATTTGATCTGGTACAACGAAGAATCGTTTAGTACTCCGTACGTACACGGTCCTAACAAGTGGTATCAGAGCTTTGGCTCTTGATTCTTCGATGATTCAATCGTTTTGTGAAAAAGTCTACGTTTCTACGCAAAAAGATCCATTCTTTTGGCTAAAAATTGATTCTTTGCGTGTGCATGTTCTGAAAATCCATTGTTTTTCGAGTTTCAGCCGTCTAGGGTGCAAATATTTGCGTTCTAGGTAAAAAGTGTTCAAAAATCGCGTTTAGAGCCGACCCAGTCGCACGATTATCTCAATCGTACGACTGAACTCTTTCGCACAGGTCTTTCGCCCGTTTGAGTCAGTCGCCACTCCATTCGCCCGGTTGAGTCAGTCGCTGTGTCAATCGCCCGAGTGAGTAAATCGCCCACTCCAGTCGCACGTCTGAGTCGTTCGGTTTGTTCAGTCGTCTAAGTCTCTCAGTCGGCCGATTCTTCCGTACGATTGAGTCCAATCGGATACAGCCCAATCGCATTAGCAGTTTAATTCTCAAGTTAAATTAATTCAAGGATGGACTCAGAAAATTATGCCATGTCAGCTGGAAAGGATTCGAGAATTCAGAACTTGTTGTTACTGGAGAATGAGATAGGGAACCATAACAAGCCACCTAAGTTATTGACAATAGAGGATTTTCCACAATGGAGACAACGTTTTGAGATCTATCTTAATGGAGTAGATACTAACTTATGGAACTCTATTGAGGTTGGCTATAAAATACCCGTGGGGGCTGATGGTGTTCCTTTGACTTTGAGTGGATTCACTGATACACAGAAGGTTGCTTACAATGCAGAGAAGAAGGCCTATGCTATTCTGACTCAGTCCATTCCCAAGCCTATTTTTCATCAATACTCAGAGCACAAACAAAGTAAAAAACTGATGGAAGTTCTTGAAAAGAGGTATGATGGAAATTCAAACTTAAAGGCACTGAAAGGTAAAGCGTTGAAGAAGGAGTTTGATAATTTCTCGGCAATAGGGAATGAAAGCTTGGATGAAATCATCGATCGGTTTTACCATCTGATGAGTGAACTTCACACTCATGGTGTTAAGACTTCAATGGAAGATAAAGTTTTAAGCTTGGCAGATGGTCTACCTGCAAAGTGGGATTCGTTCATTTCTACTCTGCGATACAACTCAGTTTTAGAAACCTTGGATATCAATGACTTTATTCTAAAACTGAGAGAGGAGGAAGTGCGACAAAAATACAAGGCTAAGAAGGGTTCTTATGCTCAAGACCCCTCTCTCTACAATGTTCCTTCTACTTCCACCCCTGCTGCAAAGTCTTCTGGTGCACCTCTGCAAACAGCCTTCGTGTCCAATGCATCTTCAACTGCTGAACAAGGTTCATCATCTGCAAATGAGTCTCTTGGTGCATCTGGAGCTAGTCAAAGCCCTATTGTTACTCAGTCTGCAAAGTTGACAACAGAAAATCTGGGAAAGGTAACAGTGGAAGTTGCTAAAGAGCACATGGATCTTCTGGCTGCTGTTGTGCATTCTTATGATGGTTTGGTGGCGGGCAAGATTGGTAATTGCCACCTTGCTGATGAAGATTATGAGCAAGTAGATGAGAATGAGTTGGAAAGAATGGACATCATGTGGGCTCTTGCAAGCGCTGTCAGAAGAGCCAAGAAATTTGTGAAGAAAACAGGGCAGAATCTCGTGGCTACTAAAGATACAACCTTTGGTTTTGACAAGTCTAAAGTCACGTGCTTCAATTGTGGAGAGAAGGGCCACTTTAAAAGGGAGTGTTCAAAGCCTAAGAAGACTGGGAACGGGAATCCATTTTCCTCGTTCAACAGGCAAGATAGAGACAAGAAACCAGCGTCCACGGGAAGTGATTCTAAAGCTATGGTAGCACAAGGAGATGAAGGACAAGACTGGTCCTTTCGATTCGTGTCTGATGAAGCTAACATTGCATCCGTGGAAGACTTGAACGAAGTTTCTGCAAGTGAAGGGGAAAGCTCAGCTGAAGTCGATACTGCTGATTTGGAAGAGACGTTTGATGCTGTTGATAAAATCGTCCAAAATGAGTTGAATTCAGAATCTGAAGCTCAATCTACGTCTCAGAATGCGTTCATGGCTGGCACGTCGACATCTACACAGGTAAAATCTAAAGATGAATTATTTGATGAACATGTTTGTGTCGAATGTGATAAATTTCGAGAAAGCATTGATCTAAAATTTGCTAGGTTGTTAGAACACAATGACAACTTAGTAAATGACTTAAAACTGTGCTCAGAAGCTAATCGTGTCTTAAAACAAAATGAGAGCAGTTATAAAGAGAAGGTAGATGCGTTGCAGAAGCAACTAAAGGAAACTGAAGTTGTTGTCTTTAACCAAGAAAATGACATTAAATACTACTTAAAGACCATTGAAGAGACTAAAAAAGAAAAAGCGGTCTTACAGGTAGAAAATGAGTCATTGCAACAAAAACTACATAGTTTAGCGAGTTCCTCGCACATTTTGAAAAACTTGGTTAAAGAACGCAACAATGGGGAGGGATTGGGTTACAAGGTAGTTCCACCACCACATGAAATCCTTTTGAACACAAAACAACGTCCAATTAATAACAATCAAATTAAGGATCATGTGGTGACAACTCCTTTGGTTAGTGATCCGGACACAGCAGTTAAGTCTGCTTCTCCGGATGATGATCAGTAAACTTCAACATCAAGCAAGGTTAATGTTGAGAAACTGGTGGAAACAAATGTCCAAACAACTCTTGTTTCGGAATCAAAGTCAAATATTACACAAACCAAGATATCTAAATCCACTCAAACTAAACCAGGTAAAAGGGATAATATTCAGCCTCAAAGACAAATTAATCCAAATATTAAACAAGTGAAATTTGTTAAAGAGGGTAAATATTCAAAGACTGAGACCAAAAGACCCATTCCTAAGGTTTACTCACCGCCCCACAAGAGATCTCCTAGTCCTGATGAATGGAGATCCTGCTATACTTGTGGTCAGCGAGGTCATATTTCAACTAATTGTCCACGCTATCAGACATCAAGAATTAAAGTTGAGCTAAACGACAAAGTCAAAGTAGATCCAAAACAGCGTTCTAAGACCCCGGTTAGATCGAAAACACCCATTAGGCATAAAACACCTTCTAAGTCGTTTTCGTCCCCACCACGTCAAAGGCAAAACAGACAAGTCCCCGACAGGTCTGTGACACCAGCGATAAAATCGGGTTCTGAATCTAAACTATATGCTCAAACTATTAATCAGTCTAAAGTCTATCATAAACAATCCTTTCACAGGGATGGTTTATGGAAAGCCAAGACATCTGGTGAGTCTGAAAGCCAGGACAATCTGAAAGTTGAGATTCCACCCACTGATAAAGGACAGTGGGTCGAATTCATGATGGTTGATTCCTCTGGGAAACCCAAGCCAGTCAAGGCTTGGGTCCCCCTCCTTAACTGATTGTTTTCAATTATGTGCAGGTTGTCCGCTACAGTGCTTCAACAAATACATGGATTGTAGATAGCGGAGCTTCTAGGCACATGACAGGAAACAAGTCTCTTCTTTTTAATGTCAAACAAATTAAAGGGGGACATGTTTCCTTTGCTGGGAACAAAGGAGGATACATTACTGCTCAAGGCGAAGTAGATATGTGACAAGGGCTTCAAAGTTATGTTTGACAACCGAAAATGTTACATATTGAAAAAGGAGATGGAAATTACAGAGAAGCAGGTTTTGATGTCTGCATCCAGGTACAATGATCTATATGTCTTGGATATGTCTAATGCTTCTACCTCTGAATCTACAGCTCAATGTTTCCTCTCAAAAGCGACAGAGAAGGACTCCATCTCATGGCATAGAAGGATGGGACACATAAATCAAAGGAAGATGAATCATCTGATTCACAACAACCTTGTTGAGGGAGTTACAGTCAAGAACTTCCAACTTCCTGATTTTTGTGTCTCATGCAAGAAGGGAAAGCAGACCAGGAAATCTCACAAGACCAAGCACGTCAACTCAATTGAGATGCCCCTGGAGTTGCTACACATGGATCTGTTTGGTCCAGTCAACACAAAGAGTATAGCAGGGGACTGGTACTGCTTTGTAGTCACTGATGACTACTCACGATTCACCTGGGTGATGTTTTTGAAAGCTAAATCAGAAACGTTTGAATCATTCAAGCTGCTCGTCATGACTTTAGAGTCACTCTACAACCTGAAGGTGAGAAGAATACGTTCTGACAATGGCACAGAGTTCAAAATCAGTGGATGGATGCTTTCTGCAAGGAAAAGGGAATTGTTCATCAGTTCACTTCCGCATACACACCACAGATGAATGGAGTTGCAGAACGAAAGAATAGGAGCTTAATTGAGACTGCGCGAACCATGTTAGCTGATTCAAAGCTCCCAGTTCAGTTCTGGAATGAGGCAGTTGCAAATGCCTGCTACACACTTAATCGTGTGTTAGTAGTCAAAAGGCATGGCAAGACTTGTTACGAGCTACTTCAGAAGAGAAAGCCAAATTTGGAGTATCTGGAACCATTTGGAGCTCCATGTACATTGCTGAAAAAGACTCAGGATGGCAAGTTCAGCGAGAAAGCTGATCAAGGAATATTCTTAGGATACAGCATCCCAGACAAGCGAGTTTACAATAACTCGACGGGTCAGGTAGAGGTGTGGTGCAACGTGGATGTTCAGAGATACATCACACCTCCTGCTGGAAAAGGTCCATCATCATTCTTCGATTATGATGGCTTTTTCAAATCCTTTAATCTTCCACAGTTTGAATCAGAGGATGACGTTACTACCCAGATGATGTATGATGTTCTTATCTCACCGAATCTGGATTCAAGCAACATCACACCTACTGATGGTGCCTCAAGCTCTTCGACTCCAGCTCATGATGAGAGTGATGACGACAATGATGATGAAGATGATGGTGATGGTGATGATGGTAGTGAAGAAGAAAATGATGGTGATGACGAAGGAGAAAGGAGGAGCAACTGCCGGAGATCACAGTGATAAGGCAGCAGGCGAAAGGCGTTCTAAACGCCGACATGATCAAGAACCCTCTTCGTCTGCTCCAACTGAAGAAACTCCGGAAATTCAAGACAAAAGTACTGTTTAGTTAGTCATGTTTATGTAGTTAACAGACTTTTGTATTTGAAAAATTTTGCTACATTTATTTAATAAATGTGTATATTTTATGTTAATGACTGTGTTTGATTATTTACTAACAAGTATTATGTTGCATGTTTAAATCGAACAGATCCAAACTTTCAGAGAGACGAACATGATGTCGCTCCCCTCCAACAGGTCAAGACTCAACTAACAATGATTCTTGATCTGCAGGGGATCGTCAGAAGGGCTGTGAGTTATACTCCTGAAGAAGGAGAAATTATTCACAACCTCACTGATGAGCAACTGGCTGACATGTTTCGTCTGAATCCAGACGAAATCGTGAAAGATGCTCTAGTTTTTGAGGATGCTGATGATGACGAGCTTCAAGATGTTGAAGAAATTGAAATTGAAGACATCATAGATCAGCATTATCCAGAATACACTGATCAAGAGGGAAACGCGTTTCCTGATCTGGTGAACAACCTTGATAGTGATATTCTGGATAAACTCCATGACAAAGAAAAGGGAGCTGAAGCCTCAACAAGCCAAGCTCAAGCCACGGACGCCGAAGTTGACATTCGAAAGGCTGAATGGGCGGCTTGCTTCGTCGAGGTCTGAGCACAACGTACTACAGCAGCTCAGAGTACCTACACCAAGTTATACAAAGTAAAGAAGAATATGAAGGTGTCAGGGAAAATTATAGCTTGGGCTCATTTTGATGACCTCGGAGTATATGCAGTGAAGAGGGAGAGGGGAATCGAGTACTTTAGATTCCCTCATGATCTGAAGACTCTCCCAGGTTTTGAACTCAACCAGTTGGCACGCCTAAAGCTTCTTTATGCTGATCCGAAGAAGATGTCTGGCTGGTTTGAGGCTGCATTGAAGAAGGAGTATAGAACCAGATAGGTAAACTTCAAACCTCAGCAGGCTACGAGGTACCTCAGAAGGTCTGAGGTAAGTCCCATCACTGGTCAGCCTAAGATAGTCCTGAAGTGGCGACCTCCGCGCACAATGTCCAGAATTCCACTGAGGGAGATGCCACAGGACTTTACCCCACACTTTAAGTGGTGGTACTATGACTGGCGCTCGGGTGAGGCAGTCATTTTTTTGGAAAAGGACGGGTCAATGGAAGCTATAAGGGTTTTCGACCCTATATGGCTTATCAACTTGTCAGCGTCTGATGTGTATACGCTGTACAAGTGGCCACTGTTTTTCGATACGCAGGATATTGTGCAAGCTCTACAGTTTCAGCACATAATACGTTTATGCTTTGCGCTAAATATCCATACGGGGGTTTCCAAAGAAGAGAGATTAAAAAGGTTTGAAGAGTTCAAGAAAGAAGTAAAGGTCTAGATAGAACTAGGTCCAAGGGGAGTTTGTTGGTACACATGTCCCCAGTTCTAGTCTAGTGAGCTCAAATGTAATAGACTTCTATCTTGTAACGTATATGTAATGTTCAATCAATTGAATGAGAATCTCTTCTTTCTATGGTTGTTGATTATATAATGTTATATCTAATTATATTATTATTTGTTACACGCATAATATGACCATGTTATATAGGTTTGTAGTTGTGAGACACAGTTCTGAATCGTTAAAGGTTCAAGAATGTGTTTGACTAAGAATCTTTTTCAGTCGCACGACTGAACCATGCGAATGGTTCAATCGCACGGTTGAACTAGGAGATTGAGTCAATCGCCCGGTTGAGTCATGAGACTGACTCAAGCGTTCGAATGAATCAATCGTATTACTCAATCGCACGACTGAGCCAGTCGCAAGGCTCAGTCGCACGAATGAGATCTGTAACCTATAAATACCACTTAATTCGTAGAAAAACTAAAGACTTTGAATATTAGAAACCCTAATCGACCCAGAACTTGCTGTTCGTCCATTCCAACTTCATAGAGCGTTTCAGATCATTCCGATTCAATTCATAACGTTTTCTAATCGTTAGGATTGATTCTGATTTCGTTCACACTGATTGGATCGCCAATCAAATAGGATTCCGCACTATTTGATCTGGTACAACGAAGAATAGTTTAGTACTCCGTACGTACACGGTCCTAACAAGCTCTTACATGATCCTACGTGCATGTCCATAAGCTCCTAGTAGATACCTGAGAATACATGTAAATCAAGTGTCAACACAGGGTTGGTGAGTTCATAGGTAAGTAAAACATATTTGATAAATCATTCATTATCATTCAAAGAAGGGTTTATTTTGTGAAGATATGGTCATTTCATATCTTCAATTGAGCCTTGAGATATCCCTAATATCACTCCGTATATGGATAGCCTGTCGGAACCCTTTTATAAGGTGAACCCGCTATCCTACATACTTACTAAGTACAAGCCAACAAATCCTTCACATAGGATTTGCCCATGTATCATAGTTTATTTGTATACGAATAGCCTGTCGGAACCCTTTTATAAGGTGAACTCCCTATCCCATATACTAACTAAGTACAAGCCAACAAAACCTTTAAATAGGAATTGCCAATGTAACGTAGTTAATTTTCCCTTTTTCTTTTTTATGTGTATATTATGCTAGTTATAATAATTCAAATCAGAGGGCGCGAATCCTCTCTTTACATTTATCCTCATATGGGTTATAAGTGGAACTATAATAGCAAACTTTACATAGCGCACATCTGCCTTCTCAACCTAGAACAGTAATCCCGAATGACAATAAGATCTTTGTGCATCTTGGTAAGGACCACATGTCCAAACCTTTGTGGGGGTAAGTCACTCCCCGATATTACTATCTAAAAGATCCCTGCTTGTTTATAGTCCAGTTTACAGAGAAGGATTTTCATTGTAACCATATGTAATCATAAATGTGATTCAATTATTATTTAAAATAATACACAAAAATAATTTGTAATTTTAATTAGAACATGTATCCTCCCCAAAATATTTAAATAATTAAAAAGGGGAATAGTTAAGTATGAACTCACCTCAGTCCTTGTATGGTGTTGACAAGCTAGTAAATTCCTCTTAAGGAATTATAATTCACATAAGCAATAAATATAAATCCATAACCTAAATAAGTTAGATCTTGAACCTGGTGTTCAATTGATCTAGGGTTTGTTTTCTGGGATTTGTTATAAACGTATAATTAAATCATTTAATTATTTTTGTTAATTCTTTAATAACTAAAGATTTGCATTTCATTTGATTAATTTAATAATGATTTTAACATATCATTATGTTGTAAATAAATTTTAGACATCATTCAAACATATAATTTTTTTTATTATTATCATCCTACATTTTGTGAAGATTGCAAGGATTATAATTCCTTATTAAAAATAATTGTGATAAAATATATATACCAACAACATAATTATTATAATAACTTATAATAATTCATTTTTAATAAGGTGTGGTAAAATCTAATTTGTATTTATCTTGTCATATAAGTAATTATTTATTATCTGAAAATAATTAAATATGTTTAGGTAGTCTTTATATTTATTTATTTATTTAATCCGTAATAAATAAATATATATTAATTAATTATATGTTAGGAGAATAATGTTTTACATAAAAATGTTAATAAATTTCCAGAAATTTATTTTATAACTTTTAAAATAAAGGAAATTTATAAAAGTTATTTTTGTAATTTTTACTTTTTTGTATATTTTTTTATATAAAAATTATTAAGGTGTTAAGGAAATAATTTTATAGAATTCATTATATAGATTTTAAAATAAAGGAAGTTTATAAAAATTATTTTTATAATTTTTAGGTATTTTTATATATTTTAAAAGCTGCAAAAGAGCATTAAAAAAATAATTGGAGGTGCCCAGGGTCGAACCCGGGACCTCCTATGTAATATGGGAACAATGAACCGGTGAACCAAAGGCATATAGCCGCAATGGTTCTCGGTTTCAATTGATGTTAAACGCCTTTAAGTCTCTTCCCCCAAATCAAGAACCCTAATTTCAATTGATTTGAAATTGAACCACCAATTGATGTTAATCAGATTGTGGTTAGTGCTTTCCATCCCCACATGAAATCGAGCATATATGTATGTTTAATTACCTGATTCGATGTAGGGAATGATAAGAACGAAAGATAAACAGTCGCGACTGAGACCGAGCTCAATTGAGGTTCAAATGATGATGTTAATCCAATTAACTTTGAGGTTAGCTTCGAATGAGGTTCTTAATGCAAAGTCCTCTATCAATTTCGTGTTTGGAAGCTCTAAGCATGGATCCCCATTAAGTTGCAGGTCGCGACAGAGAGTGAATTGGTTCGGTTTGTTTGTGTGTTTTTGTATTGAAATCGATGGAAGCTTTTAAATAGTCAGATGATTGTTAGTGCATGTTTACTTTGACCATTATCAATGTTCAGTGCTCGTTAATGGTCCATGTTTCTCGGCCGAAGTGGGTTTGGTGGTAAACGCACTCAATAGATTATAATATTCAAATTGATGTGGGTCATGTGTTCGAATTACCCATGTGAAAATGTCGGGAATGATTAATTGGATTAAAGCCGTGTTTTTGGGATGTTTGGTCTTCGCCGGATTACGGACGGAGATCGGCCGGAGAGGGTGATCGGGCGGTGGGTTGGGATTTAAAACAATTTACATAAACGGTCCCTCAACTTCCAAGACTTATTATTTCATGTAGAAACTTTTAAATTTAAGTTTTAACAATTACATTTTTAACCCCTGGACTTATTTAATTCATGTTTTTAAATATTTAAAAGTTAAATAAACTTTTATTAATTATTTTTATTAATACAACACTATTATCATTATTATTATTATTATTATTATTATTATTATTATTATTAATGTTATTATTAATAATAGTGATAATAATATCATTATTATTATTATATCAAATATATATATATATATATATATATATATATATATATATATTTTAGTTAACGAAATTTTTCCGGGTTGTCACATCATCCCCCTGTTAGAGGAATTTTCGTCCCGAAAATTAAGATGTACTGGCAACATTTTTGAACAGGTTTCATATTTAAGTGTTTATAGAAGGTATTGGATACGAAGCTTCTATCAGCTCTCGTGTCAAATAAAACTATAGCATAAACATCATTTGCCATAAATAATATTAGGGTCTTTTAGAGCCTCACCTTTGCCAATCATGAAGACTCTGCCCTTGGCTGTATCTTTCTTTTCCCCAGTGCAATCCCTGGCAACATGGCCCTTTTCTTCACATCTGAAACATGTAACTCCTTTCTTACCATCATTCTGCTGATGTCCTTGATCTAGAGTCTGTGTCCTACATTCAGGAGCAGTGTGCCCCCTCCTGTGGCATTTGTAGCAAATGACTGCAGTACACTTGCCATGGTGACGCTTGTTACACCTCTGATATCTCGGTGGAATGCCCTGATTGTCACTCTCCTTTGCTGGATGTTGCTTCTTGTTTGCACCTTGATTCTCACTTTCCTTAGAATCTTTGAACTTTCTCTTTCCTGAGCTTTCAGCAGCAGTACCCTTACCCTTGATCCTCGATGGCAACTTCCCTTGAGCCACAGCCTCATTAGTCAGCTTATGAGCTATCCTAATGGCCTGTTGGATAGAAGTTGGGTTGGAGGAAGTGTCCAAAGACTGAATGACGGGAGATAGTCCACGAATATAGCCTTCAATTCTTCTATGAGCAGGCTCCATCATATGTAGGCACAAAGTTGTGTACTCATGGTTCTCGATGGTATAAGTTTTAATCTCAGATCCCACCATCTTGTGGTTCCAGCACTCTGTTTTAAACTTTTGCACTTCTTCCCTTGGGCAGTACTCTTCCATCATCAGTTGTTTGAATTCATCCCAAGCCATAGCATTGGTTAGTGGGAGAGTAAGTCTTGAAACTCCAGTCTTCCAGAACGAGAGTGCAGCTCCACTCAATGCTCCTGAGGCATATTTTTTCCTACTCGTATCTGGACATTCAGATATAGCAAAAATGGATTCACATTTCTCAAACCACCTTATGAGCCCAATGGCCCCTTCTGCCCCAGTGAAGATATCGGGCTTGCAGTCTAGGAACTTCTTATAGGAATAGTGATGACCATTCTGAGCAGCCTGAATGGCTAGGGCTGCAGCAACACCTTGATTGACCAGAACTTGTATTTGTTCAGGAGTCATCCCTCTTGGGACAGTTCCTCTACCGCGTCCTCTACCTCTGCCCCTGCCCGCTGATGCGTCCATCTATCATTAAATTGTTTGGTGAGAATTCACACTTTGATATATTCAATAGATGCATTCTACATCAAATATTCAAAGTATGGACAATTACTGTAAGATAGATGGGAATTTAAGAAAACTAGGCTTTTCGATTAAATTCAGCAAGGCACGAGTACTAGGGAAACAAGTCTCTCTTTAGGTTAGGACAAGCGTAGCTTAGATTACCAAATGGAACACGTCAAGGTAATTTGATTCATATGCCTTAGAGACTTGTGTATTGACCATAGTTTATCACTCATCCCAGAAATCCCCAGGTAAACATAACTAGTCTCGCAATGAGATTTATACGATATGCTTGCCTTAGCCCGAAGGCCTTTTGCCAGGAAATCCAGAATACAGGTGTCTATGTGTCACACAAGTTTATTTGGTTTATAGAATCAAAACCTCGATAGGATTTTCATAGATTAGACATAAAGTCTAAGGAATTGAATTCACGACGATAAGTGTAGATCCCACATGTCGTTGAGAATAAGTTTAGGAAGTTCATTTATCGGGGAAAGTCAAAGAGTCAAAGTTAAGTTTAGGGAAACAAGTATCTAAGTTTAAGCATATAACTTCTTAATCCTAGTAGATCTCTAACTAAGGAAATTTACTTTGTGTAACTATTGTGTGTGGCTATAGGCTAGATGCAATTCCTAACTCATTATAACCAATGGCTCTCATACCAATCTGTCACACCCTCAAATTCCGGGTCTAGAATCTATCACGGAGGGGTGAGCAAACAGGATCGAACACAATAGTCACTCATGAGATGAAGTTATCTATATGATGAATTTTAGATAATCATTTCATTATTATTCAGAGCATTAGATATTATACGCAGCGGAAATAAAAGATAGACTGTTTCATAACTTGTTTTATAACAATACGTCTAATCATGTCTTAATAATAAGCAAAATGTATCTTGAGCTCTTATATGATGCTACGTGCATGTCCATAAGTTCCTAGTAGATACCTGAGAATACATGGAAAATCAAGTGTCAACACAGGGTTGGTGAGTTCATAGGTGAGTAAAACATATTTGATAAATCATCCATTATCATTCAAAGAAGGGTTTATTGTAAAAGTGTGAGCATAAACTACTCACTGGTATCACTTTGTATATGAATAGCCTATCAGAACCTTTTTATAAGGTGAACCCGCTATCCCACATACTTACTAAGTACAAGCCAACAAATCTTTCACATAGGATTTGCTCATGTATCATAGTTTATTTGTATATGAATAGCCTGTCAGAACCCTTTTATAAGGTGAACTCGCTATCCCACATACTTACTACGTACAAGCCAACAAATCCTTCATATAGGATTTGCCCATGTATCATAGTTTATTTTCTCTTTTCCTTTTATGTGTATATTATGTTAGTTATAATAATTCAAATCAGAGGGCGCGAATCCTCACTTTACATTTATCCTCATATGGGTTGTAACTGGAACTATAATGACAAACTTTACAAAGCGCATATCTGCCTTCTCAACCCAGAACAGTCATCCCGAATGACAATAAGATCTTTGTGCATCTTGGTGAGGACCACATGTCCAAACCTTTGTGGGGGTAACTCCCCGATAGTACTATCCAAAAGATCCCTGCCTTGTTAATAGTTCAATTTACAGAGAAGGATTTTTATTATAACCATATGTAATCATAAATGTGATTCAATTATTATTTAACATAATACACAAAAATAATTTGTAATTTTAATTACAACATGTATCCTCCCCAAAATATTTAAATGATTAAAAAGGGGAATAGTTAAGTATGAACTCATATTAACATAATACATAAAAATAATTTGTAATTTCAATTAAAACATGTATCCTCCCCAAAATATTTAAATGATTAAAAGGGGAATAGTTAAGTATGAACTCACCTCAGTCGTTGTGTGGTGTTGACAAGCTAGTAAATTTCTCTAAGGAATTATAATTCACATAAGCAAATAGTTACAAATCCATAACCTAAATAAGTTAGATCTTGAACCTGGTGTTCAATTGATCTAGGTTTGGTTTTCTAGGATTTGTTATAAACATATAATTAAATCATTTAATTATTTTTGTCAATTCTTTAATAACTAAAGATTTGTTTTTCATTTGATTAATTTAATAATGATTTTAACATATCATTATGTTCTAAATAAATTTTTAAACATTATTTAAATATGTAAGTTTGTATTTAATTTAATAAGATTTTATAATTAAATTTATAAAATATAATTTGTATTTATCAAATAAGTAATGTTTACATGTTTTAATTTATTATTAATCTATATCTGTAGGTACTATATTTTTATAATTTTGTAATAATGCTTGTAAATAATTTATGAAATTATAACATCTTTATAATTTCCACATTTATCATGTTTTATCCATATTTAAAACAATATAGTGTCCAATAATGAATTAATAATTTAAGTTATTAGTTAGAATCCATTTTTATAAAATAATTATTCATAACCTTTGTATATAATATTTATAAAAATTATTAAGGAGTTTTTAAATAAATAAATTTATAGAAATTAATTAGACACCTTTATTTTAAAAATTATAAAAATAATTTTTAAAAACTTCATTTATTCTATAGGTGTCTAATTAATTTTCTTTAAATTTATTTATTTAAAAGCTCCTTAATAATTTTTATAAAATATTATATACAAAGGTTATGAATATTATTTTTACAAAAATGGATTCTAACTAATAACTTAAATTATTAATTCATTATTGGACACTATATTATTTTTAAATATGGATAAAACATGATAAATGTGGAAATTATAAAGATGTTATAATTTCATAAATTATTTACAAGCATTATTATGAAAATTATAAAAATATACTACTTACAGGTATAGATTAATAATAAATTAAAACTTGTAGACATTACTTATTTGATAAATACAAATTAGATTTTTTAAATTTAATTATAAAATCTTATTAAATTAAATACAAACTTACATATTTAAATAATGTTTAAAAATTTATTTAGAACATAATGATATGTTAAAATCATTATTAAATTAATCAAATAAAATACAAATCTTTAGTTATTAAAGAATTGACTAATTAAATGATTTAATTATATGTTTATAACAAATTCTAGAAAACCAAACCCTAGATCAATTGAACACCAGGTTCAAGATCTAACTTATTTAGGTTATGGATTTGTATCTATTTGCTTATGTGAATTATAATTCCTTAGGATAAATTTACTAGCTTGTCAACACCACACAAGGACTGAGGTGAGTTCATACTTAACTATACCCCTTTTTAATTATTTAAATATTTTAAGGAGGATACATGTTGTAATTGAAATTACAAATTATTTTTGTATATTATGTTAATGTGAGTTCATACTTAACTATTCCCCTTTTTAATCATTTAAATATTTTAGGGAGGATACATGTTGTAATTAAAATTACAAATTATTTTTGTATATTATGTTAAATAATAATATATTGAATCACATATGGTTATAATAAAAATCCTTCTCTGTAAACTGAACTATTAACAAGGTAGGGATCTTTTGGATAGTACTATCGGGGAGTGACTTACCCCCACAAAGGTTTGGACATGTGGTCCTTACCAAGATGCACAAAGTTCTTATTGTCATTCAGGATGACTGTTCTGGGTTGAGATCTGTCACACCCTCGCTTATAGCGGAAACACGAGGATGCGACGGACGGGATCGTCATAACACTTGGTATAATAACAGAGATACAATACATGCAAAATCCTCGTGTCATGACGTCGCCGACACAATGGTGACTTGTGTCGTGGTTAGTCAGTTCCACGACTATCATAGTCTTATTGATTCTAATCCAAAATACACAATGTTCAAATATGAAACAAATGACAAATATTACATATGCAAATCTATTGTAATCCTGAGGGTCTCTGCTAAGGCATCTGCTCTAGCTATCCTCTTTGATTATGTTCACCTGAAAGATATGCTCAAAAATTCACATATAATGTTGGTGAGTTCCGCAGGTTTAAATTGAAACATGTAATTGATGCTGCTGTATAAATTTGATATGGAATCATACTGCAAGCACAAACCACATAACATGTGTTTAAGACAACCAAACCCTAATGACGTTATGCATATAAATTCGACGGAATATATTCACCCTTGGCCGGATTGCTGGCAGCTGTGTTGGTAACTCGCAAAGTTAACCATCGTCGAAGGGTGGGGGTGTCAACCCCAGTAGTACTACCAATACCTATCCGTTGGTTCCTAACCCGGAATTAATGGTTGTATGAATGTTCCTAAGAATAACACCATGTATGCATGCAAAACAGATCATATGATTCCAAGTATGAAAACAGAATATACAGTGTACAGCATTGAAAACGGGTGAGCATACTTTTCCCCATTGATTGAAAACATTGAAAACTTGTATAAACATAAAAAGGGGCCACAAAACTCACCTTGATTTGTTGTAATGCACAAAGACTTCACAGATAAGCAATGCACGATCAAATATGGCCAATACCTAATATTAATTATAATTGAGTCTCTAAAATGTATTCAACATGAATTGGTATGTTTGATCGGATTCGGGTCAGTTCGGTTTGATGTTTATGATTTGGTTTATATCTTTGAGTTTAATTATCAATTTATTGATTTATATATTAAATTTAAAAATTTAAAGTATATTTTACAACTTGCAGTTATATTGGTAAATAATTTCGTAAGTTGTATATTTCCTAAAATTTCCATGATTAATTTATAATTACACACGATTTATAGTCCATTTTTATAAAATAACACTTATAATCTTTATAAATAATATTTTATAAAGTTTATTTAGGGTTTTTAAATAGAATAAATTTACAGAAAATATTTATATAGATTTAAAATAAAGGAAGTTTATAAAATTTATTTTATAATTTTTAGGAATTTTTGTAAAGTTTTTGGAAGCTTAAAAAGCTTTTTTAAAAAATATTACAGGTAACCGGGTTCGAAACCGGGACCTCCAACACCCACACACGCTCGTTTACCAGTGAACCAGAGGGCCGTGGCCGCGATGGATCTCCATTTGATTTGTTTTTAAGCTGAGTAACCCAGCTTCCCCCAAATCCCCGAAACCCTAATTTGATTTGGGTTCAATTGGACTTGAATTCGATCTTGTTAATAGTTACATTCATGGGGCTTTTGATCCCATGTATAAACGAGTAGATTAGAATTTTTAATTACATGTTTATATGTCGAATCGATGATAGAATAGATAAGAACAGGTCGCGGCTAATCTTGAATTCGAATGTCGATCAACTTGGATGGAATCAAATTGCTTGTACAGACTGCTTATATGATGCTTATGATCAAAAGCCCTTTGTTAATTGTGGTGTATATGGGTCGGAGTGTGGTGTACGGTTAGTTGCAGGTCGCGATGAAGTTGATGATATGATTCAGTGTTCGTGTGTGTTTTGTTTGCAATTAGAAGCTGTGTTCGAATTATTGATTGATAGTGTTGATTGAATTATTTTGATTAGAGTGGTATGTAAGGGGTTAATTAGCCGTTTGAAACTGTCGGGAATAAAGTAGAAAGATTATTACCGTTAATACGCGTTTTGAGGTTGCTTGGGTTTCGAATCTTGTCCCTGAAACGGTTCGGAATAATTTGGGCTATAAAATCAAGTTTTTATACGGTTTTGGGGTTCGCCGGCGTGTTGCCGGAATTTGGCCGGAATCCTGGCCGGAAAATCAAAAAGGGGCGGGGTTGGGTTTGAAAATTACAAAGTTACAATTTTGTCCCTGCAGTTTTATTTTTATTATTTCATGTTATAAACTTTCTTTTTAAGTTTTAAAATTACAAATACCCCCCTGCACTATTATTTTAGTCTTTGTTATTATATTATTATTATGATTATTATTATTATTATTATTATTATTATTATTATTATTATTATTATTATTATCATCATTATTATCATTATTATTGTTATTGTTAACCAATGGATATACGAAAAATTCGGTGAAATCGATAGATATATTACGAAATAATAAATACATGAGGATAGTTCACACACATGGAACGAGTACACGCTTATATTCACAATAAATAGATATAAACATACGTGAGGATCGTTAATACACACGATGAGTTAACGATCTTAATGCCAATGACGGTCTATTGGTGATAGATGCCACCACCATCACATTCACCACATGATCTCAACAAGAAGAATCTTAGGTTTACTTTCTGATTTGGGATATCTTGAATGTTTCCAAACTTTTTTCATTAAATCCATTGTATCATCTGAACTGTCACACTAATGTGACAGTAATCCACAATTTTCTTTGCTTGATTTTGTGAGGTGTCACAGTATCCCCCAGTTGAGGGAATTTCGTCCCGAAATTCAACTAGTGCTAGGTCCAAGAATGTCATCCTCGAACGATGAGGATATTTGAGTCTCATCTGATCCTCTCATCCCATGTAAACTCTGGACCTCGTTTGGAATTCCATCTCACACGAACAAGGGTATCTTGCTGCGTCTCAATTTCTTGACCTTTCGGTCCATGACCTCAATAGGTTCTTCCCGAAATGGAGACTTGATTAATCTTGATGTCCTCATAGGCACGTGAAGTGATTCGTCAGCTAAAACACTTCTTAAGGTTGATACATGGAAAGTATCATGTACACTGCAAAGCTCTTGTGGCAACCTTAACCGGTATGCCACTGGACCGATCCTCTCTGTGATCTCAAATGGTCCAATGTATCGCGGGGCTAACTTCCCCTTCTTTCCAAACCGAACGATCCCTTTCCAAGGAGAGACCTTAAGTAACACTCGATCTCCAACATTAAACTCTAACGCCTTCCGACGGTTGTCGGCATTAGCTCTTTTGGCGATCTCGAGCAAGCCTTAAATCTATCTTTGATTAGGAAAATTTATCGGTGTTTCTTGTATGATTTCAGGACCTGTTAGCTGACTCTCACCAATCTCGGCCCAGCATACAGGGGTGATCTACATTTTCGGCCATACAGCGCTTCGAATGGTGCACACCTAATACTAGTATGGTAGCTTATTGTAGGAAAACTCTATCAACGGTAGATGAGTATCCCAACTACCACAAAATCAATGACACATGCACGTAGCATTTCCTCAAGTGTTTGTATTGTGCGTTCACTTTGGCGTCTGTCTGGGGTGATAGGCTCTGTACTCATATCAGTCGAGTGCCCATCGCTTTCTGCAACGTCTGCCAAAAGCGGTGAAGTGAATCGGCTGTCTCGGTCGGATATGATTGACACTGGCACTCCGTGCCTTGCACAATCTCTTTGATGTACAATCTTGCCAACATATCCATTTATAGTCTTATCGGATAGGCAAGAAGTGTGCTGTTGTTAGTCGATCTACTATGACCCATATCGAGTCGTGGCCGCTGGTGTTCTCGGGAGGTGGTGATAAAATCTATTATGATGTTCTCCCTTTCCACTCGGAATTTCAGGTTGTTGCAATAATCCCGATGGCTTCTGGTGTTCAGCTTTAACCTTGGAACACGTCAAGCATTTGCTCACATATAGAGCAATGTCTTTCTTCATACCGGCCACCAGTACAGATCCTCAGATCATGGTACATCTTGTTTGCACCAGGATGAACAGAATATCGAGTCTTATGTGCTTCATCCAAGACTAATGTACGTACATCTCCCCATTTGGGGACCCATATGCGATCAATGAAGTAATGTACGCCGTCATCCTTGCGATTCATCTGTTTATCCAACCCTCGGAATTCTTCTCCCGCAAGGTTTTCTTCTTTTAGAGCCTCAATTTGCGCATTTTGGATTTGAGCTTTCAAGTTCGTTTGAATAGTCAATCCCAAGGCTCGAACACGTAATGGTTTTACGCGTTCTTTACGACTGAGGGCATTAGCCACCACGTTTGCTTCCCCGGGTGATACCAGATTTCGCAATCGTAGTCAATAAGTAATTCTACCCATCGTCGTTGTCGCATGTTGAGCTCTTTCTGATTTAGGATGTGTTGAAGGCTCTTATGATCGGTATAGATGATTGTAAGGCCTCGTTCCCGGGCACCTCACAGTTGGTCATTCACAGCATAAAACATACATATTATTAAATTAAGCAGCGGAATTAAGTTGGCAAAAACCCTTCATTCATTTTAAACACTGTGTTAAGCATACATTCTAGTTCATAAGTCACAAAATAATTAGTCGAATGAATTACAAAACAACAGTATCATCAAAACATAATGGATGTCAGTCTTGCCCGTCCTTCTTTTTCACGAATAAGACCGGAGCACCCCAAGTCATTGATTCTCGGTAACGGATACCGATTCTTTATTGTCAACTTGTTCAATTCACGGTAGTCGATACACATTCTCATGCTACCGTCCTTCTTTTTCACGAATAAGACCGGAGCACCCCAAGGAGAGATACTCGGTCTAATGAAGCCCTTATCAAGCAACTCTTGCAGTTGCTCCATCAACTCCTTCATTCTGTCGGAGCCAATCGATACGGTGCTTTAGCAATAGGTTGGGCACCGGGTATCAAGTCAATCTGAAATTCGATTTTGCGGTCAGGTGGCAATCCCGATAAGTCTTCCGGGAATACATCTGGAAACTCACACACAACCGAACGTCGGATAGTTCTGGTGTTGGCGTTTCCACATCCTTACATAACATAGGTAGGCGTTGCACCCACGCCTCATGCACTTCCCCGCCACCGCCATCGAAATCACCTTCGGAATCATCGTTACCCGATCACGTATATTGTCACCAGACTTCCGTCAGATGCCGTCAATCTAATCATCTTCTTTTGACATACGATATTCGCTTCATAGGTTGCCAACCAATCCATCCTAGTACTACATCAAATCCACCTAGAGGCATCACATGTAATCTAGCAGCAAACCTATGACCTTCTAATTCTATGGTACAGTCCTCTATCACATCGGTAACTCTAGTGGACTTACCAATAGCGGTTTCTACTTCAAAGGGCTCACTAATGCATTTACTACTAACAGGCAATTTAGCACCGAAAGTGGCAGAAATGAAACTCTTACTAGCACCAGAATCAAATAACACAGAAGCAAGAGTTTGATTTACTAGAAACGTACCTGACACAAACATCGGGTCCGTCCTAGCCTCCTCCCTGGTCATGGTGAAAGCTCTGGCACTTGCCTTCTGCCCTTCAGTCCCGGCCGTCTTCTTTGCCCGGAACTCTCCACCTCGGCTTTCTGCAGTCTTTGCTCATATGGTCCGCCTCACCGCAGGTAAAACACCTCAGTTCCTTACAATCCTTCGAGATGTGGCCCAGCTTCCCGCACCTGTAGCACACCTTGAGCCCCATTCTGCACTCACCCGTATGCTCCTTCCCGCACTTGCCACACCTTTTGGGCCCTGAGCTTGATGGCCCCACCCTACGGTCATCCACTCTCATCCTTTTGTTGTTCGGGGTCAAGCCACCACGCCCGAACCGCTTCCCATTCCAGTTTCGGTCACCCCCACCAGCCTTCTTCACCTCTGCATCCGCTACCTCCCTCTCATCATAGAGCCTCCCAGCCAAATCCACTGCCGACCTAAAAGTGCTTGGTCGTGCAGCAATCAAATGCCTACGAATGTCGGTTGGCAGCCCTTGAACGTACGGTTAATCTTCCGTGACACCGGTGTTACTTGATCTGGCACCAGCCTAGCCATCTCATTGAATTTGGTGGTGTATTGCTGGTGGGTCATGGTTCCCGCTTCAAATTGTAGGAACTCCCTCTCGATCTTATCGAGTTCCCTGTGAGGACAAAACTCCTCAATTACCAGCTTCCTCAACTCGGACCATTTCATCTTTCCTATGGCCCTGCTGCCCTCAGCTTGGACGATATTGTCCCACCAACATAGTGCTGAGTCAGTAAAGGAGTGGGTGGCAAACTTCACCTTCTGATCTTCCCGGCACTCACTGATCTCGAGTACCGCTTCCATCTCCCTTACCCATCGGTGAGCGGTTGCAGCAGTGCCATTGCCATCGAAAGTCGGGGGCTTGCACCTCTGAAATGCCCTGTAACTGCATCCCTTGGTCGTCACCCCTACCAATCATCTTCCTCTTCATCAGATACTACTATCTCAGGATCCGGTCGTTCCTCTCCCCCTTGCTTTCCTTCCCAGTTGAACCTCTCCTGTCCTACTTCTCCTTTCTCTCCTCATTCCTCACAGCTCGAATAACATCGGTCACTATAGATGGCATAACTGCCTGCAGGACCTGGTGTACCTCATCAGCAATCGCCTCCCTAGCTGAGGCATTCAGGTTAGCATTCTCAGTTTCTTATTCCGGTCAAGAACCTCGGGGTTCACAGGAGTCGTCTTAGGAGCTTTAGCACTGCTCCTAGTCGTACGCGGACGACCTCTACCTCTAGCAGCCTTGGAAGGTTTCTTCCCAGCCATTTCCTATGCACTATAAGATTCAAACACTAAAACAGTCATTCGAGGAAACAGCTCAGTTTATGTCAAGTATAGTAAGTCCCTAATTACAGTGGCCAGTTGTGATTAGCCACTTACTTACTCTTCACACCCCAAGCACTCCCTATCCTGACTACATCAGCATCTAAATCTACTAAGAACACATAAATCACATAGCACACGCACATAATACTGATTAACTTTTAAGAAAAAACAATACCTGATGGCACATGACTACTCGGGCTGACATCCCTCTTCCTGTCCCATTCTCAGTTTAAGTTAAGGTTATTTTTTGAAAATTTGCCCGTTTCACTTAAACTTTAGCTCTGATACCAACTTGTAAGGCCCCGTTCCCGGACACCTCACAGTTGGTCATTCACAGCATAAAACATACATATTATTAAATTAAGCAGCGGAATTAAGTTGGCAAAAACCCTTCATTCATTTTAAACACTGTTGTTAAGCAATACATTCTAGTTCATAAGTCACAAAATAATTAGTCGAATGAATTACAAAACAACAGTATCGTCAAAACATAATGGATGTCAGTCTGCCCGCCGTGTAGCCATCCCCGTGTGCCATCCTCAGCAACCTGTTACCTGCCAACTGGAAAATACATAAAAGTCAGCGTTGCTGAGTGAGTTCTAGTTTTGTAATTATAATACTTTATTTTTTCATTCAAAACCCATTCCTCATTCTTGTAGGTGATCATACATCATACGTACACTTAGGTAATATTTTTATATCTTCATCATCGTTCAATTCGTACTTTTATTATTCTTCTTCCGGTCTTTTGCAACACATAGTGCTCACCCATTAGCAACCTCAAGGATTGCAAGACTTTTGGTCTGTTGCGACACTGAGTCACTCACCCATTACCAACCTCACGGGTTGTAAGTCTTCTGCGGTCTTTTGCAACACAAAGTTGCTCACCCATTAGCAATCTCAAGGATGCAAGACTTTGGTCTGTTGCGACACTGAGTCACTCACCCATTACCAACCTCACGGGTGTAAGTCTTCTGCGGTCTTTGCAACACAAGGTTGCTCACCCATTATCAATCTCAAAGATTGACCTGTGTGCATCCTTCGGGGTAGCGAACCTGCATCACAGTTGAGCTAACACCTGCCAGGGGTGTGCACCTCCATACATTTGCTTGCAAGCCTTTCTTACGTTCATTTACATTCCATTCTCTTTATCATTAATCTTTCACTTTATTAATGATAATAATTCCTGTCTTGATCATGATCATTCCACGTAAAGTCATACAATATTATTAAATAAGCATATTATAATAATAATACTAATAATATCAATAATAAGCTTAATAATAGCCCTAATCATAACATTAATTAAAATATTAAGAAAAGGGATATTATTACATTCAAACATAATCATACGCGTATAATAAAGTCCCAGTCACCATTCATGCGAAAGCCCTACTGCACATACTCCAAGAAAATTCCGTTAAAATTCTAAGTGTTTGGGCGTAAGAGCCTTGTTCAGTCGTTTCACCACTGTCGGACATACCAGCTTACACTTAGAAAATTGTCGACTCTGGTCGTATGAGCACTGTTGGGCGTATGAGCCCTGTTCAGTCGTTTCACCTTATACTTAGAAAATTTTTCCTAGTCATACGACCACTGTTCAGTCGTTCATCCCCTATACTTAGGAATTTTTTTCTAGTCATACGACCACTGTTCAGTCGTTTCATCCCCTATACTTAGGAATTTTTACAGACTTATGAGTACTGTTGGGACATATAAGTATTGTTGGGACATATGACCCTTAAAATATTTCTAAGTCAAATCCTGGGCATATAAGCACTATTCAGACATATTATCTTGTACTTAGTTTTCTAAGTCAAAATTTCAGACATATGACCACTATTTGGCCTTATTAGGCGTATTAGCAGCCTGTTCATGTGTCTAATTCACATTCCAGTCCCCAAACATTATAATACCTAGTTCTAAACATGTACACACGATTCCAGGCATAAACTTAACATAAACATAACAATACGTTCATCCCAAAACATAATCTATACACATACACATCTACATATCATACGGGTATCATACCCAAATTTATAAAAACATACATACATGCATTTTCCAGCCCCAAATTTTTTAAAAACGTGTAAAAAGGGGTCTAGAAACTCACCTTAATTGTCCTCCGAGTTACACTCTTCTCCCGAGCTTCTTCAACCAATTCCAACACTTTGAGACCTTCTTAACACGCATTTGAACATATAGAAACACACATAAGCATTTAACCGAGGCTAATCTAGCCAAGAACAACTTAAAAACATTAAACCTTACCTAAAAATCGAATTCTTCTTCTCGTTCTTCAAAAACCCGAGAGTCTCTCTGCTTTCTCTCTCTACATTTCGAACAAGAAAAGAGTGTGCAGTGGGTATGGGCGACCATATCGCCTTTTACACCAACTTTTCAGATTTTTGTCATTTTTAACACTTTTGGTCCCTCAACTTGGGGTTGAATTTCTTTTCCCCCATTTTCTTTCTCTTTTATTCTTTTGTTTCTTTAAAAGAAATATCGGGTGTTACAATGATGCATTTGGTTCCATACAGATAGTGCCTCCATATCTTAAATGGCAAAAACTACAGCGCCCAACTCTAAATCATGAGTTGTGTAGTTCTTCTCGTGTACTTTTAGTTGTCGTGAGGCATAGGCAATCACCTTATCTCTTTGCATTAACAACACCCCAATCCTTGATGCGAAGCATCGCAGTACACCACGAAGTCGTCATTTCCTTCCGGAAGGGACAATATTGGAGCATTGCACAACTTTTCTTTTAACTTTTGGAAAGCTTGTTCTTGTGCATGTCCCCAATCAAACTTCTTATCCTTCTGGGTTAGCATGGTCAACGGTTGTGCGATTTTTGAAAAGTTCGCAATAAAGCGTCGATAATATCCGGCCAATCCTAAGAATTGTCGGATTTCTGATTGTGTTTGGGGTATATCCCATTTCTTCACCGCTTCAATCTTGCTGGGGTCTACATGGATTCCATCCTTGTTAACCACATGGCCCAAAAACTTCACTTTTTGAAGCCAGAATTCACACTTCGAGAATTTGGCGAAAAGCTTCTCTTCCCGCAACAATTCCAAAATGCTCGAAGGTGTTTCTCGTGGTCTTCTTTCGAACGAGAATAGATAAGTATCGTCTGTGAACACGATTACAAACTTATCTAAGTATGGTTTGCACACTCGATTCATCAAATCCATGAACACAGTTGGTGCATTAGTCGCCCAAACGCATGACTAAGAACTCATAGTGCCCGTAACGAGTCCTGAATGCTTTTTCGGTATGTCATCCTCAAAAACTCTCAGTTGATGATATCCAGATCGAAGATCAATCTTGGAGAAGTACGAAGCTCCTTGTAATGATCAAAAAAATCATTAATTCTGGGAAGAGGGTATCGATTCTTCACAGTCAACTTGTTTAACTCACGATAATCGATACACATACGAAATGACCCCGTCTTTCTTCTTGACAAATAGAACCGTGCTCCCATGGTGAATGACTCGGCCGAATGAATCCCTTCTCCAATAACTCTTGTAGTTGGTTGGAGAGTTCCTGCATTTCGGATGGTGCTAATCGATATGGTGCTTTGGCTACCGGCGTAGCTCCAGGAACCAACTCGATACGAAATTCTACCTGTCGTAGAGGAGGTAAACCCGACAAATCATCAGGAAATACTTCCGATAATCTCGCACCACAGGAATATCTGTCAACTTGATGCCTTCTTTCTTCTTTTCTACAACGTGAGCCAGGAGTGCATAGCACTGCTTCCGTAGACATCGTCACGTCTTCATGCAGGAAATAAGCTTCAGAGTTCTTCCGGTCGCTCTCCTTGAATCTTGAGTACCTCTCCATTGGGCATGGGGATTCGTACTACTTTCTCCCGACAAACGATCTCGGCTCCGTGCTTTGACAACCAATCCATTCCCACGATCACGTCGAAGCTCCCTAGCTCGAAAGGTATTAAGTCTATGTCGAAGGCATGGTCTTCTAATATTATGGAGCATTGTCTAATGATCTATCTGCTGGTATGAATCTACCGTTGGCCATTTCTACAAAAAAGCTAGTTTCTAGCCTACTCGGTTTCAAGTCAAGTATGTGTGCAAAATCAGAAGATATGAAGCTATTATCTGCTCCAGTATCAAACAATATAGATGCAAAGTGGTTGTTGAGAAGATACGTACCCGTGACTACATTGGATCTTGACGGGCATCATTGGCTCCAATGACGAAGGCACGTCCTCTTGCAGCATTCCTTGATTTCCTTGGGCTGGATTACCAGCTATAGCCAGCATTGCTGCTGGTTATTGCCTTGTTGACCAGGTGCTCTGTTCAGTCGGGACACTTGTTTCGAAAGTGATCAAGACCTCCGCATTCATAGCATGCCCTGGCGTTCCCGGCGGGGTTAACCGCATTGATGGGCGTGACCAGGTTTGGCGCAATTCTACAATCTTTCGCCCAATGACCCAAGCGCCTACAGTTCGTGCATTCCCGACATGGCCTTGCTGGGAATGGTGCCATTACACTTGTTGCACTTGGGGTGCGGTCCCGTGTAATCCTTCGTCCCTTGAGTCACGGCCACAAAGTTTCTGCTCGTTTTGGCCCTCTTATCAAACTTTCCAGTACCAGACCGACTTGTTTCCCCAGCCTCTTTCCTTTCTCCGCTCCCCTACCCAGTACTCCTGTTCTTATCATCTCGTCAGTAAGAGCGCCCGCTTTCAGAATCGCGCTCTGGATTGTAGGAGGAGCAGCTGCAGTTACCATCGCCCGGATTTGAGGCGCGAGTCCCCAAATGTATCTTTCTATCCTCTTGGATTCCGGTAGTGACTAGGTGTGGAACTAGTCTAGCCAACTCGTGGAATCGGTCAGTATAAGCTGCATGCCCTACCCCCACCATAGCATGATTCCAGAACTCATGTTCAAGCTTCTGCATCTCGTTGAGGGGGTAGTATTCCTCGGTAATCAAGGCCTTGAATTCATCCCAGGTCATTTGTATCGCAGATTCCCTTCCCCTAGCTGGAACCTGGGTGTTCCACCAGGTTAGTGCTCTGCCCTGCAGTGAGCACGTAACATACTTGATCCGCTGGCTGTCGAGGCATTCACTGATGTCGATCACAGCCTCCATTTTCTCAAGCCATCTAGTCAGGGCTATCGCCCCACCTTTCCCATCAAATTCGTGGGGTTTACAAGCCACAAACTCTTTATATGTGCATCCCCGTTTGGTATGGTTGATACCAGTTTCGTTTCCATTTGTTCTGCCAATGTCAGTGTCATCCACTACTCCTTGGTTGTGTTGGCCATTGGTGTTGTGATCACCGTGGTGAGGTTGATTTAGTAGGGCGTCGCTTACTTGAGTTACGATGGTCGGAACCAATGCAGCCAACTGCTGAGCAATCAAAGCAGCTATATCAGGATTGCCAGTTTCCTGATTATTGTCGGCTGGAGCACCACCAGCTCTTGAGGGTCTACCCCTCCTCCTGTTTTGTGGGGCTTCAGCTTCTTGGTTGGTTTTGCGTGTGACTCTTTTAGGTGCCATCTTCTAACTACAGAAAGATGGAAATTTTAGTCACCGCATGATTTCATTAATTAATTCATAATAACCTATGCTTCGGTCCATCAAGATCATTATGTAGCCCAGATTAAGCACATTCTTAGTATACCGTGATGCTTATATATAGGGTTCCCCACAGCGTTCCCACCACATCCAGGATATACCTTGAATAATACTTAAACTAGTTACATAACATCTTAATTTTCCTTAGCATCTACTCAAAGAATAATGTTCATAAGGTCAATATCGTGATTGGAAATACTATGAAGGCTTTAAGTGGGACAGGACTTGATAATGTTTGATTGCCTTCAACAGGATTATGTTTGATTGCCTTCAACAAGGACTTATGTTTGATTGCCTTCAACAAGGACTTACTAGAATTATGACCCTAGCACCCTAGGGTATAGAATAGAAACGCGTAATACTCATGATCGTCACCTCATGGTAAGATTAGCCAGACTTCTCATGCATGGCGAATTACAATTACGTGTGCACCCGTAATGGTAATCTACCTTACATGATCACCCTTAATTCACTTACCCCAAGTTAACATTATAGTATTACTTATATTCAACAAGCACAAATAATGTAATGTCCTTATGTCCTTGAGCCAGTATTCCAATTATAGCATGTATAGCAAATAAGCACATAAGCACATTATGTCTAATGATAACTGCATATCCGACACATTCCAGAATTTCAGTCATAACCATGATAGGGTCGGATTCAATATCCGAGATCGACACTACGCGTGATCACCGAAGTTCCCTAATAATATGATGTTGTACAAGCGTCTAGTTTGTACTTTTCCCTTTCAGTAGTTTGTACAACAGCTGAAGAGTTTGTTCTTCAGCTGTTATACTTTCAGTAGTTTGTAAACGACTGGAGAGTTTGTTCTTCAGTCGTTGTACCTTTTCAGTACTTGTAGCAGTTAGAACACTTAACCATTTTTGTAAGAGGGTGTCAACTGTTTGACATCTAGTATCAAAGTATCCCATGGAGAAAGACTAAGAGTAATAATGTCTTCCTCGGGATGTTCAGATAACACGTGTATATGTATAAAATCAAGTATATAGGAACATACTTGTAGATTATTAGGTATATAGGAATATACCTGTATATTAAGTTCATAGACTTAATACTTGACCCATTTACCTTATAGACTTGTGTATTGACCATAGTTTATCACTCATCCCAGAAATCCCCAGGTAGCGTAACGGGTCTCGCAATGAGATTTATACGAATACGCTTGCCTTAGCCCGAAGGCCTTTTGCCAGGAAATCCAGAATACAGGTGTCTATGTGTCACACAAATCATGAAAGACATTTAGGTAAAATCAAATGCACACAATCCCTAGCATGCATTCTATATGAAGGTTCTTAGGTTATAGTATAGGTGAATTCTCCACCTAATTCTCTATAACCAAGGCTCTGATACCAATCTGTCACACCCTCGCTTATAGCAGAAACACGAGGATGCGACGGACGGGATCGTCATAACACTTGGTATAATAACAGAGATACAATACATGCAAAATCCTCGTGTCATGACGTCGCCCGACACAATGGTGACTTGTGTCGTGGTTAGTCAGTTCCACGACTATCATAGTCTTATTGATTCTAATCCAAAATACACAATGTTCAAATATGAAACAAATGACAAATATTACATATGCAAATCTATTGTAATCCTAAGGGTCTCTGCTAAGGCATCTGCTCTAGCTATCCTCTTTGATTATGTTCACCTGAAAGATATGCTCAAAAATGTCAACACATAATGTTGGTGAGTTTCGCAGGTTTAAATTGAAAACATGTAATTGATACTGTATAAATTTGATATGGAATCATACTGCAAGCACAAACCACATAACATGTGTTTAAGACAACCAAACCCTAATGACGTTATGCATATAAATTCGACGGAATATATTCCCCTTGGCCGGATTGCTGGCAGCTGTGTTGGTAACTCGCAAGTTAACCAATCGTCGAAGGTGGGGGTGTCAACCCAGTAGTACTACCAATACCTATCCGTTGGTTCCTACCCGGAATTAATGGTTGTATGAGTGTTCCCAAGAATAACACCATGTATGCATGCAAAACAGTATCATATTGATTCCAAGTATGAAAACAGAATATACAGTGTACAGCATTGAAAACGGGTGAGCATACTTTTCCCCCATTGATTGAAAACATTGAAAACTTGTATAAACATAAAAAGGGGCCACGAAACTCACCTTGATTTGTTGTAATGCATAAAGATTTCACAGAATAAGCAATGCACGATCAAATATGGCCAATACCTAATATTAATTATAATTGAGTCTTTAAAATGTATTCAACATGAATTAGTATGTTTGATCGGATTCGGGTCAGTTCGGGTTGACGTTTATGATTTGGTTATATCTTTGAGTTTAATTATAAATTTATTGATTTATATATTAAATTTAAATAATTTAAAGTATATTTTACAACTTGCAGTTATATTGGTAAATAATTTCGTAAGTTGTATATTTCCTAAAATTTCCATGATTAATTTATAATTACACACGATTTATAGTCCATTTTTATAAAAATAACACTTATAATCTTTTTAAATAATATTTTATAAAGTTTATTTAGGGTTTTTTAATAGAATAAATTTATAGAAAATATTTATATAAGATTTAAAATAAAGGAAGTATATAAAATTTATTTTATAATTTTTAGGAATTTTTGTAAAGTTTTTGGAAGCTTAAAAAGCATTTTAAAAAAATAATGCAGGTAACCGGGTTCGAACCCGGGACCTCCAACACCCACACACGCTCGTTTACCAGTGAACCAGAGGGCCGTGGCCGCGATGGATCTCCATTTGATTTGTTTTTAAGCTGAGTAACCCAGCTTCCCCCAAATCCCGAAACCCTAATTTGATTTGGGTTTCAATTGGACCCGAATTCGATCTTGTTAATAGTTACATTCATGGGGCTTTTGATCCCCATGTATAAACGAGTAGATTAGCATGTTTAATTACCTGTTTATATGTCGAATCGATGATAAAATAGATAAGAACAGGTCGCGGCTAATCTTGAATGTCTTGAATGTTTCCAAACTTTGTTCATTAAATCCATTTGTATCATCTGAACTGTCACACTAATGTGACAGTAATCCACAATTTTCTTTGCTTGATTTTGTGAGGTGTCACAGTTGAGAAGGCAGATATGCGCTATGTAAAGTTTGTCATTATAGTTCCACTTACAACCCATATGAGGATAAATGTAAAGAGAGGATTTGCGCCCTCTGATTTGAATTATTATAACTAACATAATATACACATAAAAAGGAAAAGGGAAAATAAACTATGATACATGGGCAAATCCTATGTGAAGGATTTGTTGGCTTGTACGTTTTAAGTATATGGGATAGTGAGTTCACCTTATAAAAGGTTTCGACAGGCTATTCATATACAAATAAACTATGATACATGGGCAAATCCTATATGAAGGATTTGTTGGCTTGTACTTAGTAAGTATGTAGGATAGCGGGTTCACCTTATAAAAGGGTTCTGACAGGCTATTCATATACAAAGTGATACCAGTGAGTAGTTTGTACTCACACTTTTACAATAAACACTTCTTTGAATGATAATGGATGATTTATCAAATATGTTTTACTCACCTATGAACTCGCCAACCCTGTGTTGGCACTTGATTTTCCATGTATTCTGAGGCATCTACTAGGAGCTTATGGACATGCACGTAGGATCATATAAGAGCTCAAGATACATTTTGCTTATTATTAAGACATGATTAGACATATCGTTATGAAACAAGTTATGAAGAAGTCTATCTTTTATTTACGCTGCGTATAATATCTAATGCTCTGAATAATAATGAAATGATTATCTAAAATTCATCATATAGATAACTGCATCTCATGAGTGACTATTGTGTTCGATCCTGTTTGCTCACCCCTCCGTGATAGATTCCAGACCCGGAATTTGAGGGTGTGACAGGAAATTGTTTGAAAATTTACATATGAAAAGAAATAAGAAAATATCTAGATAGAATGTATCCTTTTTTTGAATGGCGGAGAGTTGTTCTCAACAACATTTGAATTTGAATATCGAAATGGAGCATATGCAGTTTACAAATATTAAATTCTAATATTAATAATCAATTCGAGTATTTGGGTTAATAATTTTAAATTTTGAAAATTTTCTATATTTTAACAATATCGCACAACATTTGCTTGCATTATATAACATAATACCATTATTTTATTATATTTATACAATAAATTTTTCTATTTACTTTTCTTCCACTATCAACGATATTCAAAAATATACGAAATAACTTCTCCTATGATAAAAAAAGTTCAGGTATTTTTTATGAAAAACTTCTTTTACTTCTCCATTATTCACACATTCATTATATTCGACTTATTTCGTATTGCATTCAATTACAATATTACATACACTTAGATTTAAAAACAAGTTTTAATGACAAATCTTAATACTGATATTTGTATGTCCTGTGATCATAACTTTCACTTCGGTCATTTTTTTAATTTATATATACTGGTTTATACATTATTGATAAACCATCAAGTTAATTTTCAACTGGATATCATTAGTATCAGAAAAAACTTTCTTAAAATATCTTGACATATCATGCCATTATTCATTTATTAAGACAATCAATGTATAATAATCTGGTAAAAACTTAACTTATATTGAGTTTATTATGGTTGAGAATAATGTATTGTTCAACTAATCAAATTGTCACTTATTCTTTTAATAATTATCTTATAAAATATATCCTCTATATATCTTTATTTTTTAACATTTGTAATTACATGACACTATAATACAGGGGAATATTTTAAAATATAATTTAAAATATAATTTCTTAAGTTTGAGAAGTTATTGACTAACTCTGGTTAAAGATTTGTATACAAAAATGTTTTTAGATATTTATAAACATTAATATTATTTTTCTATATATTTAATTATTTTAGTTAATTTACATGTATACACATTTATATAATCGACTTTCACATGCGTATATATTACAGACTTATTAATATTAACTGATAATTACGATTCTATTTATTCTAAAAAGTAAATCACATTGATAATTCTTGTAGTTTGGTTAAAAGTTTTGATTTGGTGCTTAAACTGTTAAAATTTTAAATATAGTCCCTAATATTATATTTATCTTTCATTATTCATCCTTATTCTGTTAGTTCAATTACTAATGTTAATTTTTTTAAAATGACTATTTAACCTACAGAGATCAGCAATGGAATTTAATTTTTATTTAAGTAAAAAATGTTTTAAACATGTCATTTTTAGAATATTCAGGTTTTTAAAAGTTTCTCTAACACTTTTGACTTTTTAAGTGTCTCCCTTAAAACTTTTTAATTTTTAAAGGTGCTTCTTAAAAACATTATCGTCCTATTTAAAACCATTCGTTTTTTAAATGTAATTTTATAATTATTTATTTTCTAAATATTAATCTTAAAACTATTTATTATTGAACATTTTTAAAAATATTAAAAATGTCATTTGGAAATGAATTGTTTTGAAAAAGATGTTTAAAAGTGATTGTTTTTTAAGATGCTTTAAAAAATAAATGGTTTAAGAAAAATTTAGAAAACCAAATAGCTTTAAAAACATTTAAATATCAAACGGTATTAAGAATAACATTTAGAAAACAGACGGTTTAACACATTAAAAAGCAAACATTTTATAAAATATGTTATTAAAAACTTATTCATGTATTTAAGACGTATTTTTTCATATACTAAACATATTACTAATCAATAATAAAAATATTAAAAATTAAAAAAACTTTTGAGAAAACAAGAATATAAAGCTTTCCTTAATAAAATAATCCCATAGATTAAACATAAATTGAATGGATGGTCGATGCGTGTTCATTTTAATAATTTTAATATTATTAATTGTTAACTAATAAAACTTGAGATCATAGATAAAAAAAGAAAATATTAGGATCATATTCTGACTTAAATGACTAAATTCAAACTTTAACATAACATAGGAACCATACATATAATTTACTCTATATTAAATTTAACTTTTTTAACCTATGTAATACAGGGGTAGCTGGCTAGTGTTAAATATTAATATTATCTGGTGTACTTGTTATGATGTGGCAACTTTATTCAATAAAACGAGGGAAATAATTAAATGGAATATCTATACTATATATATAAGCATATAACTAGGGTATTTTAAGATATTATAAAATTAAGAATAATAATTTTATTCTATGCATAAGATACAACCGCTTTTAAGGGTAAAATAATATTTATAACATTATTGTAACATCCCGAGTTTCAGGGTCAGATGTAATAGTTAAAATAAAAAAATAAACTTTACATTTTGTATTTGTTATACGAGTAAGTAATGAGTGAAATGACTATTTTAAATCTAAAGTTTTAGATTAATATTAGTGTCGTAAGAGTCCGTTTAAATATATATAAATATAATAATATATTATATTAAAACGTGCTCCGTTTTTAATGAAACTTGGGTCGACTCATAGAGAAAAATAAACTCGTCTCAATGGTATATTTAAAATTTTATAAGACATTATATTTAAAACGTTATAAGAGAAAACAAAGTAATCAGCTAAATTATTTATAATGATATAATAATATTATTATTAAAAAATAGTTAAGCTAGTAGACACGCAATTCAATTTTGTTTTCGACATCGCCAGCTTAACTTTTTCACCTGTCTACTTGCTTTCTTATAAATAGAAACCTTAAAGTTGAATTTAGATTATAAGTTTTCTCGGGAACACTCTAGTATTATGAGAATCCCGAGTAATCGATACTCCATTGGGTATTGTTATTAGTAGTTTTGGAGCTCGTGTGGGAGCGCGAGTAGTGAGACTCCACATCAAATTGTCGTAGATAGTTGTAAGGTATGTTCTTGTTTAAATTTATATCAAGTTAATTATTATTTATTTTAGATTATTATTATTATTAAGAGTATTTTAGTATTAATAGTATTATTACTTTAGGCGTTAGGGTTATTGTTAAGGGTGGGTATTAGATAGCCTAGCCTTAGTTAGGCATGGACTAATCACACATGTTTAAACAAGTAGCGTAAACCAATATCTAACTATTACAATAACTAGTTTGTTGCACCGTTATCTAACATAGGATTACTTAAATTATATCAGGACCTCGAGATATTACCAGATTGTACTGTGAAAGGTTATCAAATGTTGTGCAACTGCTAAACAGGTGAGTTTCTCTGAACTATTTTCTAAAACGGGATGTGATGTTCTGATAACTTGTAATAATTGAAAAATTGACTATCAATAGCATGTGTGATATATGGCAATGCTTGATAGAATGCTTGAGGGCTGCTTGTAATGCCTGGATATTTTCTTTGAAGCCGACGAAAGAAGAAAAGAAATAAAGTCCAAAGTTGAGGGACCAAACTTGCCAAAACAGGAAGAAATTTGGATGAGTGGGGGTATAAAAGGGGGAGGGCAGCCCCCACCCTCCCCATTCTTGCAAAAACTCAGCCAAAGGGAGAAGAGAAGGAGAAAAGGGAGAAAAGGTTAGTTCGGGTGGATTCGAGTGTGAAAATCAAAGTGTAGCGGGTCAAATCGAAGCTCTACTCGACGGGGTTGTTTGTGTGAGTTATAGGACCCCTTTTTACACGTTTTTGGTTGATTTTGGGGCTAGAACACATCTGAAACTCGTTTTATGTTTGTGTGTGTTTGACCCATTTGTATGTGTTCACGAGTGATGCATTTGGAGTTTGTTTCCGGGCTTGTGTATGCTTGAATATTGTTATGGTATGCATTCCTAAGGTTTAGTATGGTTGATTTAGGCTTAGAATTAGTTTGGATGAGCTAGGGGACCGACTGGAGGCCATGCGGCCGAATGGGGTGCGATTGAGGTTCATTCACACGATTGAGTTTCATTCACATGATTGGGGGGGGGCAATCGCATGGGAGTCATGCGACTAAAGGCCCATTCGCATAAGTGCTCATTTGCATAGTGTTCAACCGCATGAGGTCCATTCACATAGTGTTCAACCGCATGAGGTCCATTCGCATAGTGTTCATTCGCATGGATGTCCTTTCGCACAAGGCTCAATCGCCTGGTGTTCATTCGTATGGGGTTCAGTCGCATGGGAGGCCCTGCGACTAAAGGGTGCCCATACGCCCATGTAGGGCTTGTGTACCCGAGGAAAAGCGTAGTTTAATTACTGACTTTCGGGGGAAAATGCAGATGTAAGTATTGATGTGGAAGTTCCTATAAGTTCATGTAAGATGACTGTTGAGGCCTTAGTGGTTATGTTGGGCATGATGATGATGTTGCATGATTATGCATGATGTATGTTATGTATGTATGATGTTGCCCTGTATGATGATGCTAACTGTGTATGTTGATGTTCCTTATTATGACGTATGTTTATCCTTCCCGTGGCATTACGTGTTATGTTAATGAATGAAAGGAAAGTATTATGTAACGTAAAGTGAAAGATAATAAAAGAGGAACATGATGAATGAATGCATGCATTAATGAATGAATGAATGTAAGAAAGGCTTGCAAGCAAATGTATGGAGGTGCACACCCAATCAAGGTGTTAGCTCAGCGATGTGCGGGTTAGCCACCCCCGAAGGATGCACAATGGGGTCCAATCTTTGTGATTGACCATATGTATGGGATCCTTGCCGCTTGCCCTAGGTGACTGAATCAGCTTCGTGCACAATGTTCGTGGTTTAATTACAACAGGTCCAGCATCAGCTTTGTGCATAATGTTCGGGGTATAGCATATGGCATTGATCTAAAATGAAAGAGAAAAGATAAGTGGTGAATGTACTTACCCTAGGTACTGGAGCCAGCTCCGTGCGCAATGTTCGAGGTGCATGAAAAACCTCAGGCTCAATTATTCGCTTCATGCACAATGTTCGGGGTAATGTACATGTGATCGAAAGTAATAAACATACGAATGAAAGTAAGAATTTATGAACGAATGTGAATGAAAGTAACGAATATGAATGGCAATGACGTACGTTGAATGAACAAAAGTTAACGAATGAATGATGAAGATAATAATGATATTATCTATGTGTACGTATGATGTATGATCGCATGAAAGTAAAGAACGGTTTTTTACAAAGAAAAAGTATGTTTTATTAAAAACTAGAACTCACTCAGCAACGCTGACTTTGATGTGTTTCCAATGGCAGGTAATGTTGCTGAGTATGACACGGGGTGGCTACTCAGCTCTTTGGATGGCATCCATTCATATAATGCTTTTGTGATGTAATGCAACAATGTATTTTGTAACTGATTAACGATGTATTATTTTGCAAAAGCCTTGATAATGAAATGAAATGTCATTTTTGAATGTTTCCACTGCGATGTTTCATGAAATACAAATGTAATTATATATTTTATGTGTGATGATTGGTCAGCTGTAAGCGTCCAAGGAACGGGGCCTTACAAGTTGGTATCAGAGCTAAAGTTTAAGTGAAATGGGTAAATTTTCAAAATGAACCTTAACTTAAACTGAGAATGGGACGGAAAGAGAAGGGATGCCAATCTGAGTAGCTGCGTGCCATCAGGTATTTTCTTTAATTTTAACCGGTATTTTGTGCGCATGGTATGTGGTTATGTGCTGTTTGTAGATTTAGATACTGATGTAGTCAGGATAGGTAATGCTCAGGATATGAAAAGTAAATTAAGTGGCTAATCACAACTGGCCACTGTAATTAGGGACTTACTATACTTGACATAAACTAAGCTGTCCCTTGAATGACCGTGTTGGTGTTTGAATCTTTCAATGTGTGTTAAAGGATGGCCGGTGGTAGATCATCTAAAGCTTTGAGGGGTGGAGGTCGTGGTAGGCCTGGTGCTAAACCGCGGCCTAAAAGAGGAAGACCTAGGGTGGAAAAGGTGGTTCCTAAAGAACCCGAGACCCTCATCTGGAGGGCGGTGATGAGAGTGCCAATCTGAGAGTCTCGGTAAAGGAGGCTGTTGTTTAAGAAGTGCATAAGGTCATGCAGACAATCTTACCGTCTGTGGTGACCAAAGCGATTAAGGCAGTACGGGAAGGGGAAAGACAAAAGAGGAACAGGTCCTCGGGAGGACGGGAGCAACAAGAGCCTGAAACAGTTCTCTCCGATAATGAAGAAGAGGAAGAAGATAAGCCTGTACCGAGGCAGTACGAGGCTGTAACTATGGGCATTTCAACGATACAAGCCCCCTACTTTTGATGGAAACGGCACTGCTGCTGCTGCTCACCGATGGGTGAGAGAGATGGAAGCTGTATTGAATAGTAGCGAGTGCCGGGAGGACCAAAAGGTGAAGTTTGCTTCTCATTCTTTTTTGGACTCGGCTTTATGCTTTTAACACCCGGATATTTTCCTTGAAGCCGATGAAAGAAGAAAAAGAAATAAAGTCCAAAGTCGGGGGACCAAACTCGCCAACACGAGAAAGTTGAGAAAGTGGAGATATTTGAAGGGAGAGGGCATCCCTTACCCTCTCCCCACACCCACATTTCAGCCAAAAGAGAGAAAGAAGAAAGAAAAGGGAGAAGAGAAGAAGAAAGCTTGGTTCGAGCGGGTTTGAGTGAGCAAAATCGTCATGTAGCGGGTCTAGATGAAGCTCTTCTTCTTGGTGTCGTTTGTGTGAGTTCTAAGACCCCTATTTTACTCGTTTTCAACTAATTTGGGGCTGGAACATATAGTAACCCGTTTTGTATGTGTGTGTGTTTGATCCATTTGGGTGTGATTGTGTGTGATGCGTTTGGAGTTTGATTTCGGGCTTGTGTGGCCTTGAATGGTGTTGTAGTATGTATTCCTAAGGTTTAGGATGGTTGATTTGGGCTTAAAATGGGTTTGGATGAGCTTGGAGGTCGAACATGGCATATTGGGTTCGGGATGAACTGCATTCTGCATCAGTTAGGGCTAGGCGACCGACTGGAGGCCATTCGGCCGATTGGAGTGTGATTGGACTTCATTCGCACGACCGAGGTTCAGTCGCACGACTGGGGGGTCCTGTCGCATGGGGAGTCATGCGACTGAGAGCCCAGTCGCATAAGTTCTCATCCGTATTAAGTCCATCCGCATGAAGTCCATTCACATAAGGTCCATTCGCATAGTGTTCAACCGCATGAGGTCCATTCGCATGATTGGGTGTTCATCCGCATTGGTGTTCATCCGTATTGGCCCATTCGTATGATGTTCAGTCATATGGAGGCCATGTGACTGAAGGGTGCCCATACGCCCAAATAGGGTGTTGTACCCGAGGAGGAGCGTAGTAAATTTCTGACTTCTGGGGAAAGTGCAGATGTAAGTTTTGACGTGGAAGCTCCCGTAGGTGCATGTAAGATGACTATTGAGGTCTTAGAAGATATGTTAGGCATGATGATGTTGCATGTTTATGCATGATGTATGTTACGTATGTATGATGATGCTACTGTGTATGTTGATGTTCCTTATTATAGTGTATGTTTATCTTTTCCGTGGCTTTACGTGTTATGTTAAAGAATGAAGTGAAAGTTTATGTAACGTAAAATGAGAGATAATGTAAGAGGAACATGATGAACGAATGCATGCATTAATGAATGAATGAATGTAAGAAAGGCTTGCAAGCACATGTATGGAGGTGCACACCCAATGAAGGTGTTAGCTCAACGGTGTGCGGGTTAGCTACCCCGAAGGATGCACACTGGGGTCCAATATTTGTGATTGACCATATGTATGGGATCCTTGCCGCTTTCCCTAGGTGACTGGATTAGCTTCGTGCATAATGTTCGTGATTTAATTACCACAGGTCCAGCATCAGCTTCGTGCACAATGTTCGGGGTATAGCACATGGCATTGATCCATAATGAAAGAGGAAAGATAAGTGATGAATGTACTTACTTTAGGTACTGGAGCCAACTCCGTGCCCAATGTTCGATGTTTATGAAGGACCTCAGGCTCAGTTACCCGCTTCGTGCACAATGTTCGGGGTAACGTACATGTCATCGAAAGTAATGAACATACAAATGAAAGTAAGGATTTATGAACGAATGTGAATGGTAATAACGTACGTTGAATGAACAAAAGTTAAAGAATGAACGAACGAAAGAAATGAACGGACGAAATATAATAACACTATACGAAACGGGATCCTTGTCACTCGACCTCAGTAATCATGGTTGTGTGCCATGAAGAGGGTAAAGTTTGACAGGATCTAGTAGAAGTAAAGGAAAATGAATGATGAAGATAATAATGATATTACCTATGTGTACGTATGATGTGTGATCGCATGAAAGTAAAGAACGGTTTTAACGAAAGGAAAGTATGTTTTAATTATAAAACTAGAACTCACTCAGCAACGCTGACTTTTTATGTGTTTCCAGTTAGCAGGTAAGGTTGCTGAGGATGGCACGGGGTGGCTATCAGCCCTTTGGATGGCATCCATTTATATAATGCTTTTGTGATGTAATGCAATGATATATATTTTTGTAATTGATTAACGATGTATTATTTTGCAAAAGCTTTTATGATGAAATGAGATGTAATTTTGATCGATTCCGCTGCGATGTTTATTAAAGTTAATAGAAATGTATGTTTTTGTGCAATGATCAACCAGCTGTGAGCGCTCTGGAAACGGGACCTTACAATGCTGGTGGGATAACATAGTCCAAGCCGAGGGTAGCAGGGCCATTGGGAGAATAAGATGGTCGGAGCTGAAGAAGTTGGTTATTAAGGAGTTCGTCCTCACCGGGAGATGGACAAGGTTGAGAGGGAGTTCCTGCAACTGAAGGCGGGAACCATGACACATCAGCAGTACACCACGAAGTTCAATGAGATGGCACGTCTGGTGCCGATCAAGTGACGCCTTTGTCATGAAAGATTAAGAGGTACATTCAGGGTTTGCCAGCGGATATTCGCAGGCACATGATCGCTGCCTGACCGAGCACATTTAGGTTGGCAGTGGACTTTCCAGGGAGGTTATATGATGAAAGGGCTTTAGTGGTGGTGGCTGAAGCCTGAAGGTAGTAGGAAGGTGGTGGTGATCGAAACTGGAGTGGGAAGAGGTTTGGTCGGGGTGATGCCTCGACGGGTAACAAGAAGGCACGGGTGGATGATCGCCGTGTAGCCACACCGGGTACGGGATCGAAAAAGTGTGGCAAATGTGGGAAGGAGCACAATGGCGAGTGTAGATGGGGGTTGAACGTTTGTTTCAAGTGTGGGAAGCCTGGTCATATGGCTAGAGATTGCAGGCTTACGAGGTGCTTCAACTGTAGGGAAAGTGGTCATAGGAGTAAAGACTGTAAGAAGCAGAAGGCCGAGGGTTCCGTGGTGAAGAATAAGGGGAGTGAAAGACCGAGGGTGAGCGCCAGGGCATTCACCATGACACAACAAGAAGCTAGGACGGACCCTGATGTTGTGTCCAGTACGTTTCTAGTGAACCAAACTTTAGCTTCTGCGTTGTTCGATTCTGGTGCTAGTAAAAGTTTTATTTTTGCTGCTTTCTGTACTAAACTGCCGGTTAGTAGTAGACGTGTGCATGCGCCCTTTGATGTAGAAACTGCCATAGGTAAGTCTACCAGGATTTCTAAGATGATAGAGGACTGTGATCTGGAACTAGAATGTCATAAGTTTCCTATTAGACTGTTCGTGAGGACCTTAGGTGGTTTTGATTTGGTTCTTGGGATGGATTGGTTGGCGGACTTCGAGGCGAACAATGTGTGTCGCAAGAAGATGATTCGTTTGACAGCGCCTGACAGGAGTGTCGTAACTGTTTATGGGGATCGAGTCACGATGATCCCGAGAGTAATCTCAATGGCGGTGGCAGGAAAGTGATGAGGCGTGGATGTAGCGCCTACTTGGCTTATGTGAAGGATGTGGATACGCTAACACCACAACTATCCGATGTTCCGGTCATGTGTGACTTTCTAGATGTGTTTCCCGAAGACTTGTAAGGAGTGACACCTGACCGAGAGATCGAGTTTCAGATCGATTTGATACCAGGTGCCCAACCTGTTGCCAAGGCATCGTATCGGTTGGCTCCGACTGAGATGAAATTGTTGATGGAGCAATTACAAGAGCTGCTTGATAAGGGGTTTATTAGACCGAGTATCTCTCCTTGGGGTGCTCCGGTTTTATTCGTGAAGATCCTATCAAAAGAGCAGTTTTAAATGATCAATTGTTAAATCGATCAATGATTAACCAGCTCTGATACCATTTGACAGGATCTTAGTCTCTTGTTTGATGAATTAGGTTGTATTCGCAGCGGATTTGGTACAAGAATTAGAACAAACAAGCAAGAATACAATAGATTTAACAATAAAACAGTAAGTTATAGAGAAAGATGGAAGTTCTGCAAAAGAGAATATTTCATTCAATACATGCTTTGACTGCGGCTGTAATTAGCAGCGGCTACAATTAGGTCATCTTCCTTATATAGGGAAGAATAACCTAATGCTGATGTCACTTGACAGTGACATCAACTGTTATTAACAAACTACTGATAACAGACTAAACTACTGAAGATGTCACAACAGCTGACATCTTCTTACACAATGCTGTGTCAAACTATTACAAGAACTGAAAAGAAACTACTGAAAAGATACAACGACTGAAGAACAAACTCTTCATTCGTTTATAACTACTGAACTACAACTACTGAAGAACAAAATCTTCAGTAGTTTACAATCTACTGAAACAAATTACAACTACTGAAATGAAAATACAAACTACTGAAAGAGAAAAACCATCACAACACTGAAGACAACTTCTCAGCTGTTGTGACAAACTCTGAAGCTTCAGCACTTGGTCTTCAGACTTTGGGCTTCAGACGTTTCATCAGCTGATGACTTCAGTAGTTGTCATCAGCTGATGTCTTTAGTCTTTGTCTTCAGACTTTGTACATCAGTTGTTGATCTTCAGTTCTTCAGTTCTTCAGCTGTTGATCTTTAACACTTGAGTCTTCAGTACTTGAAGTCTTCAGTACTTGTATTCTTCAGTACTTCAGACTTCAGTACTTGTGGTCTTTAGTACTTTAGATCTTCAGCTGTTGTTCTTCAGTTCTTTGATCTTCAGTTGTTGAGTCTTCAGTCTTTGTCAAACTGCTGATGAAGCCTTCAGCAGTTGTTGTGATAACATGTGGGACTTAGAGGTTTTCCTGATCTTGGCTCATTGGTTCTTTTGGTTCAACAAAGGATATAAGTATGAGGATGTGTATTGACTACCGGGAGTTGAACAAGTTAACGGTGAAGAACGGTACCTGTTACCGAGGATTGATGATTTGTTTGACCAGCTTCAAGGGGCCAGTTGCTTTTCAAGGATAGATCTTCGATCTGGCTACCATCAGCTAAAGGTGAAAGAGCAGGATGTTCCTAAAATAGCTTTACGCACGCGTTATGGTCATTATGAGCTCCTCATTATGTCTTTTGGTTTGACCAACGCGCCAGCTGCTTTTATGGACTTGATGAATCGAGTGTGTTGGTCAATGATGGATAAATCAGTGATTGTGTTTATTGATGATATCCTGATTTATTCAAAGAGCGAGTTGAGCATGCCGGTCACATTCGAGAGGTGTTGGAGATGTTAAGAAGGGAGAAGTTATATGCCAAGTTCTCCAAGTGTGCATTCTGGCTACGCGAGGTTCAGTTTTTGGTCCACGTTGTAAATCCCGATGGGATAATGGTGGACCCAGCAAAGGTGGAGGTAGTGATGCAATGGAAGTCTCCAAAGACGCCATCCGAGATTCGCAGTTTCTTGGGTTTGGCGGGCTACTACAGAAGATTCATCCAAGACTTTTCCAAGATCGCTTCTCCACTAACCAAGTTCACCCGGAAAGATGTGAAATTTTTATGGGGTTAAGCTCAAGAGAAGGCATTCGAAGAATTGAAGACGAGATTGACTCAAGCTCATGTTTTGTCATTACCCGATGGAAGTGAAGATCTGGTAATTTATTCTGATGCTTCCTACTCGGGGTTAGGGTGTGTGTTGATGCAAAGAGGAAAAGTTATAGCCTACGCATCCTGACAGTTTAAGGTTCATGAGGTTAACTATCCTACTCATGATTTGGAGCTAGCAGCAGTGGTCTTTGCGTTAAAGATTTGGAGGCACTACCTGTATGGGACGAAGTGCACCATATTCACTGACCACAAGAGCTTGAAGTATTTCTTCGAGCAGAAAGACTTGAACATGAGGCAGAGGAGATGGTTGGAGCTCATAAAATATTATGATTGTGAGATCCATTACCATCCTGGCAAAGCCAATGTGGTGGCGAATGCCCTTAGCTGAAAGGAAAGACCCGAGTCGATTCGGGTGAAGGCATACCAGCTGATTATGACCTCTGATGTGATGAAGCAAGTTAAAGAGTTTCAAGATGCGGCATTAAAAGAAGATCATTTTAACTTTGAAAGAATGAGAGGTCTGGTCGCGGAGTTGGGTGAAAACACATTTGGTGTTAGAACCCGGTTTGGACGAATGTGGATTCCTCGTCTTAGGGATCTACGGGTAAAGATTATGGATGAAGCTCATAAGACTCGATACTCTATTCATCCCGGTGCTACAAAGATGTACCAAGACATGAAGAAAGATTATTGGTGGTCGGGATGAAGTGTGACGTAGTGGAGTATGTGAGTAAGTGCCTTACTTGTTTGCAAGTGAAAACCGAGCATCAAAAGCCGTATTGTAACATCCGGTTTCTAAATCCGGACTTGTAAATTATATTATAGTTATGATTAATTAAATTAAGTTGAGTTGATTGAGTGTTTAAGTGTTCAGTCGCATAAGTCATATGCGAATGAACTTCAGTCGCACCCCTTATGTGCGACTGAGACTCAGTCGTACGAATCGTAGGCGTATGAGCTTCAGTCGCACAGTTCAGTCGTACGAATGGTTCAGTCGTGCGACTGAAGGTGAGGCTGTGAAGTTGAAGTGTATGGATAAGTAGGGCGGTGCAGGGGTTTAAAGGCAGATCTCTATCAGCACCTATTCTGTTTTCTTGTCCCCTTCACACCCAAAACCTGCTCTCACGAAATTGATTAGGCGAAACTCCGTTTCGGTAAGCTTTGAACATCACGGATTAATCCGGAGATGTTATAAGCTGTGTGTATGATTGAATTTGATCCAATAACCTGTTTAAATCAGTAAATTGGTCTAGTTTATTTCTGAATTTAAAATCCAGAAATTCAAATCTAAGTTTTGTGAAGTTTTGATGAAATAATGATCCGAAACCATTATAAACGATGTGTATAAGATCTGTTTTAAATATGGTATGATTTGGATGGTTAAAACTCAAATTTTGAGTGAGTATTGGATCACAAATGTCAAGAACACAGCTGCTGATTTGTCTCAGACGAATGGGCTCAATCGCAGGCCTCAGTCGTACGAATGAAAGTCTAGTCGTACGACTGAGTGCGAATGGAGGTTCAGTCGTGCGATTGGAACCCAGTCGCCTGGTTATAAGGCCGAATGAAGACGAGTGAACACTGGATACGAATGAGAACTCAATCGTGCGGATGAATGGTTAGTCGTACGACTGAAGGTGCAGTCGCATGGTTCATTCGCATAGGTCCAGTCGTATGATTGCTCATTCGCATAAGTGTTCAATCGCATGAGGGCCTGTTTGAGAATAAGTCTATTGAATCAGGGTTTATTGCTTTAGATATACCTTGATTAGAGGAAGGACTAGTAATCTTGGGTACGTGGATTGTGTAGACTGTGGTGAGAAAGTTGATAAGGTGAGTTCTAAGCCCTTTTAAATGTTTGGTTTTAACATTCGGGCTAGCATACACAATGATAAATGAATTACATGTTTTTAGTACCAGAATTGTGATAGTGATGTTGATATGTTTCTAACAGTTGTCAAGCTATTAGAGGGAAAGTGGGGGTAATAACTGATTACCTGAACATTGTTAATCATTACATGATAGTAATGATTGCAATGGGTCAGGTAGAGTGTAAAAGATAGTCATCTGAGCATTGTTAATCATTACATGATGGTAATGATTCCAATGGGTCAGATGGGGTGTGATGATTAATGAAAATATGCTAAAACTGGTGCTAAAGGGAAGAATGTGTGAAGTGTAAATGAATGTGGTAATATTGGCAATAAATAAAAGAACTGTTTTTGAAATGGTAATGTGATGTAAATCTCAACAGGCCAGTTAGGGTAAGATGCCTGAGTGTGAAACTATACAGTTTGATAGGAGTGATGACGATCACTCAGCTTTGTGAACATCTTGTGGTGACGACCCTAGATGATTATTTGGCATCCTACTGGATGAGAGATAGTAACCGGTAGTTGCTAGATGTGGGCAACCGACGTTACTGGGTATGGGAGACTGGTAGTTGCTAGATGTTGGCAACCGACGTCTCTGGGTATGGTAACCGGTAGTTGCTAGATGTGGGCAACCGACGTTACCGAGTATGAGAAACTAGTAGTTGCTGGATGTGGGCAATCGATGTTTCTGAGTGTAGTAACTGGTAGTTGCTGGATGTGGGCAATCGACGTTACTGGGTATGGGGAACTGGTAGTTGCTAGATGTGGGCAACAGACGTTCGATGGGACAGGTCCAGTGGGACAGAATAATGATAAAAGTTGAATTTATAATATTGCCAATAAAAAGATAGCTGTGGTGTGTGTGAAAATGTTGTTAATGTTTTATTGAAAATTAGAACTCACCAGTTTATCTGATGTCTTGAGTGTGTTGTGTGTGCTAGGTAAGGAGGGATCCTCTGATAATAGAGGAAAGCAAGTATGAACTGATGAGGACGCTATCCTGGAGCAACTGCTGGCATAGGATTTAGGACTTGTTAATAATGTAAACAGGGCAATGTATAATTAAATACAATCTTATGTAAAATGTTTTAAAAAGTTGGGTTAATATATATATAATAGTGTTTAAAGTCTTCCGCTGTAAATAGAAAGCTCTGATTTGTATTTAAAATATTAATCCAACTGCGTGACGTGCCTCCGGTGCCCTGCCGGGTTTAGGGCGTCACAGGTTGGTATCAGAGCAGTAGTTAAAGGGATCTAGTGTTATAATAACTAGACTTTAAGTAGAAAATAGATATGCCAGCAAGGATAGCTAGATAGAGTAGTTTATTAAAACAAGAGAAGGTGATGGGACTATCATGAGAAGGAATAACGAGAATAGTAAAAGTAAAGTAAACAATTAATAGTACTTGGCCAACATTATAATAATTTACTTTACTATTAATATTCTGGTTATATACTTACATGTGGGTACCAAATAATCCTGATCTCGTTTTAATAGGTTATGGCTGATAGGGAAAGTGAAAGAATGCAAGGTGGAACCTCGGGAGGAAATGTTGATGAGAGCACCGAGGTGCTTAGTATGACGAGACAGCAATTCCATGATGCAATTGCTGAGGAGGTTCGTAAAGCCTTGAATGTAGCTAGACCTGATGAAAGTAGGAATGTTGATAAAGCTGAAGGGTCTAGTGAGAGAAAAGGAGTTACGTATAGCCAGTTTAAAGAGTGTAATCCTCCACGATTTTCTGGGGCTATGGATGTGGTAGCCACTTATAAATGGCTTCATGAAATGGAAGCCGTGATCAAGTTGAGTGAGTGTAGGGAGGATCAGAAGGTAAAGTTTGCAGCCCACTTGTTTGTAGGTGAGGCTCTCTATTGGTGGGATACGATTATCCAGACGGTAGGTGAGGAGGCTACTGACAAAATGTTGTGGCCTGAATTTAGAAAGTTAGTGTCGGACAAGTTTTGTCCGAAAGGCGAGATGGATCGAATAGAAATGAGTTTTCTGCAGTTTCAGGCAGGTATATGTCTCATAAGGAATACACGTCTAAGTTTGAGGAGATGGCACGGTTGGTGCCTCATTTGGTGGTTCCTGAAGAGAAGAAATTTTGAGGTATACACAGGGGTTGCCTCAGGAAGTTAGAAAGTTGGTTAGATCATCTGCTCCGAGTAGTTACCAGTTGACGGTAAACTTAGCTGCAGATATGTATCAAGAAGTTTATGGTAGTAATGTTGTTCCGGAAGGGAGTAAAAGGAGGCGTGAAGAACCTATCGTGCAAAGAAGATTTGAGAACCCAAGCTTCCAAAAGAAAAGTAGGTTCGGAAGGGGTCAATTTCCGAGGAATGCCAGAAATGAGTTGCCACGTTGCGGGAAATGTGGTAGGCTACACCAGGGAGAATGTATGATTGGTAGCAGGACTTGTTTTAGATGTGGAAGAATGGGACATTATGCTAATGAATGTAGTGAAGGTCCTCGTAAATGTTATGAGTGTGGAGAAACGGGGAATATTCGAAGTGAATGTCCAAAGTTGGTAGTTAGAAAGCCTGAACCGGTTAGATCGATAAAAGGGTCAGGAGAAGGATCGAGTGTGGCCAAGGGCGAGCATATTCTATGACAGCCAGTGAGGCTAAAGCATTGCCAGATGTAGTTTCAGGTACGTTTCTAGTGAATGGAATTCTAGCTAATGTGTTATTTGATTCTGGTGCAAATGGAAGTTTTGTATCTATTGATTTTTGCCCTATGCTTGCATGTGAAGTTCGACCATTAGAGGTAGCTTTTGTAGTTGAAACCGCTAATGATAGATCTGTGATGATTAGTAATATGATTGATGGTTGTTATATTGAATTAGAAGGATATAAGTTGCCTGTTAAACTATATCCAATGGTGTTAGGAGGGTTTGATATAGTATTGGGTATGGATTGGTTGGTAAACCATGAAGCCCATATTATATGTAATAAGAAGTTAATTCAGTTAAGAGCACCGGATGGGAAAACGATCAATGTATATGCTGATAAAGAGGAGTCACGGTGAAAATAATATCTATGATAAAAGCTGATAAGTTAATGAGCCGCGGGTGTGCATCTTATTTGATATATGTAATTGATTCCCAAAAGCCTGTAAGAAAGATAGAAGACATTCCTGTGGTTAGAGATTTTGCAGATGTGTTTCTAGAGGAATTACCAGGTATTCCTCCAAATCGTGAAGGTGAGTTTAGAATTGATTTGGTTCCGGGTGCTAAGCCAGTTGCTAAGCCACCTTATAGATTAGCTCCATCGGAATTGAAGGAGTTAATGAAACAGACTGAAGACTTGCTGGAAAGAGGTTTTATTAGACCTAGTTCTTCCCCGTGGGGTGCTCCAGTATTGTTTGTGAAGAAGAAAGATGGGAGTATGCGAATGTGTATTGATTACAGAGAATTAAACAAGTTGACAATAAAGAATAAGTATCAACTCCCACGAATAGATGATTTGTTTGATCAGCTACAGGGAGCCAGTTGGTTTTCTAAGATAGACCTTCGTTCGGGATATCATCAGTTGAAAGTTAAGGAAGAAGATATACCTAAGACAGCGTTTCGTACACGTTATGGTCATTATGAATTTTTGGTTATGTCTTTTGGGTTGACGAATGCCCCTGCTGCTTTTATGGATTTGATGAATAGAGTGTGCAAGACAATGTTAGATCGATCAATAATTGTGTTTATTGATGATATACTGATCTATTCGAAGAATGAGGGAGATCATGCTTGCCATCTTCGTGAAGTGTTGGAAAGATTGAGAAAAGAAAGGCTTTATGCAAAGTTTTCTAAGTGTGAGTTTTGGTTGCGGGAAGTACAGTTTTTAGGACATGTAATTAATGCGGAAGGTATTTTAGTAGACCCTGCCAAGATTGAAACAGTAGTGAGGTGGAGTCCTCCAAAGACGTCATCTGAGGTCCGCAGTTTCTTGGGTCTGGCTGGTTACTATAGAAGATTTATTCAGGATTTTGCCAAAATCACATCCCCGTTAACGTAACTTACGAGGAAGAATGAAGAATATGTTTGGGGACCAGAACAAGAAAATGCATTTCAAGAACTGAAGCAGAAATTAACCCAGTCACCAGTATTGTCGTTGCCAGATGGAAATGAAGATTTGGTGATTTATTCAGATGCTTCGTATCAAGGTTTAGGCTGTGTTTTAATGCAGAGGGGACGAGTAATTGCTTATGCTTCTAGACAGTTAAAAGAACATGAAAAGAATTATCCGACACATGATCTAGAACTGGCAGCAGTGGTATTTGCCTTGAAGATATGGAGGCATTATTTATATGGGGCGAAATGTACGATTTACACGGATCATAAGAGTTTAAAATATTTCTTTGATCAGAAGGAGTTGAACATGCGCCAGCGGAGATGGTTAGAATTGGTGAAAGATTATGATTGTGAAATACTTTACCATCCTGGTAAAGCAAATGTGGTTGCTGACGCGTTAAGTAGAAAGAATGAACACCCTCCAATTCGAGTTAAGTCATACAAGTTAGTGATAATACCAGATTTTATGCATCAGTTACGAGAAGCCCAATTGGAAGCCTTGAAGGAAGAAAATGTGAAGCAGGAACGAATGAAGGGTCAAACAAAGGATCTGGAAGAAAATAGTTTTGGGGTTAAAACGAAATGTGGTCGTATGTGTGTTCCGATTAAGATGAGGGAATTGGTGTTAGATGAAGCTCATAAGTCCAAATATTCTATACATCCTGGTACTACTAAGATGTACAAGGATTTGAAACAAGAATATTGGTGGCCTGGTATGAAGTTTAATGTGATGCAGTATGTGAATAGGTGTTCGATGTGTCTTCAGGTCAAAGCTGAGCATCAAAAGCCATATGGTAAGCTTCAACCCTAGAAATCCTGAAATAGAAGTGGGAAGAATTGACAATGGATTTCATAACTAAGCTTCCGCGTACAGCTAAAGGTTATGATACCATTTGGGTCATAGTAGATAGATTGACACGTAGTGGGTATTTTTTTACCAATCAAGGAGACGTATAACTCTGAGAAGTTAGCAGAACTGTTTATTCGAGAAATTATTGCTCTTCATGGGGTACCAGTATCTATTATGTCAGATAGAGATACACGTTTTACTTCGAGATTTTGGAGAAAGTTTCATGAAGATATGGGTACTCGTCTGTTACATAGTACGTCTTTCCACCCAGAAACTGATGGGCTGACTGAAAGGACTATCCAAACAGTTGAAGACATGTTATGACCTTGTGTATATATTTCGGTGGTAGCTGGGATAGTCATTTGCCATTAGTTGAATTCTCTTACAATAACAGTTATCATTCTACGATTGAGAGAGCCCCTTATGAGATGTTATATGGCAGGAAGTGTAGGAGTCCCATATGTTGGGGAGAAGTTGGGCAGAAAGAGTTAGGCAGTTTGGAAATTGTACAGGCCACGAATGAGAAATTGGGTCAGATCAAAGCTCAGTTTAAAGCAGCTCAAGATCGACAGAAGTCTTATGAAGATAAAAGGCGAAGGCATATAGAGTTTGAAGTAGGAGATAGAGTTATGTTGAAGGTATCTCCTTGGAAGGGAATTATCAGATTCAGAAAGAGGGGAAAGTTAAGTCCTCGTTTTATAGGACCGTTTAGCATACTAGAACGGATTGGGGAAGTGGCCTATAAACTAGAATTACCCGATCAGTTGCAAGGAATCCACCCAACCTTTCACGTGTCACAGTTGCGTAAGTGTTTGGCCGATGAGAATGCTTATGTACCTGTGGATGATATAAAAGTGGATGATAAGTTAAACTATGTTGAAAAACCTATTGCTATAATAGACAGAAAGGTGAAAAGGCTGAGGAATAAAACTATTGATTTAGTTAAAGTGCAGTGGTCGAATAGAAAGGGGTCTGATTTCACTTGGGAATCAGAAGATGAGATGAAAAGAGATTACCCCTAGTTGTTTGAATAGTTGGTTTCGGGGACGAAACCTATTTAAGGGGGGAGAGTTGTAACATCCGGTTTCTAAATCCGGACTTGTAAATTATATTATAGTTATGATTAATTAAATTAAGTTGAGTTGATTGAGTGTTTAAGTGTTCAGTCGCATAAGTCATATGCGAATGAACTTCAGTCGCACCCCTTATGTGCGACTGAGACTCAGTCGTACGAATCGTAGGCGTATGAGCTTCAGTCGCACAGTTCAGTCGTACGAATGGTTCAGTCGTGCGACTGAAGGTGAGGTGGTTAAGTTGAAGTGTATGGATAAGTAGGGCGGTGCAGGGGTTTAAGGGCAGATCTCTATCTGCACCTATTCTTTTTCTTGTCCCCTTCACACCCAAAACCCTGCTCTCACGAAATTGATTAGGCGAAACTCCGTTTCGGTAAGTTTTGAACATCACGGATTAATCCGGAGATGTTATAAGCTGTGTGTATGATTGAATTTGATCCAATAACCTGTTTAAATCAGTAAATTGGTCTGGTTTATTTCTAAATTTAAAATCCAGAAATTCAAATCTAAGTTTTGTGAAGTTTTGATGAAATAATGATCCGAAACCATTATAAACGATGTGTATAAGATCTGTTTTGAATATGGTATGATTTGGATGGTTAAAACTCAAATTTTGAGTGAGTATTGGATCAAAAACGTCAAGAACACAGCTGCTGATTCGTCTCAGACGAATGGGCTCAATCGCAGGCCTCAGTCGTACGAATAAAAGTCTAGTCGTACGAATGAGTGCGAATGGAGGTTCAGTCGTGCGATTGGAACCCAGTCGCCTGGTTATAAGGCCGAATGAAGACGAGTGAACACTGGATACGAATGAGAACTCAATCGTGCGGATGAATGGTTAGTCGTACGACTGAAGGTGCAGTCGCATGGTTCATTCGCATAGGTCCAGTCGTATGATTGCTCATTCGCATAAGTGTTCAATCGCATGAGGGCCTGTTTGAGAATAAGTCTATTGAATCAGGGTTTATTGCTTTAGATATACCTTGATTAGAGGAAGGACTAGTAATCTTGGGTACGTGGATTGTGTAGACTGTGGTGAGAAAGTTGATAAGGTGAGTTCTAAGCCCTTTTAAATGTTTGGTTTTAACATTCGGGCTAGCATACACAATGATAAATGAATTGCATGTTTTTAGTACCAGAATTGTGATGGTGATGTTGATATGTTTCTAACAGTTGTCAAGCTGTTAGAGGGAAAGTGGGGGTAATAACTGATTACCTGAACATTGTTAATCATTACATGATAGTAATGATTGCAATGGGTCAGGTAGAGTGTAAAAGATAGTCATCTGAGCATTGTTAATCATTACGTGATGGTAATGATTCCAATGGGTCAGATGGGGTGTGATGATTAATGAAAATATGCTAAAACTGGTGCTAAAGGGAAGAATGTGTGAAGTGTAAATGAATGTGGTAATATTGGCAATAAATAAAAGAACTGTTTTTGAAATGTTAATGTGATGTAAATCTCAACAGGCCAGTTAGGGTAAGATGCCTGAGTGTGAAACTGTACAGTTTGATAGGAGTGATGACGATCACTCAGCTTTGTGAACATCTTGTGGTGACGACCCTAGATGATTATTTGGCATCCTACTGGATGAGAGATAGTAACCGGTAGTTGCTAGATGTGGGCAACCGACGTTACTGGGTATGGGAGACTGGTAGTTGCTAGATGTTGGCAACCGACGTCTCTGGGTATGGTAACCGGTAGTTGCTAGATGTGGGCAACCGACGTTACCGAGTATGAGAAACTAGTAGTTGCTGGATGTGGGCAACCGATGTTTCTGAGTGTGGTAACTGGTAGTTGCTGGATGTGGGCAACCGACGTTACTGGGTATGGGGAACTGGTAGTTGCTAGATGTGGGCAACCGACGTTCGATGGGACAGGTCCAGTGGGACAGAATAATGATAAAAGTTGAATTTATAATATTGCCAATAAAAGATAGCTGTGGTGTGTGTGAAAATGTTTGTAATGTTTTATTGAAAATTAGAACTCACCAGTTTATCTGATGTTTGAGTGTGTTTGTGTGCTAGGTATGGAGGGATCCTCTGATAATAGAGGAAAGCAAGTATGAACTAATGAGGACGCTATCCTGGAGCAACTGCTGGCATAGGATTTAGGACTTGTTAATAATGTAAACAGGGCAATGTATAATTAAATACAATCTTATGTAAAATGTTTTAAAAAGTTGGATTAATATATATATAATAGTGTTTAAAGTCTTCCGCTGTAAATAGAAAGCTCTGATTTGTATTTAAAATATTAATCCAACTGCGTGACGTGCCTCCGGTGCCCTGCCGGGTTTAGGGCGTCACACGTATAGGAAGATCCAACCTTTGGATATACCAGAATGGAAGTGGGAGCACATCACCATGGATTTCATTACGAAGTTACCGCATACTCCGAAAGGGTATGATGCTATATGGGTGATTGTTGACCACTTGACGAAGAGTGCTCACTTCCTACCGATCCATGAGACATATTCATATGAGAGGTTGGCTGATCTATTCATCAAGGAAATTGTAACTCGTCATGGTATGCCGGTGTCTATTGTGTCTGATCGTGACACCCTGTTCACATCCAAATTTTGGAAGAAATTCCACGATGCGATGGGGATGAGGTTACACATTAGTATGGCTTATCATCCCCAGACTGATGGTCAGTCAGAAAGGACCATTCATACATTGGAGGACATGCTTCAGGCATGTGTGATTGATTTTGGGGGAAGTTGGGATGACCACTTACTATTAACGGAGTTCTCATATAACAACAGTTATCATGTCAGTATTGGTATGCCACCTTATGAGATGCTATACGGTAGGAGATGCAGAACACTCGTCTGTTGGGGTGATATTGGTCATAAAGAGTTAGGGAGCGTTAAGGTGATTGAGGCTACGAATGAAAAGCTTGAAAGGATCAAAGCCTTTATGAAGGCAGCCAAAGATAGATAGAAGTCGTATGCTGATAAACGACGCAAAACGATTGAGTTCCAAGTGGGTGACCGGTTATGTTAAAGGTCTTACCTTAGAAGGGTATCATTCATTTCCGAAAGTGGGGCAAGCTGAGCCCGAGATACATAGGCCCTTTCCGAATCATTGCTCGAGTAGGAGAGGTGGCCTATAGATTGGAGTTACCACATGAGTTAAGTGGAATTCACCCGACATTCCACGTATCTCATCTAAGGAAGTGCTTAGCAGATGAAGACATGATTGTTCCACTGGAGGATATCGAAGTAGACGAACGGCTCAATTATGTGGAGCAACCAGTGGCAATCATCGATCGAAAAGAGAAGAGGCTGAGAAATAAAGTGGTTCATCTTGTGCGTGTACAGTGGAAGCACAGGAAGGGATCCGAGTCAACGTGGGAGACCGAAGAAGAAATGAGACATCATTACCCACGTTTTTTCGAGGAATAACAGGTTTCGGGGACGAAACCTATATAAGGGGGTGGACTTGTAACGCCCGGATATTTTCTTTGAAGCCGACAAAAGAAGAAAAGAAATAAAGTCCAAAGTTAAGGGACCAAACTTCTCAAAACAGGAAGAAATTTGGATGAGTGGGAGTATAAAAGGGGGAGGGCAGCCCACACCCTCCCCATTCTTGCAAAAACTCAGCGAAAGGGAGAAGAGAAGGAGAAAAGGGAGAAAAGGTTGGTTCGGGTGGATTTGAGCGTGAAAATCAAAGTGTAGTGGGTCAAATCGAAGCTCTACTCGACGGGGTTGTTTGTGTGAGTTCTAGGACCTCCTCTTTAACATGTTTTTGGTCGATTTTGGGGCTGGAACACATCTGAAACCCGTTTATGTGTGTGTGTTTGACCCATTTGTATGTGTTTGCGAGTGATGCGTTTGGAGTTTGTTTCCAGGCTTGTGTGTGCTTGAATGGTGTTGTGGTATGCATTCCTAAGGATTAGGATGGTTGATTTTGGCTTAGAATGGGTTTGGATGAGCTTGGAGGTCGAAAATGGCAGATTGGGTACGGGATGAACTGCATTCTGCATCAGCTAGGGCTAAACGATGACTGGAGGCCATACGGCCGAATGAGGTGCGATTGAGGTTCATTCGCACGATTAAAGTTTCATTCGCACGATTGGGTAGGGGCAATCGCATGGGGAGTCATGCGACTGTGGGCCCACTCGCATAAGTGCTCACTCGCATGGTGTTCAACCGCATAAGGTCCATTCGCATAGTGTCAACCGCATGAGGTCCATTCGCATAGATGTCCTTTCGCATGAGGCTCAATCGCCTGGTGTTCATTCGTATGGGGTTCAGTCGCATGGGAGGCCCTGCGACTGAAGGGTGCCCATACGCCCATGTAGGGCTTGTGTACCCGAGGAAAAGCGTAGTTTAATTACTAACTTTCATGGGGAAAGTGCAGATGTAAGTATTGACGTGGAAGTTCCCGTAAGTTCATGTTAGATGACTGTGAGGCCTTAGTGGTTATGTTGGGCATGATGATGATGTTGCATGATTATGCATGATGTATGTTATGTATGTATGATGGCCCTGTATGATGATGCTAACTGTGTAAGTTGATGTTCCTTATTATGACGTATGTTTATCCTTCCCGTGGCTTTATGTGTTATGTTAATGAATGAAACGAAAGTATTATGTAACGTAAAGTGGAAGATAATGAAAGAGGAACATGATGAATGAATGCATGCATTAATGAATGAATGCATGCATAATGAATGAATGAATGTAAGAAAGGCTTACAAGCAAATGTATGGAGGTGCACACCCAATGAATGTGTTTGCTCAACGATGTGCGGGTTAGCTACCCCGAAGGATGCACACTGGGGTCCAATCTTTGTGATTGACCATATGTATGGGATCCTTGCCGCTTGCCTTAGGTGACTGGATCAGCTTCGTGCATAATGTTTATGGTTTAATTACCACAGGTCCAGCATCAACTTCGTGCACAATGTTCGGGGTATAGCATATGGAATTGATCCAAATGAAAGAGAAAAGATAAGTGGTGAATGTACTTACCCTAGGTACTAGAGCCAGCTCCATGCCCAATGTTCGAGGTCTATGAAAGACCTCAGGCTCAGTTCCCCGCTTCGTGCACAATGTTCAGGGTAATGTACATGTCATCGAAAGTAATGAACGTACGAATGAAAGTAAGAATTTATGAATGAATGTGAATAAAAGTAACGAATGTGAATGGTAATGACATACATTGAATGAACAAAAGTTAACGAACGAATGATGAAAATAATAATGATATTATCTATGTGTACATACGATGTATGATCGCATAAAACTAAAGAACCGTTTTTTACGAAGAAAAGTAAGTTTTATTATAAAACTAGAACTCACTCAGCAACGCTGACTTTGATGTGTTTCAGTTGGCAGGTAATGTTGCTGAGGATGGCACAGGGCGGCTACTTAGCTCTTTTGGATGGCATCCATTCATATAATGCTTTTGTGATATAATGCAACAATGTATTTTGTAACTGATTAATATTGTATTATTTTGCAAAAGCCTTTATAATGAAATGAAATGTCATTTTTGAATGTTTCCGCTATGATGTTTCATGGAATACAAATGTAATTATATATTTTATGTGTGATGATTGGCCAGTTGTAAGCGTCCCGGGAACAGGGCCTTACACTGCTTGTATGATTCTGCTTTAGCCAGTAGAGTTTGTATACATAGTCTGGTTATATGAATTTATATTGTGCTTACTCTGTTCCTATCTATTTGCCATGACGGTATCATCTTGATGCAATAGTCAATATTAATATGTTTTGAATTTTGAAGAATGCTATATTCATGAACTCATAAGCTTTATGCTAAGTCCAATTTTTTATTTTATGGACACAAATCCTAGGTGCCAAATGATTACAACATGTGAAGATTACGGGCTAGCTTATGAGAAAATAGAGGTCTAGAGCAGTAAATGAAGATTTGGATCTCCAGTTAAATTAATGTAATGTATTATCTAGTATGCCAGATGTACAGTATGCTATGATGTTAATCAAATCTAGACTTTCACTGTGAATTTAGATTACTATGTGTTCTTTATATCTGATGTGTAACGCTACCCAGGGTGTGCTATGGGAGGCGGGCGTTATTACCGCTTACAATTATTTTTATAATAGCCTTACAATTACTAACACTTACATAAAATTATACATTATCTACCAATAAACAAAAAATAACTTAATTTGTTTAAGATTTCGGCTATATCTTTTAATTTATCACATTTTAAAACTTTTCAAGACTACAATTATAACCTGTGTGTTTTTAAACATTTTGGTGTAAACTTTTTACTGAACTGTTTTTGTGAGGTACAATAAATAAATGTGTAAATATACAACTAGGCAAACCTCATTTATTTGGTATTTTAAATTTTAGTTTAGAAAAGAACGTAATAAATATTTATAAAAATACTACAAGAATAACAAATATTATAAACACGTGCCGGATATAAAATGTCGCCCCGTAACATTATGCGGGCACCCTTCTAGTTTAATTTAAAAAGGTCGGTGAGGGGGTCTCTTTTTTCAAACTTATATGTTTGTAATATTTGTCATAATTCTATGAGATGTAAATTTGATCAATAAGTATTATAGAGTTTATGGATTAACAGTTTAAGAAATGGGTTAGTAATTAATTCATATTCATTATAAATGTTATATATCTATATATATATCATAAATTTTGATGAATAGTGTCATTGTTGTTCATTTCTGCTTTCTTAGGATACATAAAATATGAGAAGAACATCCAAGCAGCAGGTCACATATATTTTTGAATATGGTCTTATACTTGCAATTTTTTAACACGTTCATATATTTATATGACTTTGGAAATTTAGTGAAAAGTAGATTTTTTTCGTTAACTTAGGATAATAATAATTATTGGTAATTTTATTAATATAATTAACATATTTTCATAATTCTGTATGATGTTGGAAAAACGTTTTACAATTAAACTGTTTAATCTTTATTTCGTTTACCAACGTGTAACTCTTCAGATCGTACCAAGTTAGTTAACATGGACTTTGACATTAACTAACAGTCGGACATCATATATCCAACAAGAAGAATATTCCGATGCTAACTGCATGTCTAATATCAAAGATTCTAAATCTACAAGTGGTTATGTGTTTACCCTTAGAGAAGCAGCTATAGTTTGGATGTCATCCAAACAAACTATTATAGCTAGATCCAGAATGGAATCTGAGTTTATCATGTTAGATAAATCTTGAGAAGAAACAGAATGGTTACGAAAGTTCCCGGAATATATTCCTGGATGGGCAAAGCATGTGACGACTATTTGCATACATTAATGTGATTCCTAATAAGGTATGGTATAGCATAAAGTACATTGTATCATGTCAAATCATGGAATATACGACATAGACATAATACAATACGACAACGACTCTAAACTGGGGTTATCACAACTGACTATGTCAAATCGAAAGATAACATTACAGACCCGCTTACAAAGGCTTAAGCAAAGAGTTAGTTTATAGGTTGTTAAGGGGAATGGGACTAAAACCCTTGGAGAAAGTTTGTGCATACAAAAACCTATCCTAGAAAACTAGAGATCCCATTATCTAGGCTTAATAGGACAACCTAACTGTATAAACTAAGGTCATTATGGAGGAGTTTCCTAACATCAAAGGGAGTTGTAGACTTCCTAGTCCATTCCTACAACAAACAAGTCATATCAGAGGAGGTTATGCATATGACTTTTAATTATTCCTATAAAATCACCTATGTGAGAGAGAAGTAGGATCGCTTCGAATGGATTTATGGGGTGCGTAAATTTAAGAGCTCTCGCAGAACCAGGCTAGTGTACCATGACCATAACCAACATGATAATGAGGGGTAAGCCAAACCAGGAAGAGTATTATGTGAAGTGTAGTAACGTCTACATAAAAAGAGGTTGGTTTAAGGATATCATGTCTACTAATCGATGGAAGACTAAGTATACTTTACAAATAAGGGTTCAAAGGGAACACCTACTTCTCTTGTAATACCTAACTGTTGAAATTATATCTCAACACTTGAGTGTAAATGATCGGTCTCCATTCATGTAAGGGATTGTGGGAAATTTAGTGAAAAAATTAGGGGTTTTCACTATCTTTGGACAATAATAATTATTGGTATTTGTTATTATTACAATTAACATGTCCAACTTGAATCTAAGATGAATGAGATGTCGATGGTCAACGTAGGATAGTTAAAACATAAATAAATAAAACCTATGAAATTAAGTTTGGTGGAACTTGAGGTGTCCCATCTGCTACTATAGGGTAGTGGGTGCCAAGGTTCATATGTTGTTTGCTGCTGATTAGCATGCACATCATCTACTGAAAGACATACTTCAATAGTCTATGTGTAACTGTTGTTTGTTTGTAGAGTTTCAAGTACTAAGTATTACTTAAAACACATATTAACACAGTGTTAATGTTGAGACTCTTCAAAAGATTAAACTTCTAAGTCGTATTTAAAAGTCACATTAACATAGTGTTAATGTGGAGACCCTTGGAATGATGAAACTCCTTAATTAATAGTATAAACACAATGTATGACTGCATTGTTAAAGTTGCTAGTTGACATATATGTTTCACACCTCTCAATCTAAAGGATTTTTGTGTTTTCGACACTTCACACTCTTATTTAGGTATTTTTCAGATGCTTGGTTAAATAGGGCAGTATAATCTACTTAGGCTATTATACCCTGGGAAAGAAATAGGATTCACATGGGTGATTTGAAATCTGTTTTAAGGGACCTATGTTGAATAGAAATCCTCAGCCATACTTGCTTCATTGTTTTTAGTTATTTCTTTTTCTTAATTTTTTTCTTAGTTATTTCTTTTTCTTAATTTTTTTTCTTCTTGTATTCTTTTGTTTCTCTTAGTTTCATTATGTATTGTAATTCATCTTGGACGATTAATGAAAATATTATGTAATTTTATGAAAGGTGTTACTACATATACATCATAAACTTTGATAAATAGTGTCATTTCGTCCATTTCTTCATTCTTAGGATGCATAATATGAGATAAAATAATTAACATCCAAGCGCCTTTGGAGATGGTTAGTTCTTTGCTCCTTCACCAAGTAGCAAGTCACGTGTTTGAATACGGTTTCTAGTTAGCCTTGTGTGCCCATATTTCATTTTTTATCTAATCTCACACATCATTTTATATTTTTATGAAACTAGGTTGATGCCCCGACACGCGTTGTGAGTCTTGAAAACCGAGGAAACCGAGGCTTAGAAAACTCATCATCACAGCCACAAGTTAATTACTTCATCGCATCATAAATCGACAGGTTAAGACAGGAGACAACATAATCATCAAAGTGTGACTCAAACTAATTACCGGTTACAGAATCGACACCAATTTTTGGGTCTCATCACAGCCTATTTGTGTTCATTTCTGTAATTAAACACCCCACCACCAACTATCAACAACATCAATAAAGCTTTTGTAGGCTTAGAAACACAACCAGGCTATGGCTATAATTTAGAGGATTGTCACGCCTATACAACCATAGTTTTGTTTGTTTAGCATCATCACCCATTGATACACAACATAGCAACCTCTCAGATAAGACAAACGTCACCATCATATAGGGAAATACACAAAGCAGATAGTGACAATCCCATAAGCTCTTAGATGCGCCAACTGTCATCGTCATCGACCATACCTCGAACAGTAGATAACCAACCAGCGTGACCATCAAAGATGGAATCAGGGCGTAAAGAAGAGCAACAGACATACCAGCCAAGCCGAAAGCATGCAAAGAGGAAGGGAAACCAACAGATTCATCGGTCGTAACCTTGGGCGATATGAGCAACGACCATCGCCCCAAAACGATGGTGACACCCAACGCCCCTCTCCTCGAAAAGCCAAAAACACAGTGATAATCGGTGATATAGGACCAAAACAAACGGGCCTCGGGGGTCCAGGGGATCATGGGGCATCTATGGAGCAGATCCAATTAGTATTTAATTCTTGCTTAATCCTTTGACAGTGGAACAGAGAAGTGGAAAAGTTGACGGAAGTTGAATAGTCGGCAGTTACAAAGAATTCTGCAGTATTTATGTATGTTTTCTTTCATTTGTTGTCATTCTAGTTTTTACCAATAAATGTTGCTAGTATCTGTAATTGGAGAGTTTCCCCTCTCGAATTGGGTCTTTTTTTAATTGAAATCTGCACTTTATCTATTCCAAATTAGTCCAGGTTGTATCATTGGTTCCATTGCCGGGAAATCGATATGGCGCCCACACCCGGAGCAATTCTGAAGGCAGCGGTGGTCCACAAGATCCCATCGCTACACAGTTAGTTGCTATCGCTGCTCGCTTGGAATCGTTTGAATCACTTAAAGCCGATGTGGCTGCCCTTAAGTCACGTGAGTCTTCCAGGGACAAATCAAGTGGTTATTTTGGCGGTATGAAGAGGGGGAAACGTCAGGACGACAAAATCATCACCGGCCATCTACTAAAATCACCCTCCCATCTTTCAACAATGGAGACCCAAGAGGTTGGATCTTGAAGGTAGAGAAAATTTTCAAATACTACCAGGTAGCAGATGAAGACAAAGTGGATGTTGCAGCCATGCATCTCGAAGGGGATGCCCTTGACCTGTATTCTTGGTTATCGGTTGATCAAACCGTGACTTATTGGGAGGAACTTGTACACGCGTTGCATAAAAATTTTGGGCCAGCTGAATTTCAGAACCCGGATGAGCACCTCTGCAGCATTAAACAGATAGGAACGATGCAAGAATATCGTCAAGAATTCGCCAAACGTTCAGCACGGGTATCCAATTGGCCCGATCACTGTCTGTTGGGTGTTTTTCTGAATGGTTTGAAGGAGAATTAAAGGCTGATGTGAGGATTCACAAACCCAGAACAGTGTACAACGCCATGAGTTTGGCGGTGGAGTTTGAGTCTAAATTGAACAACATACGTTCAGGCAAGGGAAACTCGTGGAATTCGACACGAAAAACATCAACTAACGCCCTATGCCTGTGGTATCATCGTCTCCCACTTCCATCAGTTCCCTAAAAACAGCCCCTCGAATAACAAAACCGAGAAGCAGGCCCGCTTTCTACGTGGGGAATGTTTTAAATGTGGCGATAAGTATGGACCCGGTCACCGCTGTAAGGCCGGGACTTTCAAATTATTAGAGGAGGCTCGTGACGAAGAAGACCAACAGGTTACTGAAGCCGAGAACCCCCCAGAAAAGACCGATGACCTTGCCGAAATCGGCCTACATGCAATTTTAGGGAAGTCCCATGCAACAACAATGAAACTAAATGGAGTTCTTGATTCGACAGAGGTATTGATTTTGGTAGATAGTGGTTCAACTCATAATTTCATCTTTGATACTCTTGTTCATGAATTGAAATTGACAACCCAAATTGTTACGCCTTTCGGTGTCCAAATCGGGAATGGAGATATGATTCGATGTAACCGTGTTTGCAAGGATCTTACAGTTACACTGAATGAACTTAAGATTGTTCAAGATTTTTACCCGTTTTCTATAGGTGGGGCTGACCTTGTTCTTGGTATTCAATGGCTTGCCTCGCTCAATACGGTCCAAGCTAATGGAAGGAGATGTTTTTGGTTTTCAGTTTGAACGGGCAGAAATATAAGTTACAAGGAGTGTCTTCGGGCCCTCAAAAGTCAGCAGCCTTCCAACATCTAGCTGCTGATATTGATTCAACCCCCATGATTCCAGCCAAGCTCTAACCCTCATTAACAACTACAACCATGTTTTCCAGGAGCCCCATTCACTACCGCCTTTTCGCTCCCAAACCCATACAATACCCCTACACCCAAATTCTACTCCACCAAATATCCGACCTTACCGTTATCCGTATTCACAAAAGGCTGAAATCGAAAAGCAGGTTGAGGAGCTATTAGTAGCAGGGTTCATTCAGCCTAGTAACAGTCTATTCTCTAGCCCTGTATTGTTGGTTAAGAAGAAGGATAACACGTGGCGCATGTGTGTGGATTACCGGGTACTTAATAAGATCACGATCGCCGATAAGTATCCTATACCGAACATCGATGAGTTACTTGATGAGTTGTATGGTGCGACGGTGTTCTCAAAACTGGATCTACGTTCCGGATATTACCAGATTCGGGTTGAACCTAAAGATGTCTCCAAAACAGCGTTTCGAACCCATTCGGGCCATTATGAATTCAATGTCATGCCATTCGGCGTAACTAATGCTCCTTCTACTTTTTAGGCTATCATGAATGATCTGTTTCGCCCGTTCCTACGTCGATTCATTTTGGTCTTTTTTGACGATATATTGGTTTACAGTAACACCATGGAGCAGCATGTTCAGCACCTGGAACAGGCCCTCGAACTACTATATAATCATCAATTCTTTGCAAAGTTATCAAAGTGCTGCTTTGGCCAGCCTCAAGTTTTGTTCCTGGGTCATATGATCACTGCCGAGGGGGTTCATGTGGAGCAAGAGAAAGTGGAAGCCGTGCAATCATGGCCTATCCCCACTACAGCCCGTGATGTGAGAGGATTTTTGGGGCTTACAGGTTATTATAGGCGCTTTGTGCGTGGCTATGGCGTGATTGCTCGGCCTCTTACCGTTCTGACAAAGAAAGATGGGTTTAAGTGGTCACCAGAAGCCCTGGTAGCCTTTGAACACTTGAAAACAGTCCTCACTTCAGCTCCGTTTTAAAACTCCCCGACTTTTTGAAACCTTTTGTTGTGGAATGTGACGCTTCCTCGGAGGGGGTCGGTGCTATCTTGGGCCAAAATGATCACCCGATAGCTTATTTTAGCAAAGGCTTTTCACTTTCTAACAAGTTTAAGTCTGCTTATGATAGGGAGCTTTTGGCTTTAGTTCTTGCGGTGCAGAAATGGAGTCATTACTTGTTGGGCAGGCATTTTTTTGTCAAAACCGATCACTACACGCTCAAGTATTTACTGGAACAACGAATCACCACCAATGAACAACAACGGTTGCTTTTGAAACTCATGCCTTATGATTTTTCCATCATTTACAAGGCTGGAAGAGAGAACAAAGGAGCTGATGCACTCTCCCGGAATCCGTCTTCGGGAGAATTGTTCACATTGTTGTTTCACAATGTATGGACATGCGAGACATTCAACACGGGTTGTCTGCAGATCCATTCACTAGCCAGATCCTCCAACAGTTGACCTTGGACTCAACTTCCTACCCCGGCTTTACTCTAGTGGGGGAATATCTTCTTTGTAAGGGTTGTTTGGTTATTTCGGATATTCCAGCTATACGCGACAAGCTTTTACACGAAGCTCACTCCTCACCGATCGGTGGTCATGGCGGGTTTTTAAAGACATTAAAAAGGTTAACAGCTCAATACTTTTGGCCACGACAGAAACAAGATGTACGTTTATTTGTACAACATTGTTTAATCTGTCAACAAAACAAATATGAGACGCTTTCTCCAGCAGGGCTGCTACAGCCCTTGCCTATTCCCGACCGGGTTTAGGAAGACATTTCCCTTGATTTCATCACCGGGCTCCCAAAATCCAATAAGGTGGATACTATTCTTGTGGTGGTTTATCGGTTAAGTACATATGCCCACTTTATCGCAATGTCTCACCCCTTCACGGCTAAAGGAGTGGCTGCGGTTTTTTGTAAAGAAGTTGTTCGTCTACATGGAATACCACGGTCCATTGTCTCCGATAGGGATGTCATATTTCTTAGTCACTTCTGGCAGGAGTTGTTCCGTTTGAGCAAAACCAAGCTGAACATGAGTACTAGTTATCACCCACAAAGTGATGGGCAAACTAAAGTAGTAAACCGTTGTCTCGAAGCCTATTTACGTTGCTTCGCACATGAGCAGCCAACGAAGTGGAGTTCGTTCCTCGCTTGGGCAGAATACTCCTACAATACAGGTTATCATACTTCTGCTGGTACAACCCCTTTTCATGTCGTTTATGGACGTGCACCACCTACCCTTCTCCCTTATGTTCCTGGTGAGACCATGAATGCAGAATTAGAACAACAATTGTTGGACCGTGATGATATGTTGAAACTACTCCGTATCAACTTGAAAAAAGCACAAGATCGTATGAAAAACCAAGCAGATTCTAAGAGGCGTGAGTTGTCATTTAAGGAAGGCGATAGTGTGTTTCTTAAAGTCCAGCCATATCGACAGCAAAGCCTTGCTAAACGTCAGTTTGAAAAGCTTTCTCCATGGTTTTTTGGGCCGTACTTGGTTAAGAAGCGTGTCGGGCCAGTCGCTTACGAGTTGGCTCTCCCATCTACAGCTCGTGTTCATCCCGTCTTCCATGTTTCAATGCTCAAGCCTGCACGTGGCCAACTCCCTTCTACTCCTTTAACTTCGTTACCAATCACCCCGGATTGGGAAATTGACCTTCAACCCGAATCTGTGGTTCAACATCGTTGGGTTCGGGAAGCGGGGAAGTTGGTTTTGGAGTTGTTGGTTACCTGGCATTCTCGTCCCATTGAAGAGGCTACGTGGGAAAATTATGACTTGTTGAAATACCAATTTCCTTCCTTTCGCCTTGAGGACAAGTCGTCTTTCCGGGCCGGTAGTAATGATACATTGCCACTTAAAGTTTATACCCGGAAGAACAAACGGGTCTGGGGTCCAGGGGATCATGGGGCATCTATGGAACAGATCCAACTAGTATTTAATTCTTGCCTTAATCCTTTGACAGTGGAAAAGTTCAGAGAAGTGGAAAAGTTGACGGAAGTCGAATAGTCGGCAGTAACGAAGAATTCTGCAGTATTTATCTATGTTTTCTTTTCATTTGTTGTCATTCTAGTTTTTACCAAATAAATGTCGCTAGTATCTGTAATTGGAGAGTTGCCCCTCTCGAATTTGGTCTTTTTTAATTGAAATCTGCACTTTATCTATTCTAAATTAGTCCAGGTTGCATCAGCCGACCCCACATCGGCACTCACACCTACTCTCTCTCTCTCTAGAACAGTGTGAAACACCCCAAATCAAACCACCGCCTGATCAACAGGTGATATAGAGCCACAATAGCCGGTAGCATGGGACACAACCGCCGATGATGACGACCGCCTCCGACACCCTCCGGTAACTACCAATACCCAGGTCGTTGTCCACATCGACTCTCTCTCTAAAGTATATTTGCATGTGTCTCTCCCTAAACAAAAGAGATATAAAGATGACCAAGAGGGGGCTGAATGCAAATATTGAAAAGCTTTGTGGCTAAACTTAAAACCACTAAAAAACAACTAATCCTCAATTTGGTTTTTGATATTATGTAAAGTATATATTAAAAGACAAACTAAACAAGTAGTTTAGTTTTGGTTTTTAAAATTTTAGTCACATAAGTTTAAACGCTTTCACATTAAATGATCTAACCTTAAATTTTGAATTTTTTACTTTGACTACTAAAACTTAGAATTATACAGTGCTGATCATAGATTTGTTTTTTTGACTTTTTTTTTGTTTTAGCTACATTAGTTTTAAGTGTGTTCACATTTAACCATAACTTTTGGTTATTTTGACGTTGTTTTTATTAAAATATATTCACATCAATTTTATGGGTTTTCACATTTTACCTTAACTTATTAGGTTTTTAAATTTGGCCACTAAAGTTTAAGATTTTACACTTCGGCCGCCTATTTGTTGTTTGTCTTTGCCCACTAAAGTTTATGCTCTTAGAGTTTGATAACTAACTATTAATAGTAAAGTCTATTTATTCAACTTTGGTCACTAAAGTTTAGTATTTTTGAGTTTCGCCACCAAACTTTGATTTTATAAATTTTAACGAGCTGGACAGATAACAACCAAAGTAATGCGGCATTGCGTGTGAGAAAAATGACCAGACTCCCTTCGCGTAATGTAGGGAGAAAAACTAGCATCTATATGTGTGTGTGTGTGTATAGGGGAAATGTCCGCGCATTGCGGTGGTACGGCTATTGCGCGACTTTTTGGAGGATTCGATTTTAGTCGATATCAGTTCGGTGTATTATGACGTAAACTACTGAAAAAATTGAATGAAAGAAAACTATTACGTATATTACAAAAGTTTTTAAGTGAACTATATTATCCCAACTAGATTAGTGAAAGAATAGGCGGTATTTGTGGTCGAAAATCACTTATTACCTAGATTTTAAGGGGGTTTCATTTTATGAATGTAGTTAGAGTTTTATGATTATCCAAAGCAGCTTTCGGTGGTGATTTGCATATACCGGAGAAAGTTAATGGAGAAAATGTCACCACAAATTAACATCTTAATTGTTTTGAAATACATGTGTTAAGTATTTATAATTTAATTAAGTCAAAATTTTCATTTTCATTCAAACAAATTTTCAAATTCTTATTTTCATATTTTCAGAGAAAAGTGACTTTTAATGTTAGGTTGATGTTCTTGACATAAAGTTATGTTGTGACTAAACAACTTAGAGACGAGTATCAAGGTATGTATTTTAGAACATACGTGACACCAGTGGCGGAGCTTGAGTCAAAGCTTTGAGTGGGCGAAGGCGAAAGTAAACTATTTTAGGAGAGGCAGACTCTATATTAATTAAAATATTTCTACTACCGGACCGAAAATTTACACTATCGAGCTGAAAATTTACATTATTGACAAAAAAATGAGAGGGGTGGAGGCCCCCTCTGCCCCAGTGAAGCTTTGCCCCTACCTGACACCTAACCGAACAAGTGATAGAATGTTACATCACAATATTGTAACGGCCCCGACGCGTAACTGTACCCAAGGAGAAAGGTTAAACCAAGATCTGTACTAGGATCTCAATCAATATTAAATCACTAATATTATAAACCTCAGTGTTCACAAAAGAGGTTTTACCGTTATGCGTGTAACAAAATAGAATCTTAGTCAATTAGTACATCAAACGACATGTATAATACAAAATCATTTTATTAATGTTTATTAGTTAATTCCAAATCATTAACCAAAAGTCGAGTTTCAAAATCATCAATGTGAAAGCGAAATTAAATAAAATCCATAAATCAGTGTTGCATAAATACATGCGTCAAAACTCAGTATTAAACTATTAATTGTAAAACTCAAATAATAGTTTCACATGAATCAAAATGCATGAACCTCAATGTTGTTGATAGCAACCTCCCGAGCCAACAGATTCTAATCTCTAGTGACGATTGGAGCCATAATCGAATTATAAGGGGCAACACAAATGGAACATGTGGGCCCATTTGACCCGGGTGGATCATCGGACCGTAACCCGGGTACTATATTCACCTGACCCGACCCGTGATTTCAAACCTGGTTCCCACATAACTGGTGATTGTATGAAGAGGCTACCATGTTCACACATTCCATTTATCTCCATTTTGTTTTTAATATATCACATGTAGTTTAATTATCATGTTACTTTTACTTTCAACTTTTGTTTTCCTAGGTGTTACGTTAGGAGTAGTTTTTTTTCTTTTGTTTGATTTAGATCTTGGATTAAAGTACCTTTTTTTCTTTTAAATGTCTCGAACTTATTTTTGAAGGGACAAAGTATTTATGATCAAATTTTTATGCATTAATTTTACTCATTAGATAATGAGTTGAAGTTAATATTCCATGCTAGTTCAAACCCAGCTAGTTTGAATGGTGTTCTTGGAGCCTAAATTGGAGTCAAGTGGTGTATCTTTATTTTGATTCTCGTTTAGTTTTGCCCTATGAGTAGATTGAGTGGTGAATCTGTATCTCGATCATATTCGTTGTCCATCTTTTTCATTTAATTTCACATTTTTATTCTTTATCCCTACCTAGATTTATATCAGTTGTGCTCCTAGTAGTGCAAAATCTTTACGAACCTAAGATAAACATGCTAAAGTGTCATGCAGGACCGGGTGAAGGGTTAGCACTTACAACACAACAACACAACGAGGAGAGTGTATTAGAACACTTAACAGATCAAATGGGGAATCGGTTATGATGATGCTAAGAACACACGAATAACTTCAGAAAGAAAAGATAACAACACAAGTGGTTGGTTTTCAAGGATGTTGTATATTGCTTCTCAAATTCAAGTTACAAGTATTAGCATGCATACATTACAAGACTTTGAGATACTATATAATACAACCTACAGACGGCCATACTTTGAAGGCCAGCTGGATACACGAATTAGACAACACAATCCAGTAGAGTCAAAAGGCAGATTTGCCTTTTGGCTAGTGACTATGACATGCCATAGCTCACATCCTAATATATTACAAAAAGGATAAAGGTACATAAAGTAGAAAGGTTTGACCCAAGACCTCAATGTACAGTTTTCCTAAAGCATGGACCTTTTCACCAACTCATACAAGTTGGTGACCAACCAGAGTGGGCAGCGGCAAAGTGTTTCAGCTTTGCAGAAAAAGTAAATCAGATAAAGCATGTATGATAAAAGTCTTCGGAAGAATCTGTCTTGGTTTCTTGGCTTCAGCAGACTTTGTCTTGAAGCTAAGAAAGACTTCATTTCTGGCTTCTGAAGATATTGGTCTTGGCTATGAAAGATTTTACACTTGAGATGTTTTTGAATTGGTGTAAAACTTTCGTAGCAATACTACTTCATGTTCTGTGCAGCATGCAGGAGGACTTGATCATTTCATAGAACTACTGAAAGAAGAACTGTCATAACTACAGAGAAATACTTCTTCAGCTGTCGTGATAACTACTGAAGAAGGATCATCACAACTACTGAAGAATACTTCTTCAGCTGTTGTGATAACTACTGAAGAATACTTCTTCAGTTGTTGTGACAACTACTGAAAACTGTCTTCAGACTTTGTCTTCAGACTTTGTCTTCAGTTGATATCTTCAGCTGATGTCTTCAGCTGTTGTCTTCAGCTGTTACCTTAAGCTATTGTCTTCAGCTGTTACCTTCAGCTGTTGTCTTCAGCTATTACCTTCAGCTGTTGTCTTCAGCTGATGTCTTCAGCTGTTATCTTAACTGTTAATTTCAGTAGATGTCTTCAGCTGTTAACATCAGCTGTTGTCTTCAGCTGTTAACATCAGCTGTTAACTTCAGTTGATGACTTCATCAGTTATTATGATCAGTAGATGGTTTCAAGAGTGTTTTGGCTGCATCAGACTTCTAGGAATCCTTACAAACTCCCCCTAGGCTGATGCTACCAAAACACTTAAGGATATTCAGCAGCTCACTGTCTTTCTGATGCAAGAGGAGCCATTTGAATTAGAGATGATTTGGCTTTCTCTTCTTGCACTTCCTTAGGATGTTCTGATTCATCCTGAGGATCAGAGGAGGTTGATTTTGACTTCTTCTTCTTCTTTGCATCAGATTTAGAAGCCATTTTCTTCTTCCTCTTTGCAGTCTTTTACTGAGAAGACTGGCCTGCAGCACCTTGTAGATTAGTTGTGTCTTCCTCAGTTGGGTGTTCCTCCCTCACAGGTTCAGAAGGAGAGGGAGTTTGACCCTGTTGTGGGTCAGATGTTGAGGCTGGCCTTTGACCTTGCTGTTGATCAATAGTTGAAGAGGCTGGCCTTTGACCCTGCTGTGGATTAGAAGATAAAGCTGGAGGTTCTTGTTTGAGTTGTCTTTTGTTGTTCAAACTTAACCTCTACTTGAGGTAGAGCTTGACTTGGAGGAGTGTGCAAGTCAACAAGCTCTCCACTCTTGATCTTCTGCTTGATCACCCTGATATGCTCATCCAGAGTAGATAGAGACATAGGGCCAAGTCTCCTTCCAGAGAATCCATACAGCTTCAAGAAGCTCATCATTCTTTGTCTATCATCAGATTTTTTCAAGTTCTTCTGAATGAGAGCTCTTGACTTAGCAGCTTCTTCCCTTATTTTCTTCTTTGTTAACTTCTGTTCTTTGAGTACTTGAAGTTCAAGTTGTTTGAGATACTCAAACTCAATGTACTCAAAGGACAAAGGAAGAAGTGCTTCTGCCTGGTAGAAGCCTGTGGCACTCAGGTAGTCTATCATTCTTTGTTTATCTGTTTCTTTATCTACCTGAGGTTCTTGTGTAGCAGCCATAGCCTCTTGCACAGGACTTTCTTGAACTGGAGAGAGAGTAGGAATATGCTTGTATAATCTTTGTTGTCTTTTCTTCTCTTTGATCTCAAGAAGAATTCTTGCATCTTCAGCTTCCTTCCTTTCTCTTGACATTTCCATGTCAGCCAGATTATTTAATTCCTCTAAGGGGAGAGATATAATCTCATCTATGTCATAGTTCCTGGTCTGTAAGTAAGTAATCCTGACTGCCCTCAACTTATCATTTTGAGTGTTTGGTCTGTGAGCAGCCCTGATTGCAGCTTGCATGAAGCTTGAAGACCCAGTGGAACTTACTCCCCTTAGCTTCCTCTTTCTCTCTCTTTCCTCCTCCTTAATCTCCTCAGGGGTTAGAACCTTTTTCCCCTTGTCACCCACAGACCTTTGTGACACAGGGTGGAGAGAGCTTTGGCCTTCATTGCTTGGTGTAGCATCCAAACTCTGGCCAGAAAGAGACTGTGATACACCTTCACCAGCAGGTGTTTCACTGAGGGATTGAGTTGCTGAAGTAGTTGTTGTAGTGACAGGTGTTTCAATTTCTGTCACTTCATCAGTTGACTGTAAGACAGGACTTTCGGGCTCTATCACTGGGCCTTCAGTCAAGGTTTTCCCTTTGAAGCTAGTCTCAAGGTCTGCCTCAACATCCAGTTGACCAATGATATTACCTGATTGCGTTGGTCTATCTTCTTCAGCTTCTTGCCTTGATACACCCTCCCCAAAAAGACTTTGAAACAAGCAGTCTAGGATATCTCAAGTTGCTGATCATTGATCCTATTTTGTAAGGTAGTCACTTGAAATGCAAGATGACTAACCTTTGAGACTAAGTACGTGCATGTTTGTGTCAGTTGTTGCACTTTTAGTCTCAGATTCCCCTCATCTTTATCAGAAGAATCATGGGGGGATGAGAGAATTGGACCTAGATCCTTACTCTCATCACCAGCATGGGGTTCTTGGCTGCTGGATTTCCTCTGCTCATTGACAGCCTCAGATGAAGTGTCAATGGGCTGAGTTGCCAAGGTTGAGGTCTTAATGATGTAATCACTTGCAAAAGTGAGAGCCTCTTCCATATGCATCCACTGAACAAGTTCAGAAGGACCCACCTCAGTAATGGGTGACTGATGTGGGATAGACATAGGTAATTCAGAAGCACTCCTCTTTCTTTGAGTAGGGGAGGGATAGAGAGATTCATGATACTTACTGAAGCCTAAGTCCTCATCAGTATAGAATTCAAGGTTGGGAATTTGGGTATTTAAGTCCAAAGGCTGGGGATGGTAACTGTCCCCTGAAGGTTTTTCACTTGAGTGTTGAGACTCAGAGTGAAGGCTTAAGGCATTTTGGCTTATGAGCTCATTAGGCTGATCATGAGGAACATCAGCACTAATTCTTGAAGAGATGGGAGTGGTTTGCTCCTTAGGAGAAGTGGGAGCTCTAGTATCCACTTCTTCCTGTATGGGTGAGTATATGGGGACCTGCACAGACTCAATAGCTTGAGCAGGGGTTCGTTTGGATTTTCTTTGGTAGGTGAGGATGATTTGAGGCTGTTTTGGTGGTTGAGATGTATAAGGTGTGGGTTCAACACTAGTTTGTGTTGCTAGGTTGTCACCTTGAGTAATGAGTTCTAACATTTTAGAGACCAGGGCTGTTTCTACCCCTGAGAAGCCTACAGTTGGCTTCTTTATAATCTTAAATATGCCTGGCTTCATCTGTCCCTATTTAAGAATAGTATTTGTTTCCCTTCAACTGTGATCCAAGTTCACAGTTGAGAATGTGTTGAACATATCTAGGAAACACATAGTATTCTAAGGAGTCCAAGTTAGCAAGCAAGTTTGTGTAAACAAATTGTGAGTACCTGAACTTGACCCCTTGTACCATTACATGAACTATAAAGGAGAGATCCTCAGGAATCTGGTCCCACCCACCATGCTTGTTGGACAAGCTGTGAATCACTACATGGAGTAGGTATTTCCACTAGAATGAGACCTTCCCTTTCCTAAAGGTCTTTACAGAGAAATCTCCCTCATAGTCTATCTGCTCAAAGGAATAGTTGGCAGCTTCCTTTGGGAAAGACAGTTCACCTTCTTCATCATCCAGCTAAAGATTGGTTTTGATGATGGCTGGAGTGATAAAGACTGTCCTCCCCTGCACTGTGGCAGAAAATGCCTTCTCCCCATCCATAATAACCTCTTGACATGTCCTCCAAAAGTCAAGCAGGTGATCCTCATAAAGAATAGGATCAATGGTGAGTGAGGTGTAGTAGTTGGATAGAGCAAGAAAATAGCAAACCTCTGAGAAACTATCATCTTTCTCAGAGTGCAACAAGGCAACTTGATTGTGCTGCCTATGGAATTGCATGGAGGAATTTGGGTTGTTTCTATTTGGAATGTTGGCTATTTTAAAAAGCTTAAGGATGAAGAGAGGTGAAAAGCAAAAGTGATTTCAGAGAAATTTGGTTTGAGGTATGGGTGAATTTTGGAGTAGGTAGAGGAAAGGGGTGTAACCATTGGATATTTGTATGAATTTGGATTAGAGACAAAGTTAATGAAAAAGGATAAACTTTGAAATCCATTGTGTTGGTCCCACCTCTGAAAAGTAGTTTGCTTTTTGCCCAAAAACTAGTTTTCTTGGAATTCTAAGAAATCTTCTAAAGATAATTTAACTTCAGAAGTTTTGACCATGAAGGGTATTTTGCTTTGGAAGTTTAAACCAGAAAGCTTCCGAAGGCAAATTTTGCCTCCAAAAATATTTCAAAGATTTTGAAGAATTTTGCAACTTGTGTAAAATTCCAAAAAAAAATCTAAGGAATATCCTAAAAGAATTTTCTTCCAAAGAGAAACTGGCGCTTATTATGGTGATAGAATAGACAACATAGAATACACATAGTTTTAGAAATAATATGATTAAGTTTTTAAGAAAAGATATTCAAAGTTGATCATCCCAATAGCTGATATAAGATATTTAAATCTCTGTTCATCAAAGGCTTTTGTGAACAGATCAGCATATTGTTCATCTGTATGAACTTTGATTAGTTTGATTAATCCCTTTTCAAAATTATCTCTAATCAGATGATACCTGATGTTGATGTGCTTAGTTCTTGAGTGCTGTACTGGATTTTCTTTGATTGAGATAGCACTGTTGTTGTCTATGTGAATGGCAGTCTCTTTGAAGTTGAATCCATAGTCTAGCATCTGATTTTGAATCTAAAGCACTTGAGCACAGCAGCTTGCAGCAGCAATGTATTCAGACTCAGCAGTTGATGCAGATACACAGGATTGTTTCTTGCATTGCCAAGAGACTATCCTTCCACCAAGAAATTGACATCCCCCTGATGTAGACTTTGCAGTCATATTGCATCCACCATAATCACTATCTGTATATGCATACAGATTGAAGTTAGAATTTTTAAGATACCAAAGGCCAAGAGATGGGGCTCCTTTAAGGTATCTTAGAATTCTTTTGACAGTGGTTAGGTGTGACATCTTGGGGTTGGCCTGATATCTTGCACAGATACAAGTGGCAAACATAATATCTGGCCTGCTAGCTGTAAGATACATAAGAGACCCAATCATAGCTCTGTAGAGATGTTCATCAACACACTCCCCCTCAAGATCAGGTCCAAGGGAGTGGTTTCTAGCTATGGGTGTCTTAGCAACCTTACATTCAGTCATGTTGAACCTTTTAAGTATGTCTTGCACATACTTTGACTGATTTATGAAGATACCATTGTCAACCTGCTTCACTTGAATCCCTAGAAAGAAATTGAGTTCCCTTATGGCACTCATTTCAAATCTATCCTTCATCAGCCTCTCAAAGTCTTTGCAGAGCTTTGGATTAGTTGACCCAAAGATGATATCATCTACATATACTTGAACTAGCATTATGTCATCTCTTGTTCCTTTGATGAAGAGAGTTCCATCAATGGTACCCATTTTGTGGCCATGCTAACAGAGATACTGAGATAGAGTCTCATACCACTTTCTTGGTGCCTGATGTAGCCCATAGAGAGCTTTGTCAAGCTTGCAGACATAATCAGGATGATAAGGATCTGCAAAGCCAGGTGGTTGTTTGACATACACCTCTTCATCAATCACTCCATAAAGAAAAGCACACTTGACATCAAGTTGATAGACCTTGAAGTTCTTGGATGCAGCAAAAGCTAGGAATATCCTAACAACTTCAAGTCTTGCTACTGGAGCAAAGACATCAGTGTAATCAATTCCTTCTTCTTGAGTATACCCTTGAACAACTAGTCTAGCCTTGTTCTTGATGACAAGTCCTCTATCATCCTTCTTATTCCTGAAGACCCACTTTGTACCTATGGTAGTCTTCCCATGAGGAAGAGGACATAGATTCCAAACCTTTTGTCTCTTGAATTGAAGCAACTCCTCTTGCATAGCTTCAACCCAACTTCCATACTTTAGAGCTTCATCAATTTTCTTTGGCTCTATTTGGGATAAGAAACAAGAGTGAAGACAGATATTTGCATTATGAGACTGTCCTCTTGTTCTTACACCAGTACCAACATCTCCAATGATGTTTGTAGAGGGGTGAGACTTGTGGATCCTTAGTTGAGAGATCACAGCAAGTTGTTTAGATAGATCCAAATTGGAGAAATTCTGATCCGGCAAGGAGGATTCACCCTCTACAGCAGCACACTTATCAAGATTAACTTGATCCAATGAGTGTGTGACATCATTGAGATTTTCTTCAATGGGATGGTTCCCAGCATCAAGAAATTCTTGATCACTGTCACCACCACCATGTTCTCTGACATTTGAAGTTTCTATATTTGAGTTCTGTGCCTCAACACTGGAAGATGAAGACAACTCAGATGTATCAGCAGGATTTGTCATTGATGTGCTGGTAGAAGCTTCATTTGCAGGATTAGTTACCATTGGAGCTGAAGATATGTTGCTTGAAGATCTTCTCAGCTCAATTCTTGGATCAGGATCACCTATAGGCAATATATCTGTAGTTCCTGAAACATGCTCACAAGATTTGTTAAAACAGTTGGTAACTAAATCAAGATCAAACAGCCAATCCGGACCAGAACCTTTCATACTGGGTGTGTGTTCATTGAAAGTCACATTGGCTGACTCCTCAACTACTCTAGTTCTGAGATTGTATACTCTATAAGCTTTAGCTTGAGAAGAGTATCCAATAAAGTGTCCATCATCTGATTTCTCAGCAAACTTGACTATATGATCTTTGGTATTCAAGATGGTGCAAGGACATCCAAAAGACTGAGAAAACCAATAAAAGGTTTCCTCTAGTGCTAAAGTTCATAAGGAGTCTTACCATGTGTCTTAACTACTAAAACCCTGTTTTGCACATAGCAGGCAGTGTTGACTGCCTCTGCCCAGAAGGTGATGGGCAATTTAGAGTCAGACAACATAGTTCTTGCAGCTTCAATTAGTGTCCAGTTTCTCCTCTCAGCAACTCCATTTTGCTGAGGGGTCCTGGGAGCACTATATTGTCTTGTAATACCCTTTTCATCACAAAATGTATCAAGTATTTGATTCTTGAACTCAGTTCCTTGATCACATCTTATGGTTTTGACCTTGTGATCACATTGATTCTCAATTTTTAATATGAAATTCTTCAGAATCTCAGGGGTCTCATCCTTAGTTCTAAGGAAGAATACCCATGTGAATCTTGTAAAGTCATCTGTGATCACCAAACAGTAAGAGGTCCTTCCTAAACTCATTACATTGTTGGGGCCAAAGAGATCCATATGTAACAAGTGTAGGGGTGTAGTGATGGAATTTCTTTCCTTAGGCTTGTGAGATACCTTGTGTTACTTCCCTTTCAGGCATGCAACACAATGATCATCACTTGTAAACTCCCTTTTTGGTATTCCAGTTACCAAATCATTCTTAATCAATTTATTCATGTTCTTAAAGTTTACACGGCACATTCTTTTATGCCAAAGGAAAGATTCATCACTATTTGCTTTAGATAGAAAGCATGAAACTTCTCCTGAGAGAGATGTTTCTTGCAAATCCATCTTGTACATGTTCCCTTTCCTGGGGGCTCTGAGTAGGATGTGCTCATGAGGAATGACCACCCCGGGCTTGAGAATAATGCACTCATGCTCAGTAAATAGCATGTTATGACTCTGATCACAGAATTGTGATACACTTAAAAGATTGTATCTAAGCTCCTTGACAAAGTTTACCTTGTCAATGCTGAGCTTACCATTTGTGACCTTGCCCCTTCCAGTAATGTAACCACCTGCATCTCCTCCAAAAGCAACTGGCCATCCATCAATTCTTTCAAACTTCTGGAGTAGTGACCTATTGCCTGTCATGTGCCTGGAACAACCACTGTCAATGATCCACACATTTTTGTTTGTCTGTAGCTGTTCCTACATAAAGAGATAGCTAGTTACATTTGGAAACCCAAGCCTCATTGGTCTTGGGCTCATTTAAAACAGTTGAAGACAATGCAACAGTAATAGATCCTATGGTTGTGCTTTGAGGATCTTGAGCTGTTGCTGATGAAGAACCTTCAGTCTTTTGGTCTTTCTTTGACTTCCACACCACCTTTGGAAGTTTAGACTTGACCTTCAATACTTCAGAAGCTTTTGAGACTTTAGAAGTTTTGATGACTGGTCCTTCAAAAGATCTTACCTTTACTGCAGCAAGCTTCAGTACTTTGGAAGCATTCCTTTTTTCCGAGACCAAATCTTCTTCCGAAGGCAGTTTTCCACTTGCCTTTTCTTCATTTTGGAATTCTTGGAAGTCTCTTTGTTTATCATGTGAAGAGTACCCTTAGGATTGTATGGACAATCTTTAGCCAAATGAGAAGTACTCTCACACATGACACACTTCAGATTCTTCTTTCTAAGAGTCTTCTTCATGGAAGAGCACTGACTTTGGTCACATCCCATCTCCATCTTCACCTTTGCAGGAGCTGAGACAGTTCTTTTGGGTTGAGAACTGTTCTTGGAGTTGGATGGTCCAGGTTGTGTAGCAGTAACACACAACAGATCAGTCTTCTTCTTGTTACTGAGATGAGTTGCACATGAACCAGAATTCATGTCATCAGTCTTAACTACTTCAAACCCCGCAGAGATAAAAACCTGTTTCTGCTTAGAGTCAAAAGTAGCCTTGATCTCTTGAGCCTTCCTTGATTTTCTTTTGGCTTTCCTGATCAAGTTCTTTCTTCTTGACTTGGTCATCCCAACAGTTTTACTCTCCTCAGAGGAATGGTGACCCTTCTCAGAATGCTTTTCTTCACTCAAACCAAAGTCATTCTTCACCATCTCCTCTTCATCCTCTTCAGTCAAAGGATCTATGAGGGGAAGCTCATCTTCACAAGTTCCACACCTGGGAGATCTTACAGACAAGATGGTGTGTGGAGGAGCTATCTCACTAGATCCCAGTCTCTGCTTGTTCTGATAACACACTTTTGCATACAAGGATGAGGATATTATGTTCTTGAAGGTATCTTCTTCAAGAACACAATTTTCTGCCTTAGCTTTGCTGATCACAAGCTCAGCTTGGCATTCAGTTAACTTAGCTATGAGATCTTTGATCTGAGTCCTGTAATTTGTTAGCTCATGTTTAAGAGTTAAAATGGTTTTCTCTAAATCTTCTATTTTAAGTTTATAGTCATTTTCAGCTCTTTTAAAATCAGCTTTCAAGATGTTTAAGGACTCAAGGTCAGATCTCATCTCTAAGTTATATGACATGTATCTATTAACTTTAGCAATACATTCAGAAGAGCAAAGATTTTCCAATACCTTGATTTCATCATGATCTGCCATGTGAGCTTGGTTTGGAGATGCATCTTCTATCTGAAAGCTCCAGTCAAAGCCTCCCTCTTCAACAGTAACTGCAGCCTGTTGCTTTGGGTTCTCATTCTGGTGAACTTTCTCAGTGTAGTTTGGTCTGGTTTATGTCTGGCCACTATTTGTTCTTGGTGCCTTACACTCTCTTGCAAAGTGCCCCATCTGGTTACAGTTGTAGCACTTTACCTTGCTTTTGTCTAGCGCAAACTTTCCACTGGATGTATTGCTTGGAAATCTTCTCCCAATCCTCTTGTAGAACTTCTTGGCCCTGTGAGTGAGAAGAGCCATTTGCTGAAGTATCTCCATATACTCCAGATCATCTGGATGGATACAGTCCAAGTCTTCAAGAGTGAAGAGAAGGTTGCCAGAGGTTTCATCAGCTGAGACAAAGGCATGAGAAGAACATGTCTCTTGGAAGGGACTTCCTTGAGTGTAGCTTTCTCTTGGAGTCTCTGGAAGAATGATGAAAGGCCCTTTTTGTGAGTTGTCAGGGTAGCATAACAACTGATGTTGTGGTTCAATGCATTCCCTTTCATTCACATGAAGAGCTAAACTCAGTTGGTTATTGGAGTTACCAGAGGAATTTTGCATGTTCATCTCCATCTAGAATGCACTCAGGATACCATATAACTCTGTAAGAGTAAGAGTTTTAAGATCCGAAGTTCTCTTGATCACAACACAATAATGTGTCCATAGTTTAGGAAGAGAAGACATGAACTTCCTTACTATGTCTCTGTTCTCAAGAGTTACTCCAATATCCACTAGAGTGTCCACTATCTCAACAAACCTGAAGTATTGTTGAGTCAGTGTCTCACCAGACTTGAAGGTGAAATTTTCAAACTGCTGCTTCAAGAGATCCTTCTTGTTTTCTTTAGTTTCATTGGATCCTTCATACATAAGCTTCAGTGCTTCCCATAGATCTTTAGCTGTCTTGCACTTCTTGAAGCCTCTGCAGATAGAGTTTGGAAGAGCAGTTTGAAGACAAGTCATGGCCCTTTGATCAAGCTCTATTCTCTTCCTGTCTTCTTCTGAGTAATCATCTACATCTTTAGGGATAATACGATTACCAGTAGCAGAAGTAGTGCTTGGTATGAAGGGACCGTTGATAACTGAGTCCCACATCCTTGAATCTTGAGACTTGATGAAGCCTTCCATTCTTGTGCACCATGTGTCAAAATCTTCAGGAGTGATCAGTGGGGACTTGGTCATAGTACCAGTTTCCATATCAGCTTTAGAAAGAGCTGCCATTTGAGTTGTTAAGTATTTTGTGTATGTGAGGGATCTTAAGATGGTGAGATCTTATATCAAGAGCCTGGATGCTCTGATACCAAATACAGGACCGGGTGAAGGGTTAGCACTTACAACACAACAACACAATGAGGAGAGTGTATTAGAACACTTAACAGATCAAATGGGGAACCGGTTATGATGATGCTAAGAACACACGAGTAACTTCAGAAAGAAAAGATAACAACACAAGTGGTTGGTTTTCAAGGATGTTGTATATTGCTTCTCAAATTCAAGTTACAAGTATTAGCATGCATACATTACAAGACTTTGAGATACTATATAATACAACCTACAGATGGCCATACTTTAAAGGCCAGCTGGATACACGAATTAGACAACACAATCCATGTAGAGTCAAAAGGCAGATTTGCCTTTTGGCTAGTGACTATGACATGCCATAGCTCACATCCTAATATATAACAAAAAGGATAAAAGTACATAAAGTAGAAAGGTTTGACGCAAGACCTCAATGTACAGTTTTCCTAAAGCATGGACCTTTTCACCAACTCATACAAGTTGGTGACCAACCAGAGTGGGCAGCGGCAAAGTGGTTCAGCTTTGCAGAAAAAGTACATCAGATAAAGCATGTATAATAAAAGACTTCGGAAGAATATGTCTTGGTTTCTTGGCTTCAGCAGACTTTGTCTTGAAGCTAAGAAAGACTTCATTTCTGGCTTCTGAAGATATTGGTCTTGGCTATGAAAGATTTTACACTTGAGATGTTTCTGAATTGGTGTAAAACTTTCGTAGCAATACTACTTCATGTTCTGTGCAGCATGCAGGAGGACTTGATCATTTCATAGAACTACTGAAAAAAGAACTGTCACAACTACTGAGAAATACTTCTTCAGCTGTTGTGATAACTACTGAAGAAGGATCATCACAATTACTGAAGAATACTTCTTCAGCTGTTGTGATAACTACTGAAGAATACTTCTTCAGTTGTTGTGACAACTACTGAAAACTGTCTTCAGACTTTGTCTTCAGTTGATATCTTCAGCTGATGTCTTCAGCTGTTGTCTTTAGCTGTTACCTTCAGCTATTGTCTTCAGCTGTTACCTTCAGCTGTTGTCTTCAGCTGATGTCTTCAGCTGTTGTCTTCAGCTGATGTCTTCAGCTGTTGTCTTCAGCTGATGTCTTCAGCTGTTATCTTCAGCTGTTAATTTCAGTAGATGTCTTCAGCTGTTAACATCAGCTGTTGTCTTTAGCTGTTAACATGAGCTGTTAACTTCAGTTGATGACTTCATCAGTTTTTATGATCAGTAGATGGTTTCAAGAGTGTTTTGGCTGCATCAGACTTCTAGGAATCCTTACATGTCAACACATAATTGGTGAGTTTACACGTTTATAAAACAAACAACAGTTTAGAAACAAATCACAATAAACAAAGTATATCATAGTAGATAGCGAATCTACAAATCATGTACTAAGTGTATGGAGTTCGCAACCAAATCTCAATAGTAAATTTATGAATGCATCGGTCGTGGTTACAAAATCATATCAACAGTAATTAGGTCAATTCAACACCCGTTTGGCCTCCGGTCGTGCTAGCGTGACAAACCCTTGTGGGATTTGTTAGACCTAGTAGTACTACTCGAATATTAACTTGCTAATATCACATAATTAATGGTTCGAAGCAAAGGACTTTAATGGTAACAAAACTAGTTTGTATGATAATCATACCGTCATATTGAATCAAAAGCAATGTAGTTTATAGGATGTTCTCTTCCCGAAAAGGAACAGTACAGAAAGCGGGACTAAAGCTCACCTTAGATTGCACAGCTACAAGGAATGAAAGTAATTGACAATTAGGTTTCCTAACAACCTGTATTTACGTAAATACTTAGGTTAATACTAAGTTTAGAAGGTTGTACATTTTCACGCTCTCAACTAAAATCAACACCTGACAATCCCCCAATGCATAAACCATGCATCATCACGGACACTCCATGGACATACATTAACACACAACACCAAGCACATGCATTAACACATAACACCACACACATGCATTAACACATAACACCACGCATATGCATTAAAACACAACACCATGTGTCACATCCCGGCGGAAGCGTGAAATGCTTGGATGTGACCCTTTGTCTAAAACACATTGATTATAAATAAACAAACATAACAGCAATTAAAAACGTAAAAACATAACACTATATAATTAAGTCAGTCTTTAGGTTACATAGTTTCTACAAATTTGTCTAATCAAAGACTAGTATATGTAACCTAATCATAACATCTTTAACTGCTTCATATTTCTTCAGTAGTAGTGGATGTGTGCATCCACCATTATACTAGGCTCGAATATGTTAATAGTTATTTTTACACATGTCTTCCCAATCACTTCGCCCCAACCTTAGTACACATCGAATGAGAACATAGCACTGTTAGTCATTTTGTTCTCCTGAAAAAAACATACTAAAAACTGTCAACATAATGTTGGTGAGAAACATAGGTTTAATAACCAAACAAACATATTGATGCAACATAAATAAGATTACAACCAAACCTACTTGTATGCGAGGAGAATTATAAATGTCACAAATACAAATCACAAAAATCAGATAATATAGCATCACAACACTCATCCTGTTGGTACATGAAATATTTTCCTAAGTAGCGCTACCAATATTATCAGACGGTTCCTCATCCAAATTAATGGTTGTATCTTACGACAACATGACAATTTATCTCAAAAGTCTTATTTACTTGCATCAAACATAAAATAGTATGCTTTTTCCCCCAAAACTCATAATAAAAATAGGGCTATGAATCTCACCTTAATTCTAGCGATAACCTATAAAATTAGTTATAAGTTAGGATCATATTTCTTTAAAATTTTCAGTACCTCAGTCAAAATTCTAAAACAGTAACTATGTTTACTCAAAATTTCCAAAAGTTTAATAGCAACATTATCTGGAAATATCATTGATCATATAAAAATCCCAACTATTAACTAATTTCAGATATTTTTTCTAGAATTAATATAAATTTATCATAAATAGCCAAAAATAGCTACTGATATCATATAATTCCCAAATTTTTCCTGAATGTTTATTTTGTAGTCTCTTGTATCCCATAAATTTCCCAGTTTGTAATTCATAATAAATAGCTTACTGTAATTTTTCAAAAAATCTCTAAAATTCAAGAAAAATAGTTACATATCTCCAAAATTACGAATTTTACACATATTGTCAAATCCAGGACATCATATTTAATGTGATAATTTATTTCATAGTTTAGATATTTCTTTTGATTTTTCCATTACAGTTCATAATAAAATATCAATCTTAGTCATATAACGGAATTTAGTCATAAAATTTATTCTGAAGCTTCTATAACATATAATGATCATTATATATTTTTTCCAGATTTTTACCGGGTTTGGTTCTCCCATATAGTATGTTCTTATTTTTCCCTTAATTAAATCATATAATTTAATTTACTCAATTTTAATATACCAAAATTTAAAGATAGATAATTCTAGTATTTCTAAACATACTTCTAAATTTATTCCCATAATCACAATTATTTAAGTATTTATTCTGATTTTAGCAAAATACAAAGACTTTAATCATTTTGTTTGTAATTTTTCTTGTTTTAATCCTTTTTGTTAACACCATTATTTTTCTCAGTCCTTCTTACTCATTTTTCACTGAATTTTTAGATAATTAACACATGGTTGTGGGTATTCTTTGATGATGATCATGTATGTGCTTGTTTAAACACAAACCTCTTTTACCTAGATAATTAAGGTTTTATAACCTTGTTTGATTGAGAAGGTGGCGAAGGATGGTTGATTAGCTTCCGAAATTCTTGATGTTCTAAGATTTGAAATTAAGGTTCTTGGTCCTTTGAAGGTGAATACTTGTGAATGAAGGTGATAAATGCTTGGATGATGATTCTGTGTGATGGTGATATAGAAAACGAGATAGAGTGGTGAGGATGGTGATGGTGGTAGGCCTATTGAGTAGAATGATGTTGGGGTGGTGAGTCATAGCAATGGTGGTGTTGATGGTTGTACTAACCGAGAGAGAAAGAGAGAGCCTAAATGATGATGAGGGTCGCGAGTGTGGTGGCTTGTGGTCGTGATTTGCAGCCAAGAGAAGGAAAGAGTGGTGTCGTGAGGTGATGGTGGTTGTGGTGAAGCCATCGACCGGGAGGGGATTTGTAAATGGGAGGGATTATGATGATGTATAGGGGTAGGGTGGTGAGGTGGTAGTTTAGGCTTGCTTAGTTAGTTCCTTAGGTGATAGGTTGCAAATTCTTGAGGGGGTTAGTGGCTTGGCCGAGTGATTGCTGTAGCTAGGTGGTAGTTTGGGTGATTATTGTTAAGGGTGGCGGATGGATTGCTAATTACATGCTTAACCATTAAGTCAAGTTTAACTAATGTTTTGGGTTGCTAATCGGGTTGCTAAGTTCCTAATGAACCAAGATTTTGTTAATGGCTGTGTTTGTTTTAGTGTTTAGATGTTTAGGGTGTGATTTGTCTTTGTTTTGGTTCAAGGTTCGATGAAATCTGTTTGATAATGTTTGATCAAACTTAGTTCATATATATATATATATATATATATTATATAATATATATATATATATATATATATATATATATATATATATATATATATATTTATATATATATATATATATATATATATATATATATATATATATTTATATATATATATATATGTGTGTGTGTGTGTGTGTGTTATGATTTTAGATACATATATATATATATATATATATATATATATGTATATATATATGTGTGTATATATATACATGCATACGTAAAAATGCATGCATGCACACTATACACATATATATTAACATACTAAACTTATGTACATACATAATTTTTATCATAAAAGTTACTTTATTAAAGTTATAACATGAAAATGTTTTTATATGAAAACATTCATAGAAATATATATATATATATATTATATATATATTATATATATATATATATGGTAATGGTTTACATAGATTATATAATATATATATATATATATATATATATATATATGCATGCATATGTAAATACTGTGTGCATGTATCGCATACATACACATAAATTACTCATCTAACTAATGTATATATATATATATATATACATACGTGTAAGGTATACTAATGTAATAAACGATAGCTTTAAACATTTTCTAACATGGAGTTTTAGAATTGTCACACCATGCACATGCATTAACACACACCTATAGCCTCCAGTGACCTACATACCTAAGAACACCCAAAGAAACCCTAATTGGGTCACAACACCACACCAAGATACACGCACACGAGACACCCACGCACAATCCTAGTACCCTTCGGCTAATTAGAAATACACACATAGTTGATACAATTCCCATGCAAACCATAAGCATCCACGACAAAAACCCTAATCAGGTTCGCATACGCACGTACACTTATTCACAAACAACCATACTACACACATGCACCCGATGAACACAACCATACTACACACACACACCGATGAACACATAACCGAGCATCCACACACACAAAGCCAATGCACACATGCATACCTGACACACACAACACTCCTATGATGGGTTTCCCATACCCGATCGACCCACATCCATCCACAGACAACCAAAGTAAGTAGTTGTCTTTCCTCACAACCTCCCATCTAAACATATAACCGAAAACATATGTAATACATGCACATTAATACGCACCCAAAAACAAACACCGGGCATAAGCACTACCCTCCCCTCCCCCACCATACAAAACCCATATATACATACCGCAAAAATTACAAATAAACACAACACAACTACACCCACTGTACCCACATATCTCGCGCGAATAAAATAGGGTTTTCACATAGGTTTTGCGTCCGAACAACCATATATAGGAACACACGCAGAAAGATTCGAAATCGTGACGTAACGAACACAGGTAATTAGGTGTGAGATCATACCCAATAAGGTGCGAGTTGATATAGTTGACTACCGAAGCTGCTGGGGGCGATGACAGTGGTTATTGGTTACGGTGGTTGACCGGATCAACGAGGTTACCATGTAGAGGTGATGATGGCCACTAAGTGACTCACATTGTTGGTGGGAAGAACTTCCGGAGGGGTGTACGAGTGCGATGAGGGTGTCGTCAGCAATGGTGGTGATCGGCTAGGGTTAGGGTTGCAAGAATGCATGGGGTGAGGGACTAGAGTAGTTATATAATTAAAAGAAAGTTTGAGAAATGACACTTAAACTCCTCAAGTTATGGTGGACGTATACATATACATATAACTAACTAGAACCCAAATTAGTATAACTATATATCGAAGTTAAACTAGAGCCCAAATTAGTATAATTAACTTTAATTATATATTGAAGTTAAATATCTAGAGAAATTACGTAAGAACATTAAAGTAACAAAAGTTGGGTATAATTAACTTTAATTATATATCAAAGTTAAATATCTAGAGAAATTACGTAAGAACATTAAAGTAACAAAAGTTGGGTTAACGACGTTAACCTGAAAGTACGAGCTGCCAATCTTCTGCCCCGACCTTCCACCCTTTTAAGGCGAACCACGTGTAGGTGGCTAGTGGGAAGCGAGTCAAATTACTCTACGTTTAGCTGTAAACTTAGTTATGAAACAAGTTGGTTCGATTATGGTCTATGCTTTATCACACTATGTACAGTGACGTCGCTTCACACGATGGAAGAGAAACAAGTTTGTATGTTAAAAACAAATAATCATGAATAAGTACAGTTATGGTTTCATATATTGGCCAAAAAACTTTAAGGGTGGACGGGGGTGCACTCGTTGTGAGCCCACAATGTGAGTCAGTGCCAAGCGCCCCCCCCCCTGAAATTCCCCTTGTCATGCCATATGCTAGTCGTGACTGTTGCCCCATGTGTGTGTGGTGGTGAATTGTGGCATGCTATGGCAACATCACCGCCAACATATTTGAGTGTGTGGTGTAGTATAATATTGCAAATATAATTAGTGGGTTTATGGTGTAGTGTGGTGTCGGTGTGGTGAGAGCACCCCTCCACCCTAATAATTAACGAAACAACCCCCACTTACATGTCTTTCGAGTTTCATCCATGCTTTTTCCGTTTAAAATCAATAGCTTGAAAATCATGGTCAGTGGCCCCGATTGACCTAAGAAAACATGCAAGTTTGTAGCCTGTTGGTAATCAGACCAAAAAGATTCAAATACAGGACAAAAAAAACTCTACACAATGAATACTAGGAAACACTTGATAGTTTATTGAATATGATTTTGTGCATGCGATTAAAATGATCGAACAAATAGTTATTAATTTGAAATTAAAAGATAAATATATGTTCTTTGTATAACAAACCAATGTTCTGTAATTCTAAGCTTAAAAAGCTAACATAATATAGTTTTATTGTTAAATTGATTAATAATATTTTTTTCAGAAAAAATCCAGTTTTAATCAATACCTTTGAATCGGTTCGGTTATTAACCAAATCCGTCAGACGTATTAGGTTATTCAAGACCCTTGATATGATAATAAATATACATATTTACAATATGTATTTCTTTGCATTTTAAATCATTTTTATATAAAATTCATAATTTAGACACTTATTTGTGTTTTATTTGAATCTTGTAGGTTTCGGATGAATATCGGTGATTTTTGTGAAAAAAGTCCAAGATTTGAAGAGGTTCAAGAGGAAAAATGCTCCTGATATGATCATATTGAAGCTGAATATGACCATATAAGTTGTCAAATCTCAAATAGCTTATTTTTTATACTAAATATGGTCATATCAATTCAGATATTGCCATATTCGGGCAGAAAACGGGTTTATAACGGTAGTACACCTCATTTTCAAGAGAATTTTCATTTCTTTCAAAACTCTAGCCTTCCTCAACCCTTAAGTGTCTTTGAGCATTTCTCAAGAGTTTTTGGAAGATTTGAAGGACAATATTGAAGATTCACACTTTCAAGAAGGTTCTAACATCATCCACCCATTTCCACTCAAAATTGGTTTGAATTCCTCAAGATTCCATGTTCTTGAGTTTGGGTGTGTATTTTGTAAGCCTTATGGGCTAAAATCTTATTATCACTTGGATTAGATGATTCTTAGCATGATTTAACAACTTGTACATGATTCTTGGTGATGTTTATGTTGATGCTATGATGAAACTTGATTATTATTCAATGATTGTGTGTGTTTGTTCTAGTTTGATGAAATGTTCAACCTTGTGGGTGTTGTAAGCATTTTATGTTGGAAAAATTCATGTTCTTACAAGACTTATGCATATGATTACATCTTTTGTATGTCATATTGTGACATTTGACTAGGAATGGTGAATGAAGGTTGAAGGTTTAGTAGAATCGGTTAAATGTGCATCCTTATGCTTATGTTTGATAAAACCATGATGTATGTCATGAATCTCTCTTGTCATTGGTTATGAATTGATTTTGTAATCGTGGTTTGATGTTCATGAGTTGAAGGGTAGTTATAGTTTTGTCTATTTTACGCAAGTTCAGGTGGTTGTCATGTGTTTATCGTGTTAACTTTCCAAAAATTTATGGAATTAGGTTAACCCTAACGGGAGTCTAATTCATCTTTAACATTAACATAATTATATCATTAGTTCTTCATGGCATAACTTTAGGTGGCTATTGTGTGTTTATCGTTCTAGCTTTCCGAATAGTTATATGTCTAGATATCCTTGATGGGGGGTTTAGGCTACTTCCATGTTTCATGTGTATAAAATGTTCTCACCTAGAGTTTGTGCTAGTTGTTAACTCTAGCTAAGTGGAATCAAAATCCAAGTGGTATCTTTAATTGATTGTGTATCTTCATCTTTACTTCCTTAATTTACTAGTTTAATTTGTGAATCATTTTAGCTAATTATAATACTCACAAATCCAAACTCAATTGATCGGTTAAATAGTGATGACGATTTAGTATTGGGAGCCATTGTGTCCACAGGTCGATACTCGATTCTTGCCTAAAACTATACTATCATGCGATAGGTGCACCTGCCTATTGTGTGTATTTGATTTAAGAGAGATAATCGTTTCTTAAATTAAAACTCAAATTGTGTGAAAATCCTTATTTAAAATATATATACTTTACACACATCAAGTTTTTTGCACCGTTACCGGGGACGTAGTGATTTCAAGAAACATCAAAGTTGCTACTTTGACTATTTGTGTATATTTTACTTTCGCATTTTTACATTATATAACTAGTGTTTATCTTTTGTCCCTTTTTACGGTGCTTGGTATTGTGTTGTGTTATCAGGAAGCTTATGTCCATATCTTCAACTGTCGAGGACCTGATTGAACCCTATTCAAACCAGGAAAAATTACTTAAGAAAAGAAACTTAAGGGAAAAATCTCTACAAATAGCTACGGAAATCGATAGTGAAGCTACTCGTGTACAAATTACTGAGGAAACCGACACCGAAGAAGAAGACAATTCCGAGGACACAAACTCGGAAGACATAGGGAATCGGAACAATGAACAGAGAACCATCTATGATTATGCAAGACCATCGTTAGGTGGTTTGGCATCGAGCATTGTCAGACCGGCGGTTGAAGCCAATAACTTTGAAATTCGACCACAAATGATTCAAAACAATGTTCAATTCTATGGTTTATTGGATGAAGACCCAAATGCTCATATAGAAAATTTTTTGGAAATTTGTGATACGTTCAAGAAGAACGGGTTGTTCGATGATGCAAGCAAGTTTAGGCTTTTCCCATTCTCCCTTCGTGATCGAGCAAAGGCTTCGTTAAACTCACTTCCTGCTGGTTCTATAACCACTTGGGAGGATCTTGCTTAAAAAATTTATTTTGATATTTTCCACCATCTAAAATGCAAGATTGAGGAATAATATCACTTCTTTTATGCAGGATGAAGAGGAATCACTTTATGAAGCTTGGGAACGATATAAGGAGATTGATGAGAAAATGTCCACATCACGGGTTGGATGAGTGGATGCAAGTTACTACCTTTTACAACGGGTTGTATCCACAAGATCACCAAATAGTCGATGCTACAGCCGGAGGGTCTTTAGCCATGAAAGCCCCTACGGAGGGTATTCCATACTTGAACAATTGGCAATGAACACTTATCAAGGGCCATCTTCACGAAGTAGACCATCAAGACAAGGGGTTCACCATGTAAATGACTACACATCTCTAGCTGCACAAATGGAAACAATGGCTAAAAGAACTGATCAAATGCAATTAAACCAAGTGCAAACAAGTTGTCACTTGTGTGGTGGTGCGCATATGAGCTCTGATTGTCAACATGGAGTTGTCTACAATGTGAATAAACAAGTGGATTTCATGAGTAACCAATATCGACCTTAAAACAATCCTTACAGTAACACTTATATCCTAGGTTGGAAGAATCATCCCAATTTTAGTTGGAAGGCAAGTGGAAGCAACCAACCTCTGGGTTTTTAACAAAGACCACCATTCCAACAAAACCAACAATCATTTCAACCATAACATCAAGATCACTCTCGACCTCAAAAACAAATCAATACCAAAATCAAGGTTCAAGTAGTGGTTCACAACCCGATAAAAGATCAATTTGGAAGAGATGATGGCACAATTCTTGTCCATTGCCGAATCCCGTAATCAAAAATCTGAAGCTCATCATGATCAAGCCGAAATTCGACAACAACAATTTTCGGATGAATTAAGAAGTCAAGAGATTGAGACGACTAGTTTGTAAAGTAATTACTTTAAGGAGTGGTAAAACCACTAAAGAGATTGAGACGACTTCCACATCTAAGCCAAAGCAAATCCACGGGGAGTTTGTAAAGCAATTACTTTAAGGAGTGGTAAAACCACTAAAGAGATTGAGACGACTTCCACATCTAAGCCGGTGGTTGAAGAGGTAGAAGTTGAGGTTCAAGACGAGGTGCCCAACACTAGGCGAGGCCTAGAAAGTATAGCACAAGTCAAAGAGCCATTGAAAGTGTACAAGCCCACAATCACATACCCGTAACGTTTGAAGAAAGAAACGATGGACCAATAATAGGGTAAATTTCTTGACCTATTTAAATAATTACATATAAACTTATCGTTTGTTGAAGCTTTATCACATATGCCCTAGTATGCCAAATTTCTCAAAGATCTTTTAACAAATAAACAGAAGCCTGAGGAACTTTCACATGTGGTTCTAAATGAAGAATGCTCGGTGGTGCTTCAAAATAAGCTACCACAAAAAATGAAAGACCTAGAAAATTTCTCAAAGATCTTCTAACAAATAAACAGAAGCTTGAGGAACTTTCACACGTGGTTCTAAATGAAGAATGCTTGGTGGTGCTTCAAAATAAGCTACCACAGAAAATGAAAGACCCGGGAAGTTTCACACTTCCTTACTTGATTGTTAGTTTGACTGTGAATAATGCTCTAGCTGACCTAGGTGCTAGTATCAATTTGATGCCATATTCCATGTTTGAAAGGCTAGACCTAGGGGAACCACAACCAACACGTATAAGCATTCAACTTGCCGATCACTCGGTGAAATACCCGAGAGGTATAGTTGAGAATATATTGGTGAGAATTGGTAAGTTTATGTTTCTTGTGGATTTTGTTATCTTTGATATGGATGAAGACAAGAACGTACCTCTCATTCTTGGCTGCCCCTTTTTAACTACATCTAAAGCCTTAGTAGATGTGTTTGAAGGTAAATTGACCCTTCGCGTGGATGAAGAAGATGTGGTTTTTAAGATAAAGGATTCCATGCAACATTCTCAAATCCATGATGATACACTTTATTTTGTTGATACTATTGATTGCCATGCGGATGATTGTGTGTAGGAAATGTTTGGACAAGATGTTTTGGAAACATAGTTATTTGATGATGAAGAGCTTGATACCGATCAAGCTAACCAGATTTGTGGCGAGCTAACTCATATGTCAGTGGATGAACCATCCTCTAATGTAGAACTTCATGAAGTTCTTTAAGTGGTTGATCGAGAGAAGGAACCAAAAGCAAAGTCATCAATTGAAGAACCACCATCATTGGAACTTAAGGAGCTACCCGCTTATCTTGAGTATGCTTATCTTGATGATGATTCCAAATGACCTGTTATTATTGCTTCTGGTTTGACAGGTGATGAAAAAGTCAAACTTTTAGATGTCTTAAAGATGCATAAGAGAGCTATGGCTTGAAAGATTATGGATATAAAAGGATCAATCCATCCTTTGTACCTATAAAATTTTAATGGAAGATGATTACAAGCCAGTTGTTCAACATCAACATCGCCTCAACCCAAATATGCAAGAAGTGGTTAAAAAGGAAGTAATCAAACTACTTGATGCAGGTTTGATTTACCCAATCTCATATTCCGCATGGGTTAGTCAAGTATAGGTGGTACCGAAGAAAGGAGGTATGACTGTGGTGACCAATGAAAGAATGAATTGATACCCACAAGAACCATCACAGGTTGGAGGGTTTGCATTGATTATCGAAAACTTAACGATGCAACGAGAATGGACCATTTCCCTCTTCCTTTTTATTGATCAAATATTAGAAAGGTTATCTGGGAATATGTTTTATTGCTTTCTTGATGGTTTTTCAGGTTACTTCCAAATCCTGATTGCACCCGATGATCAAGAGAAGACCACGTTCACATGTCCTTATGGTACATTTGCTTATCGACGAATGCCATTTGGACTGTGTAATGCTCCTGCCACATTTCAAAGGTGTATGGTGGCCATATTTCATGATATGATTGAAAACTCCATAGAAGTGTTCATGGATGACTTCTTAGTTTTTGGATGCTCTTTTGATCATTGTTTAAGCAATTTGAAGAAAATGCTCACGAGATATGAAGAGTCCAACTTGGTATTAAATTGGGAGAAATGTCATTTTATAGTAAAAGAAGGCATTGTGTTGGGGCATAAAATTTCAAATGTTGGTTTAGAAGTAGATAGGGCAAAGGTTGAAACTATTTTAAAATTACCACCACCTACTTATTTAAAAGCAATAAGAAGTTTTCTAGCTCATGCGGGATTTTATAGACATTTTATTAAAGATTTTACAAAAATTGCAAGGCCTATGACACAACTTCTTGAAAAAGATGTTCCATTTGTTTTCAATGAGGAATGCTTAAATGCATTCAACTTCTTAAAAGAAAAACTGATAAATGCCCCCATAATGGTAGCTCCCGATTGGACTCTTCCATTTGAGTTGATGTGTGATGCAAGCGACTATGCAGTCGGTGCGGTTTTAGGGCAAAGAAAAGACAAGCATTTTCATCCCATATACTACGCAAGCAAAACATTGAATGATGCATAAGAAAATTACACTACCACTGAAAAGGAATTACTTGCTGTAGTATTTGCTTTTGATAAGTTTCGTTCATATCTTGTTCTATCTAAAACCATTGTTTACACTGACCATGCAGCTCTTAGATATCTATTTGGCAAGCAAGATGCAAAACCACAATTAATAAGGTGGATTTTGCTTTAAGAATTTGATATACAGATCCGAGACAAGAAAGGAGCGGAAAATGTAGCGGCAGATCACCTCTCACGCTTTGAGAACCCATCCATGGAAGAACTAAGGAAATCCAACATAAATGACAACTTCCCTCATGTGTTTCTTTTACAGGTTCAGGCGATTGAAGAAGAATTCCCTTGGTTCGCAGATTTTGCTAACTCTCTTGCAGGTGGAGTTCTCGTGAAATGTATGACTTATCAACAGAAAAGAAAATTCATGTCTGATGTTAAGTACTACTTTTGGTAAGATCCATATTTTTTTTGAGTTTGCGCGGATCAAGTGGTGAGAAGATGTGTGTATGGGATCGAGGCAATGAGCATACTCCGCCATTGTCATGAAGGACCCACCGGTGGCCATCATGGAGCAAATTACAGTGCTAAGAAAGTCTTTAACTCTGGTTTTTATTGGCCTACCGTATTCAAGGATGCACATATGTTGGTTAAAGCATGTGATGCTTGCCAATGCGCAAGTAACATCTCTTCACGTGATGAGATGCCCCAAAATAGCATACAAGTATGCGAGGTATTTGATGTTTGGGGCATCGACTTCATGGACCATTTCCTTCATCACATTGTCACAAATACACTCTAGTAGCCGTTGACTACGTCTTTAAGTGGGCCGAGGCGCAAACTTGCCTACAAATGATGCTAAGGTAGTGGTGAAATTTCTGAAAAAGATTTTCTCTCGGTTTGGTGCCCTTAAGGCGCTAATTAGTGGTCGTGGCACTCATTTTTATAATAATCAACTTGAAAAAGCGTTAGCTCGTTATGGGGTCAAACATCGTTTTTCAACATATTACCACCCACAAACAAGTGGTCAAGTTGAGGTCACTAATAGAGGTCTTAAATGAATCTTAGAACGAACGGTTGGGCAAAACCGAAAGGATTGGGCTGATACGTTAGATGATGCCTTATGGGCTTTCCGAATCACTTACAAAACTCCAATCGGTACCACACCATTTAAGTTGGTTTATGGAAAGTACTGTCACCTACCCGTTGAACTCGAACACAAAGCTTATTGGGCCTTGAAGTCCGTTCATCTTGATTTAAAAGATGCAGGTGAGAATAGGTTTTTACAAGTCCATGAACTTGACAAATTGAGAAATCAAGCATACGTGAATTCTACAATTTACAAGGAACGGACAAAGAAAGTGCATAATAACCACTAGAAGAACAACAAACAATTCCAAGTGGGGATCGCGTATTGCTTTACAATTCAAGACTTCGCTTATTTCCCGGTAAACTAAAATCAAGATGGACGGCTCCATACATCGTGAAGCAAGTATTCTCGTATGGAACCGTTGAAGTTGAACATTCGGACAAAAGGATTTTCAAGGTTAATGGTCATCGCTTAAAACATTACATTGAAGTTCCAAGAGATAAGAAGGAACTTGACGTCATGGAACTCCACCCGAAGGACAAGTGAATACGGGGTCAAGTCGAGCTAATGACTTGTAAATAAACAAAACGCTTCCGGGAGGCCACCCGAGATTTTGAAAACCCTTCATATCCTTTTGTTTTTGTTTATTTTTGCACGTCCTTAATTAGTTTCTTTTAGTTAATTCTTATTTTATTTCATTTTATTTTATTTTATTTTTTATCATAAAAAAAGATGGTCGAAATAGTCGGGTATGCGTTACGTTATTTTATAATGAAAGTGTGTCAAGCAAATTGACTTTTGGGATGTAAATATGAAGATATTTTAAGTCAATGTGAGTTTTTGAAAAATGATCACTAATATGATCATATTTAAATGAATATGCCCATATTAGCTGATTAAAAATAAGATAAACCTTAAGAAAAACCTACTGATATGATCATATTCAAACAAATATGGTCATATTGGCTAAAAAACCTAGACTCTTATTTACTTCTAATATATTATTTCCCATTTTTACCTCCCCCCAAATCTGATTCATCTTCTCCATTTTTCATCCCCTTCTTCTCCATCTAACTCATCTTCTTCTTCACCACAACCTCAACACCAAACCACATCACCACCGGCCGGCCACCCCCCACCACCATGTGACCTCACCCCCGCAACCACCTCCACCTTTGCCTCCACCACACAACAACAGCGACCTGCCCCACCACCCCACCATCACCTCTTCTTCCCCCTTCACGAGCCACCCATCACCGCGCAAACCACCACCACCGCCCAACCACCACCTAGCCGCACCACCATCCACCCACGACCACCCCTTCCATCGCCGCCTCCACCACACAACCACCACAACCACGACCACCCCCTACAACAGCCTCGGCCAGCCAACCCTACCACCACCGCAAGCCAACACCACTGCAACCACCCTATCGTCGTAGCCCTACCAACCGCGACCACCACACCACAAACCCCCCCTCCCGACCCCTCTTCATACCTACAACCCAGCCACCATCATCTAACCACCACAGCCACCACTATAGCAACCCATCTTCTCCTCCTTCTTTTTGCTTTAATCTTCTGGTTGTTTGGATCATGGCCAATGATGATCTTCATCCGTTCCTTCGTTTTGAAAGCGGCAGTCGGACCACAAAGAAACTTCTCACCATTCATCATAAGGAACTAGTAGCAGCTCACACCATTGATTGGAAAGCTTTGGATGCATTGGGTGAAACCAACCATGTTAATGCACTTCTCCCCCGTCCTTGGAAACGTTTGTTTGATATAAAAATCATCAATACCGCGTGCTTGTGTTGGAATTTTGTTCGACTTATTAGTTTGATCGTAAGACCAACAATCTCAAGGACGCAAGTAGCATTCAATTCCAACTTGGTGGTTGAAAACATACAATGTCTGTGGCAGATCTTGGAGTGATGATGGGTATTTACACCCGTATAAGACTAGTAGGCACATCTTCAAACATGGTTTAAAGTCGACATCAACTGATACCCTCGTCGCATTATGGGCTGAGATCGGTTCGGGAGAATACAATACTACATCAAGTAAAAGCACCGAAATGCGAGACCCCCTTCATCGCTACTTTCATCGAGCACTTCCGGCCACTATTTCTGGACGAGGTTCAAGCATGGGTGTTGTCACTGAAAATGACATATTTTTTTCTATATTGCCTTACCCGGAAGCAACCATGTAACTTGGCATACGCACTCGCTATGTTTTTCTAAAAATGTTCCGGTAAAAAGTATAGTAGCCCAATCAGTGGAGGAGCGTTCATCACTCAACTGGCTTCATCTCTTCATCTGTTAGACGCTGATAACCTCGTTAGAATTTCTTGTTCTCACCAAATGAAGCTCATAAATAAATCAATGTTGATCAATATGAGACTCGCTGCATATGAGTCAGCAGATGGATGGTATTAGTTAGACTCTGAGGAGAAAAGATGGTTTCCCCCGAATATCGAGATAGGCACATAACTTGCACTGCAAATGCAGAGGCTCATCCGATAGCACTTATTAAAGGTGAGGGAGCCACAGCACCATCTCCGCCACTGCCCATTGATAACTCTCTGATTTGGCTCACATTCGTGGCGGGGTGCATTGGATAATGCAGGTTATAACACGGTGGGCTACTGAAAATGAGTTTGGTCTTCCTCCTCCTCCTTTTCCTATACCAACCTCCAAACCTACACCGCCCTAGCAAACAGAGCAGCAGCATGTTCCATCTGATGATGCAGATGTGATGGAGGACTAATCTGACGACCTCACATCTTCTTTTGTGGTTCCTTTTGCGTTTGAGTTGTACTTTTTGGTATTCTGGTTGTATAATCTCGAAACATATTTGTGTTGTCATTTTCTTATAGTTGTTACTTTATGTACTGTTTATTTATGTTGATTTTTTTGTCTTGCTAAACTTATTGTTTTGTTCTTGAAGTGGTGTTAATGCTAGTTTTCGTGGAATCTTGAAGGTGATGATTTGCTTAGCAGACGTTTGAGAATTTGTTGGACCTGTTTTCATGGAATTCATTCGGGGAGTTTCCTGTTTCACCTTCTTACCCCCCCCTCCCTATTTGTTTCTTGCAGTACATGTTCATACATTGATACATTGAGGGCAATGTATGTTTCAAGTGTGGGGATGTTTGGGTTTTTATGAACTTTTGCAAGTCTTTTACATATATCTCTTTGCACCTTAAAACAATCACATTTTTGACAAACTATTTCAAAAATTTGAATAAATGGCATCCATTTATATTTATTTTAGATCTAAAAACGTGATTGAATTGTTAACATCACAGAATTAAGAGAAACCAAGTGAATTGCGATAAAATGTTTCGATGTTCAGTGAGCATTACAAGTTGAAAATGTGATATTCATGCATAAGTTTGAACTTTACCCTTATCCCTCCATTTCCGTAAGCTTATTTGTGCCCTTATCACATAAGATTATATGATTTAGTGTTTGCTTAAAATTTTATTGGTTCTTGAGTGAGCCAAATATGCATTCGCGTGAGAACTTGCTTAGGATATGCATTTCAAGACCATAAACTGAGTATTTACATGAAAATGATAGAGGCATTAGGAATACCCACCTTATAAGCCAAATTTCTTCTTTCTACTTCACCCAATTGTTACCATTAGTCACCATGTTGAGCCATTTTCTCTTGTTTCTTTGTTATTACCCACATCATTAGCCACTTCGCCAAATTAGTCATTTTTATCTTTTAAACCGTTGTGATAAAATTCCGGTTATTTCTAGTTGTCTAAATTTTGGCATCGAATTTGTTTAATGTTTATTAGTTTTAATTAGGCGTCCATTATTCAATGAAAAAAATGAGAGAGAAAAAGAAAATATGAAAAAAAGAGAAAAAGAAAAATATTAAAAAAAATAAAAAAAATGTTAAATTATGTTATTTAGAATATGAATAAATAAATGTGAGTTATTTGATGTATACGAAAGAACAATTTTCATGCATATCTCACGTTTATTATATTTATATTAGTTTAGTTATATTAAATCGTGTTTATGTATTAGCGTAATGTATCATATTTACTATCTAGATTTCCGGAATTTTTATCCGTTTAACCACTTTTACCAAAAATTCCATACCCCTTTTTACCCAAGCCCCGTTACAATCCGTTAAAAGTGCTTCGATTTATGTATTTTCTCATGATAGTTGGTGGAGATTTGACCCCTTTACAAGCTTATTACTATGTTTGTATCATTGGTTGGCATTAAGTGATTCGCTTATACACTTATACATATAAATAACCGAGTGTTGAGTGATTTTTGTGAGCGGTTTAAACTCATGCATAAAAGAAACTTCGTAGGCATGTGATGCTCATTTGAATATTTCTAGTATTCTTGAAAAGAGCAAGCTTAAAACACTCGGTTTATTCTTATAAGTGTGCAATGTTTGATAGTCAATTATGAGTTTAGATCTTCATTTAATAAATGGTTTGTCTCTCGCCATCTTTTAAGTAAATGGGACTTCTTTTATTAAATGGTTGCATGAGAGTTTGCTTGATGATAAGCAAAGTTCAAGTGTCGGGATGTTTGATATGATAATAAATATGCATATTTACAATATGTAGTTCTTTGCATTTTAAGTCATTTTTTATAAAAAATCATAATTTAGACACTTATTTGTGTTTTATTTGAATCTTGTAGGTTTTGGATGAAGCTCGGTGATTTTTGTGAAGAAAGTCCAAGATTTGAATAGCAGTGTTGTAAAATCGCTAGGCGCTAGTCGGGCGGTGAGGTAGGGACTAAGGATTAATCAGTTTGGAGACTTCATATGTATTTTTTATAATCGGGAGATTTTACAACTCGAAACATAACCTCCTATGCCTGCAATATGGTGTTTTAATCTATAACCCCCCCGGACATAACTTTATCACACAACTTACATTGCACCTTATCTAAATTGTCTGCATCGGCCAACTTCCCATATTCCCAAACGATATCATCCGACTTTCGTTTTGTACCTTGACTAGCCGTTGATTCCATGGAAGCCATTTAAATATCTAAATGCTATAGCTAAATTAGTAACTAGTAAATTTTACATATGACAATAATCACAATATACATATATATATATATATAATATATTAATATATCACAAAATTCAGAATATATAAATAATAAGCCACAGTATTTCACAAATGAAATTCTTTACCAACTCACAAATCGCATGAAGCTGCTGCGCAAGAAGCTGCTGCTGCCTGCTGCTGCTTCGGTCGCCGCGCAAAGGGGGCGCCGATGCTGTTGCGGTCGCCGGAGAAGGGCTCGATTACACCGGAGCTTGGCCGCGAGGGGGGGTTCGCCGGAGGGAGGAGCCGAGTTAGGTGTGATGCGGCGGTGGAGAAAAGCAAGGGAGGAGGTGAGTTAGGTTAGGTTAGATGGGTTTCCTCTTTTGAATCAGATCTAAATATGCCAAAAAATTAAAGTTGACTGACTTTGACCGTAACCACCGCCTAGGCCCGATTACACCTACCACCACCGATTTTCTCCGATTACTGCCGCCTGGCTCCACCTAGCGCCCAATAGCTCCAACTAGCCATAATCGACAAGGCTAGGGGCCGACTAGCGATTAATCCCCGCCTAGGCGGCCGCCTTGCCCGCCTTTTACAACATTGTTGAAGAGGTTCAAAAGGAAAAATGCTCCTGATATGACCATATTAAAGTTGAATATGGCCATATAAGCTGTCAAATCCCAAATAGCTTATTTTTTATGCTGAATATGGTCATATCACTTCAGATATGGCCATATTCGGGCAGAAAACGCGTTTATAACCCTAGTACACCTCATTTTCAAGAGAACTTTCATTTCTTTCAAAACCCTAGCCTCCCTTAAACCCTTAGGTGTCTTTGAGCATTTCTCTAGATTTTTTGGAAGATTTGAAGGCTAAGATTGAAGATTTCACACTTTCAAGAAGGTTCTAACATCATCCATCCATTTTCACTCAAAATTGGTTTGAATTCCTCTAGATCTACTATGAGTTATTTGATGTTCTTGAGTTTGGGTGTGTCTTTTGTAAGCCTTATAGGCTAAACTCTTATTATCACTTGGATTAGATGATTCTTAGCATGACTTAACAACTTGTGCATGATTCTTGGTGATGTTTATGTTGATGCTATGATGAAACTTGATTATTCTTCAATGATTGTGTGTGTTTGTTCTAGTTTGATGAAATGTTCAACCTTATGGGTGTTGTAAGCATGTTATGTTGAAAAACTTCATGTTCTTACAAGACTTATGCATATGATTGCATCTTTTGTATATGATCTTATGACATTTGACTAGAAATGGTGAATGAAGGTTGAAGGTTTAGTAGAATTGGTTAAATGTGCATCCTTATACTTATGTTTAAGAAAACCATGGTGTATGTCATGAATCTTTCTTGTCATTGGTTATGGATTGATTTTGTAATCGTGGTTTGATGTTCATGACTTGAAGGGCAGTTATAATTTTGTCTATTTTACGCAGGTTGAGGTGGTTGCCATGTGTTTATCGTGTTAACTTTTCAAAAATTTATGGAATTAGATTAACCCTAACGGGAGTCTAATTCATCTTTAACATTAACATAATTATATCATTAGTTCTTCATGACATAACTTTTGGTGGCTATTGTGTGTTTATCGTTCTAGCTTTCCGAAAGGTTATAGGTCTAGAAATCCTTGACGGGGGTTTAGGCTACTTCCATGTTTCATGTGTAAAAAATGGTATCACCTCGAGTTTGTGCTAGTTATTAATTCTATGCTAAGTGGAATCAAAGTATAATTGGTATCTTTAATTGACTGTGTATCTTCATCTTTACTTCCTTAATTTACTAGTTTAATTTGTTAATCATTTTAGTTAATTATAATACTCACAAACCCAAACTCAATTGATCGGTTAAATAGTGATAACGATTTAGTATTAGGAGCCATTGTGTCCACGGATCGATACTCGGTTCTTGTGTAACACCCGGATATTTTTTTTCAAGCCGACGAAAGAAGAAAACGGAATAAAGTAGAAAGTCGGGGGACCAAACTCGCCAACGAGAGAAAGCTGGGTGAGTGGAGGTATTTGAAGGGAGAGGGCTACCCTTACCCTCTCCCCACACCCAAAATTCTGCACAAAAGAGGAGAAGAGAGAAAAGGGAGGATGGTTGGTTCGGGTGAATTCAAGAGAGCAAAATCGTCGTGTAGCGGGTCCAATCGAAGCTCTACTTCTCGGTGTTGTTTGTGTGAGTTCTAGGACCTCTATTTTACACGTTTTTGGTTAATTTTGGGGCTGGAACACATCTGAAAACCCGTTTTATATGTGTGTGTATTTGACCCATTTGTATGGGTTTGCGTGTGATGCGTTTGGAGTTTGTTTCCGGGCTTTTGTGTGCTTGAATGGTGTTCTAGTATGCATTCCTAAGGTTTAGGATGGTTGATTTGGGCTTAGAATGGGATTGGATGAGCTTGGAGGTCGAAAATGGCAGATGGAGTTCGGGATGAACTTCATTCTGCATCAGCTAGGGCTAGGCGACCGAATGGAGGCCATACGGCCGAATGAAGTGCGATTGGGGTTCATTTGCATGATTGGGGGCCAGTCTCATAGGGGCCAGTCGCATGGGGTCCAGTCGCAGCTGGCACGTTGGTTAAACCAAAGGACACAACGAGGAACTCGTAGTGTCCATATCGCGTACGAAAAGCTGTTTTTAGGAATGTTTTGCTCCTTTATGTAACAACCCTCAAAATTGGGTAACTAAAGTGTAGCCCAACGAAATGGACACACAAGGACCATTAAGGCCCAATAGGAAATTTAGGTTCACCTAAATCCCGATTTGATAATCCCAAGTCATAACGATGATCATTGAGCCTCGCAGATGAATATGCAGACTGATAAACGGTTAACATGGTAGATAACCAGTTCCTATCGAAACACGACACTTCTAGTGTCATGTCTATGGAATATTATTATTCTAACTGAACAGTCATTCTGAAACTCTATCCGAGCGTCTAACGACTATGGCGCATGCAAAATCGATAAAACCACATAAAACACACGTACGTTAACGTTGTTAGTTCAAGCGGTTCGGATGCTTAAATTTATGAACAAATTATTATTATGCACTTATTATTATTTAATATAAGTAATAAAATTATAAATTCACATTCGGTGCGAGAAAACGCTCAAAACGGTTTAACGTGTAAAATACGCAATATTAACGCGCACCGAGCCCGTTTGTCACCAAATACGTAATATTAGACGAAACAAATCTTCCGAGTGTATCCGATACATTTATAAGTCATAAATTTACAAAAGAAAACAAAAATAAAAGTGTGATATCAGTCATATTTGTACGCGATACCAGCCGACACGGAGCAACAGACATTTACCGGTATTAAATTTAACCACTATATATACCCCACTCCTTTTCATTCTCTTCACACCTTACACACACCTAAGTGTGTGAGTAGAGAGAGAGAGAGGGAGCTGAAATTCCGGCCACCCTCCGGTGGTGATCCGGCGGCGGTCCGGTGGCGGTCCGGCGGCGGTCCGGCGGCGGTCCGGCGGCGGTCCGGCGGCGGTCCGGCGGCGGCGAGCGGCGGTCCGGCGACCGTCGAAGCCCGTTTTCACCATACAACCATTTCTCGACGCTACGAACGCGATGGTAAGCTCTTATTTCCCTGAATATTTCTTTAAACATGCTAAAAATCGAGTTTTATATTATGTCCAGGAAATGATGTGCATGCGCACTATCAGAGATGGGACGATATTCGAAGATCTGACTGTTGAATGTTTCTAATTTTTGGATATGTTATACCTAACATACCCATCTTAACATCTGACGGTCAGTTTTCAATAATAATACTCAGAGATATGATTTTTCCGTCCACAAACATGGCTGGTCGGAACTTTCTGCCTGAAAAGTGGTTGTCTCAAAACTTGTTCATTTCCCCGGAGATTCGACCGCGGAATCGTAACGTTTTTGGGTTGCATGGACGATCCGAGACCGAAGAAATGTTCGTGATGGAAAAACGAACGAAATGGTGTATACGGTTCTCATTACATGTCGGTTTCAAGAAGATTCGTATATGCGAACCGGACGCGAAAGGTATAAATCGAGTGTTTAATATTCGTATATTGTGATAAACGAGTGGGATGAGTGCGACTACTAAATATAAAGGTTATGATAAAATACATTTATGATATTTATAAAATATAACTAAATGAGATAAAATACGGACACACTCATAAATATAACTAACTTGATATTTAACAAAAAAATCATATAAATTAAAATATAACATGTATTATATAATTATTGGATATTTTAATAAAGTTAGATTGAAATATTGGATATTATAATTATAGGAATCTTGAATTTTATAATAAATTGGATTGAAGGAAAATAATTATATATATAATTACTTAAATATGCAAAATGGACTTTTATTAACAAAACATATATATATATATACACATTATATATATTGGACTTTTACAAAGAATATTATTGTAATGGCTATTAAATAAACGTGTATGAATATATTTGACAAGTTTTCAAATGTTCTATAATTATGTAAAACTAACATTGGTGTTATTAATATAAAAACTCAACGAAGTTATACTTATAAAAGTTGTAGATGAAAATCAAACAATTTGGACGAACAAAATATCTAAATAAAGACGGAAGAAATAATATGAAAATCCAATAAACTCGCAACGTGTGAAGTAACACGCTAGATGGCTTGTTAAGCCAAATAAGAGTATAATTAGTTCATCATTTTAACAATAGCATATATTTGATTATCAACCAGGGAATAAGTTGGGTGAACAAGCATTTTCATAAACATGCTTTGTCAAATGTTAATTAAGTCTTTCACGTCTAGGATCTGGATAGATCAGTGCAAGACATTTCTGATCGGTTAGTGATCACGTATGAAGGTGAGTACTTCGGCCCCATTTTTATTAAATATTGTTTTATTTAAACTGTTTTGGGGGAAAAGCATGATTTAAAGATATGAATTATCTTATGATGATTGATTGAGAAAACGAATATATATATTAATTTGATGGTATAAGTTGGGTCAGTTATATGCGTACATATTACTGAGCCCCTAAATCCCCCCATAATCATTAACCTCGGGGAGGCCACAGACTTATATGGGTAGATCTATCGGGTTAGAAGGGTCCGCTCTCACGACTAGTCGCTCTGGTCAGTTTTTCTCATGCTTTCAGGTTTATAAGATAGTTGAATTGGGAATGACGCGTAGGGATTTCGGGAGGGTCAAACGGTGTTGGATGATGAAAGAAAGTGGGACCTAAACATATAAGCGTGGAACTTTTCGTAGGAAAAGATTATTAAATAAATAATTGTCTCGACCTATGTATTTATTATGAATAATTTAGAAGTTTCGTAATGATAATTATGTTTCTTATAAAAACCGTTTGACTATAGTCGTTAGTAATATTTCAACTTCAGTTATCGCCCTTCCACGTGTTCAACTGTGGTATAAATCGGTTTTTGGGGTGTGACAGAAGTTGGTATCAGAGCCAATGGTTATAGCGAACTAGAAGACTTTCTAAAACGAGAAAAATCTAGACTATAACCTTTAAAAGTTTTCATGACTCCAAAGACAGTTCCGTATCTTGAGCTTTACGCTAGGTAGAAGCGTAGGGTTGACATAACTAACTAATACTAAGACCTTATTTATTGATTGATTTAGAATAAGTTAGTGCATTATGTTAGATTAATAAGTACAAGTGTATTATTTAACTATAGATGTGTGATCGGATGAACAAAAAGGACATACCAGACATTAGCAGTAGTACTGAGAGTCCATCATTACCAGAATCCACCATGCCTTCCCAAAATTCTCTAGGGCTTATGACTAATCCCGAGGATTAGATTTATGTGCCATGAGTAGCACATTTTCCTATTCCTTCTTTATTTTATTTTATTTTAGATTATAAGTTATTATGCCTATGCTAATGTGATATTAAGTGTGAATAGTGCTTAGTCTTAAACCTAGATAAGAAAATAATGTGGTATGCAAATTAAGCTTAATAGTCAGATGCCAACAGTTGTGATAGGTTACGTGATATACCTAGTAAGTAAGTGAACATATTTTGAAACTAAGAGAGAGAAGACACAATGAATTTTGTGTAAGAGTTTGATGTTGATGGAGTTTACTTGCATCAATTTTTATTTAATAAGAATAATGATAAGTAAACTTAGGCATAAGAATATAAGATGGAAATATAACAAAACTAAGTGTTACAAGATCCATTAAGCCAATAATTTGCTACTTTATGAAAGAAAAATAAATAGATCTTAATCAGAACCACATTATGAGTCAAGGGAGCACCCAGACTGTAGAAAGCATTTACAGATTAACCTGCATGTGACATAATGAGTAGGAGCGATTAATTGTTCGCATTTATCTGAAATAGCAGGGTTCGGTTTTGACCTTGACCAGGGAAACTAGTTTGATCATAAGGCATGCATATGCATCTAGTTTTCTATAATCGATTACATTATTACCTGCAAGTAACAACTTTACGCAAGTTGATGGACGTGTCTGTAATGCTGAGCCTTTGTTGAGGTCCTGTGGTATCTCAATAAGTAGCAACTACATGTGTCATGTCGCGATGAGACCAAAGTATAGATTTAATGACTAGAATCACTCTTCGCTGAATTTGATTAAATAACTGAACTAAAAATTGAATTAAGGGTGATAAGGTGTAATATAGTAATACACTTGGTTTTGATGGGATAAAGCCAGCCTAAGATCACTTGTTAGATCTAGGCCAGTATGTCGAAAATTTTGAAGGATTGTAAGTTTGTCGAAATTTATGATCGGTAGAAGTTTAGTTAACCTACTCAACTATTAGTAGAGGTATGAAGTCTAGATCACCTCTCGAGCATCCTAGCTTGACGAAAAGAATGGTTAAACCATTCTCAATTACTTGTTGTTAACAGTAGGTTGTTGAGGACTGGAAATTTTAATAATTAGGGAGCGACCTAAAGATACGGATAATCAAACAAGGAAAATACGAACTATAAAACCGAAAAAAATAATAATAAAAATAAAATAGAAAAAAAAATTGCATATGACTCGTAATGGAAGAATACTAGAATGATCGAGTAAAATAATTTACAGTTACATTTTGGCCTACGTAACTGTGAATTATAGTACTTGTAAGTTCTGGGAAATTCCATTGTGCCAAATAATGCTTAACTTAACAAAAATAATGCAATAAGAAAATCACAAATATGATATCTTGAGTGCTAGTATGACGACTTGGCAAGTTGTCAGGTATCTGAATTGAGAGCATCTTTTGAAGGACATTCGAGCAAGAAAAGCATAAAAGTATGATTCACCCTTAACCATTACAGGAAGAATTTAAAAATCATAAATTCATAATGGATATTGTGACCTAATCGCAAATTAGCAATAAACCACAATAACTATTAACTCGATTAAATTGATTCCTTAATCTCGAACCACTCTATAACTATCTTCGATAACTTATAGTTATTAAACAGGACTTTGATCTCATGTGCTGATATTTGAATCTGACATATCCTGTCATCTAATGAGAATAATTTTCTTTCTCTAACCTCTAGTCACTTTGTGACTATCTATATAGTGATATCTTTTCTAAATCACTATAGATAAATGATCAAGTGTTGTTGATTGGTCCGCTTGCATGGCTAGCAAGTGCTAAACCGCAAGCTTTGTTTCCTCATACACAAATTATCCAGTTACAGCTACCACCACTCGGGGGAGAGTTAAGAGGGGAAGACAAATTATGCGACCCGTAAGCAAAAACACTCGCTTTTAAGTTGATGCACGCGTGTGCAACCCTTATAATTGGTTCTTTCTGAAAGAAGTCATTTTCCTTCTTTCATTAATTATTACCAATTTCACGATTGTAGTCTTGTGACTCTGTATTCACTCCAAACTAACTTCTCCTGACTACAAGCGATGTGCAACTTCTTAATTTAAGCCTTGAGATAGTATTCTCTAATCATGCGACATTAGCGGTAGTATGTAAGATTGAAATAAGTGAGTGCCTTAGTTTTGATGAACACTAGATCTCTAGATGCAAAGTCCATCTCGTGCTTACTCTATGAACGATAAATCATACGGATATTCGAGCATGATTTCATACTCAGGGATGAACTGAACGCCATCCTCAGAAGTGATTGAGATTGAAGTTTCTAGAGAAAGTTTTATTTGTATTCTATCCTAACTGATCGAGAGAAAGTTGGCTTCAACAAACGAACCTCCATAAAATTCGTGAAATACTGACGTTGTTTCACCAATAACCTTATGACTCGTGATTAGTGACCTCGGACATTCATTCCTTATGATGACCACGCTTTGGAAAGAGTCCTTTCTCATGTTAGTAGATTTTAAATGCAACCCTGACTATGATCATGTTTATGTCTTTCATACTTATCATCTTACTCTAAGATATAATTCTTGAAACTTAGTACTAATAAGGAAAGCATGTCAAACCCCCTACGATGGGAAAAATGTAAGATCACATGCAAACTGATGTCATTTCCATCAAATCCATTTTCTAACCTTTAGAGCTAAGGCTTTGACACTAAATTCCACGAACGAATTTGAATCTGTAAACCACGTTACTTCGTACGTTGGTATAGCAAATCGATAATTCGTAAGTCGAGATGAAGGTATCCTGAAATAAGGTTAAAGCTGGAACGTGTTATAGCACTTACTTAAACCCTTACGATCCAACTAGGATAACTTGACTATATTCTTGACTAACACGATGTTAACAAGAAAAATCTTGATTCAAATGAAAGAAATTATACTAAAAGCCAAGGGTAGCAGCGACTACCATAGGAATAAGGTGTAATCAAACAAATGCTGCCAGTACCGAAAGACATAATCGGCCACACTCACTAGTAGTTTAAGAATTCTGCATTAGATATCGATGCACACCTATTTAGTCCAGCAAAATTCGATTTGAATTGGACTAGATAAAGCTTGATTGGCATACTTAAGACTTAGATTGAGTTGTAGTTGTGTTTCACAACTATGGTACTCTCTGACCCTCTCTTATAGGGATACACTCAGTCAAGGCATTTGGTTAATCATGACGATAAGACACCAACATATTCGAACTCTTTGAGTGATCTATGTAATGGACTCATCAATCGATCCCTTTTACGGTTTAAAAATTATGCGATGCTGAAGTCTGAATGAGGTATGATCCATAAGACAAGCGTAGATCATCATGAACTCCTTAAATTCTACTGAAGTAGAGCGTACAAACTCAAGAATTGAAACTCCTAACCTCGCTTACCAATGATTTTAACCACCCGACTTCTATGATCTCTTATAATATGTCACCAAGTGATTGAGTAACTAGATCATTCAAAATTTTCTTCAACTAATTTCGAGGACGAAATTTCTAAAAGGATGGGAGAATGTAACAACCCTCAAAATTGGGTAACTAAAGTGTAGCCCAACGAAATGGACACACAAGGACCATTAAGGCCCAATAGGAAATTTAGGTTCACCTAAATCCCGATTTGATAATCCTAAGTCATAATGATGATCATTGAGCCTCGCAGATGAATATTCAGACTGATAAACGGTTAACACGGTAGATAATCAGTTCTTATCGGAACACGACACTTCTAGTGTCATGTCTATGGAATATTATTATTCTAACTGAACAGTCATTCTGAAACTCTATCCGAGCGCCTAACGACTATGGCGCATGCAAAATCGATAAAACCGCATAAAACACACGTACGTTAACGTTGTTAGTTCAAGCGGTTCGGATGCTTAAATTTACGAACAAATTATTATTATGCACTTATTATTATTTAATATAAGTAATAAAATTATAAATTCACATTCGTGTGAGAAAACGCTCAAAACGGTTAAACGTGTAAAATACGCAATATTAACGCGCACCGAGCCCGTTTGTCACCGAATACGTAATATTAGACGAAACAAATCTTCCGAGTGTATCCGATACATTTATAAGTCATAAATTTACAAAAGAAAACAAAAATAAAAGTGTGATATCAGTCATATTTGTACGCGATACCAGCCGACACGGAGCAACAGACATTTACCGGTATTAAATTTAACCACTATATATACCCCACTCCTTTTCATTCTCTTCACACCTTACACACACCTAAGTGTGTGAGTAGAGAGAGAGAGAGGGAGCTGAAATTCCGGCCACCCTCCGGTGGTGGTCCGGCGGCGGTCCGGTGGGGGCGAGCAGCGGTCCGGCGACCGTCGAAGCCCGTTTTCATACTACAACCATTTCTCGACGCTACGAACGCGATGGTAAGTTCCGATTTCCCTGAATCTTTCTTTAAAGATGCTAAAAGTCGAGTTTTATATTCGGTCCAGGAAATGATGTGCATGCGCACTATCAGAGATGGGACGATTCCCGAAGATCTGACCGTTGAATGTTTGTAATTTTTGGATATGTTATACCTAACATACCCATCTTAACATCTGATGGCCAGTTTTCAATAATAATACTCAGAGATATCATTTTTCCATCCACAAACATGGCTGGTCGGAACTTTCTGCCTGAAAAATGGTTGTCCCAAAACTTGTTCATTTCCCCGGAGATTCGACCGCAGAATCGTAACGTTTTTGGGTTGCATGGACGATCCGAGACCGAAGAAATGTTCGTGATGGAAAAACGAACGAAATGGTGTATACGGTTCTCATTACATGTCGGTTTTCAAGAAGATTCGTATATGCGAACCGGACGCGAAAGGTATAAATCGAGTGTTTAATATTCGTATATTGTGATAAACGAGTGGGATGAGTGCGACTACTAAATATAAAGGTTATGATAAAATACATTTATGATATTTATAAAATATAACTAAATGAGATAAAATACGGACACACTCATAAATATAACTAACTTGATATTTAACAAAAAAATCATATAAATTAAAATATAACATGTATTATATAATTATTGGATATTTTAATAAAGTTAGATTGAAATATTGGATATTATAATTATAGGAATCTTGAATTTTATAATAAATTGGATTGAAGGAAAATAATTATATATATAATTACTTAAATATGCAAAATGGACTTTTATTAACAAAACATATATATATATATATACACATTATATATATTGGACTTTTACAAAAAATATTATTGTAATGGCTATTAAATAAACGTGTATGAATATATTTGACAAGTTTTCAAATGTTCTATAATTATGTAAAACTAACATTGGTGTTATTAATATAAAACTCAACGAAGTTATACTTATAAAAGTTGTAGATGAAAATCAAATAATTTGGACGAACAAAATATCTAAATAAAGACGGAAGAAATAATATGAAAATTCAATAAACTCGCAACGTGTGAAGTAACACGCTAGATGGCTTGTTAAGCCAAATAAGAGTATAATTAGTTCATCATTTTAACAATAGCATATATTTGATTATCAACCAGGGAATAAGTTGGGTGAACAAGCATTTTCATAAACATGCTTTGTCAAATGTTAATTAAGTCTTCCACGTCTAGGATCTGGATAGATCAGTGCAAGACATTTCTGATCGGTTAGTGATCACGTACGAAGGTGAGTACTTCGGCCCCATTTTTATTAAATATTGTTTTATTTAAACTGTTTTGGGGGAAAAGCATGATTTAAAGATATGAATTATCTTATGATGATTGATTGAGAAAACGAATATATATATATATTAATTTGATGGTATAAGTTGGGTCAGTTATATGCGTACATATTACTGAGCCCCTAAATCCCCCCATAATCATTAACCTTGGGGAGGCCACAGACTTATATGGGTAGATCTATCGGGTTAGAAGGGCCCGCTCTCACGACAGTCGCTCTGGTCAGGATTGTGAGGGAGTATATATGTTTGGACTGTTGTGGGGCAACGACGTGTTTCTTGGTTTGATTATGGACTTACAGCCAAAGTTATCATATGATCTAGCTAGTCTATGATATTTATATTATTTTCTCTTCCATCATAATGGTTATTATAAATAAATTGCTTTTCTTGTAAAATTTGAAAACCCGAATACTCACCAACGTTATGTTGACTCAGTTTTTCTCATGCTTTCAGGTTTATAAGATAGTTGAATTGGGAATGACGCGTAGGGATTTCGGGAGGGTCAAACGGTGTTGGATGATGAAAGAAAGTGGGACCTAAACATATAAGCGTGGAACTTTTCGTAGGAAAAGATTATTAAATAAATAATTGTCTCGACCTATGTATTTATTATGAATAATTTAGAAGTTTCGTATGATAATTATGTTTCTTATAAAAACCGTTTGACTATAGTCGTTGGTAATATTCCAACTTCAGTTATCGCCCTTCCACGTGTTCAACTGTGGTATAAATCGGTTTTTGGGGTGTGACACTTTACCTTTTGGTTGATGGTAACCAGATCGAAGGTCTATCCTCGAGAACCAACTGGCACCTTGAAGCTGATCGAACAAGTTATCGATCCTCGGTAATGGATACCGATTCTTCACCGTCAACTTGTTCAATTCACGGTAGTCAATACACATCCGCATGCTACCGTCCTGCTTCTTTGCAAAAAAAAGACCGGAGCACCCCAAGGGGAGATACTCGGCCTGATAAAACCCTTATCGAGTAACTCTTGCAGTTGCTCCATTAACTCCTTCATCTCAGTCGGAGCCAACCGATACGGTGCCTTAGCGACAAGCTGAGCACCGGGTATCAGGTCAATCTGAAATTCGATTTCGCGATCCGGTGGCACACCAGATAAGTCTTCCGGAAACACATCGGGAAAGTCACACACCACCGGTACATCAGACAGTTATGGTGTTGACGTATCCACATCCTATACATAGGCCAAGTAGGCACTACATCCACGCCTCATGCATTTTCCCGCGACCGCCTTTGAAATCACTTTCGGAATCGTCGTAACTCGATCACCGTATATCGTCACCGAACTCCAGTCAAGCGCCGTCAGTCTAATCATCTTCTTACGACACACGATATTCGCTTCATAGGTTGCTAACCAATCCATCCCTAGTACTACGTCAAATCCACCTAGGGGCATCACATGTAACTTAGCAGCAAACATATGACCTTCTAATTCTATGACACAGTCCTCTATCACATCAGTAACTCTAGTGGACTTACCAATAGCAGTTTCTACGTCAAAGGGCTCATCAATGCATTTACTACTAACAGGCAGTTTAGCACAGAAAGTAGCAGAAATAAAACTCCTACTAGCACCAGAATCAAATAACACAGAAGCAAGAGTTTGATCTACTAGAAACATACCTGACACAACATCGGGGTCCGTCCTAGCCTCCTCCCTGGTCATCGTGAATGCTCTGGCGCTCGTCCTTTGCTCTTCAATCCCGGTCTTCTTCCCCGCTCCGGAACTCTCAGCCCTCGGCTTCTTGCATTCCCTACTCATGTGGCCTACTTTACCACAGTTGAAGCACCTCGCCGCTCTGCAATCTCTAGAGATGTGGCCGGGCTTCCCACACTTGAAACAGACGTTAAGCCCCAGCCTGCACTCACCAGCGTGCTCCTTTCCACACTTCCCGCATCTCTTCACTCCTGAGCCTGGGGCAACCACCCGTCGATCATCCATCCTAGCCTTCTTGTTATTCGGGGTGAAACCACCACGCCCAAACCGTTTCTGGTTCCGATCATCACCACCCGTCTTTTTCCCTTCGACCACCATCACCTCCCTCTCATCATACAACCTCCCAGCCAAGTTAACTACTGACCTAAATGTGCTCGGTCGGACGGTGATCATGTGCCTGCGGATATCCACCGGCAAACCTTGGATGTATCTTTTGATCTTTCGTGACAAGGGTGTCACCTGATCCGGCACCAGCCGTGCCATCTCGTTGAACTTGGTGGTGTATTGTTGATGTGTCTTGGTCCCCGCCTCCAGCTGCAGGAACTAACTTTCCACCTTGTCCAACTCCGATGAGCACAAAACTCCTCGATCACCAACTTCTTCAGCTCACTCCACCTCATCCTTCCAATTGCCCTGCTACCCTCGGCTTGGATGATGTTGTCCCACCAACATAAAGCCGAGTCCATAAACGAGTAAGTGGCAAATGTTACCTTCTGGTTCTCCCGGCACTAGCTGATCTCAAGAACAACCTCCATCTCCCTCACCCATCGGTGGGTAGCAGCAGCAGTACCATTACCATCGAAGGTAGGGGGCTTGCATCTTTGGAATGCCCCATAGTTATAGCCTCGTGCTGCCTCCGGCACAGGCTCCTCTTCCTCCTCTTCTTCATCGGAAGGGATCACAGTCTCGGTCTCGGGTTGTTCTCTCCCTGCCGAAGACCTGTTCATATCCCTCTTCTCTCCTTCCCGCACAGCCTTGATCACCTCGGTCATTACAGATGGAAGTATTGTCTGCATGACCTGATGAACCTCCTCCACTACGGCCTCCTTCACCGAGGCTCTCAAATTAGCACTCTCATCAACACCTTCCGGATGAGGGGTGTTGGACCAAAAGAACCAATGAGCCAGATCAGCAAAACCTTTAAGTCCCACAGACATCATAACAACTGAAGAAGACTACATCATCTGAAGACAAAGTCTGAAGACAAAAGCTAAAGACAAAGTCTGAAGACAAAGGCTGAAGACAAAGTCTGAAGACAAAAGCTGAAGACTAAGTCTGAAGATAGAGTTTGAAGACAAAGTCTGAAAACCAAGTATTCAGAGGTTGTCACAACAGCTGAAGAAGTACTCTTTAGTAGTTGTGATGGTTTACTTTCAGTAGTTGTCTTTATATTTTCAGTAGATTGTAATCAGTAGTTTAGTAGATGTAAAACGTCTGAAGAACTTACTCTTCAGATGTTGTAGTTTCAGTAGTTGTAGAATTAGTTAACACTTAAGCTTTTATTGTAAAAAGATGTCCTCAGCTGTTGTGGACATCTTCTGTAGTTTCAGTTATTTTTAGTTGTTTGTGTAATCGGTTAGATGTCACTATCAGGTGACATCTGCTAACTTCATCTTTTCCTATAAAGGGAAAGTTGACCTAATTGTATGATAGCCGAAGCATATGAATGAATAAAAACATTCTCTTTTGCAGAAAACTTTCTCTCTATATAACCGTTACTGTTTGATTGAATATTAATCTTGTTCTTGCTTAAATTTCATCTAATTCTAACACTATTCCGTTGCAAATCATAACCTAATTGATCAAACTAGATCTGAGATCCTTTCAAATGGTATCAGAGCTGGTTAATCATTGATCGATTTAACAATTGATCATTGAAACTGCTCTTTTGATATCTAAGTTTGATTGAATTAGCAAATTTGCAAGAATTGGTTATAGAGTTTGAGTTTCTGTCGTTTTCGGTGAATTAATTTGAAGTTCTACGTGTTTAAAACAGAGTTTTTGAGTTTTTGAGCTAGATCTGTTAAAATTACATTGAATTTGTTTGAATCTGTGAAAATGGCTACACCAACTAATGATCCTCACAATACTGGCTCCTCAACAAAGCCTCTGATGCTTGTTAGGAGTGAGTATAACATATGGCAACGACGAATGCTCCATCACCTGTCTATCAATAGCACAGGATGTTGGAAATCTATGGTGCATGGACCATACAAGCCTATGGTGAGTCTTCCAGAAAAAAATGAGATGATTCCGAAGAAACCAGAGCAGTATTCGGATGAAGATCTAAAACTGTTTGAAATTGATGCTAAAGCCTATGGAATTCTGGCCATGGCACTGCCAAATGAAATCTATTCAGGGCTTATGCATCATGAAACTGCACATGACCTCTGGGTTGCTCTGAAGGATCAATTTGGAGGAACTGATGAGGTTTTGGCAAACACTAGAGAGATCCTTGCCCGGTAATATGAGACATTCTCTCATAAAAAGGGTGAGTCTCTGACCCAGTAGTTTGAGCGACTTTCCTGTTTGATATCTAAGTTGAAAATGGTTAAACAGGAATATTCAAACAGCCAGATTAACAACAGATTCCTCAGATCCATGCCTGAGAGATGGGACACATATACTATTGTCCTACGCTCCAGTGCAAATCTGGACACTCTATCTCTCACCCAACTTCATGGGAAACTATTGACATTTGAACGAGAAATAGAACAGAAAAGGAAACTGTCTTCATCTGGGAAGCTCACTGATGACTTTGTACTAGGAAACACTGCACTGGTCTGTCAGGAGTCAGAGTATGCTGCATCAGAAGGTTCCTATGATAAGCATATAGATTTATCTACAAACAGTGGAGAACATGCTTTTGTTGGTGTTGATAGTAATTCAGGTGGTAGCAGTGATAATTTATGCTTTTTGATGGATGATTTGAAAGGAATTCCAGATGATTATCTGGAAGAGATGGATATTTTAAGTCAAATGGCAATGATCAATATCAGATCTCAAAAGTTTTACAAAAGGACTGGTCGGAAATTCCCAGGTCTCTCTGGAAAAACCAAGGTTGGTTTTGACAAGAGCAAGTTGAGGTGTCACAAGTGCCATAGACTTGGACACTTTGCAAGAGAGTGTAGATCATCTGGATCTAACTCATCTGCACCCTTTGTGACCTTCCCAAGCAATAGCTCACAAAACAAAGGGCAACATTCCACCAGTTCTGGTCATCCTTCACAAGCTCAATCGTCTCCTGCTTATTTTTTCCCTCAAGGTCCTATGCCATATCCTTACCCCTGTTTTTACATGCCTCAGTCTAGTCAGGTTCAAGTACCCACAGCTTAACAACCACCTGCCCTACCTGAGCCTCAACCATCTCAATCAAATCAACAATCTCAATCTCAACCACAACAAAGCTTTTTCACCCCTGGAGTTGTTGACTGGAGCAGTTTACTAGATGATCTTTCTGGTTATCATGAACAACTGTTTCCTGGTGCTGGTTAACATGGTGGTGAAAACCCTTTTGGAAATCTTACTCTTATGGCCCTGGAGTCTACTGATGGTTCATGCTCAAATGCTTCAACATCACAGGTATCACAGGTATCTTCAGAGGCTAAGGCCAAGTTGTGTTCTGAGTCATGCATAGCTACATTTGCCTCAATTAGAGAAACAAATGTAGCTTTAATCAATAAAAATCTTGAGCTAGAGAAAGTGATTTCCAAAAGAAAAGCTGAGTTTAAGTCTGTTTTAAATGAAAAAGATGATGAGATTTACAAATTAAAATGCCAAATCACTGATGAAAAGGCAAAGGTAGAGGTCATCTTGGAGAAGCATAAGGACCTCAAACAAACACTTGCAGCTACCCAGGTAAAGTGTGAACGCTGGGTAACATCATGCAAAGGGTTTGAAATTCTTCTCAACAAACAAACAGCTTCAAATGTGAAGTTTGGGGTTGGTTATAATCACACTGCTCCTCCTACAGATTTTACTCCTAAGTTAAAAGTAGAATCTGAAGGAGAAAGCAATTACCAATCCACATCATCATGTGCCTCACCCACTGATAATGAACCAAAATCAGAGGATGAAGTCAGTATTAGCACCTCAGAAAATCAATCAGCTGATATAGAAACATATTCTTATACCGTTGGATGCACAAATGTCATCCAGGGAGAAACAGCTGAGGGTGTTGTTTTAACCGAGATAAATGAAGGTGAAAAAGTTTTTGAGAAAATTAATCTAAACTTGTAGAATCAGGTTTTGTCTCACAAAGTACTCAAAGTACTAAAGGGCAAGTCACAACACCTGAATAACAAACCAAAACCACTGAAAACAAAAAGGGTTTGAAAACTGCTGAAGAGTCTATCAGGAAGTCCAAAAGTACTGATAAAAACTTCTGAAGAACAAATTTTCAATAGTTAAGAATCCGTCAGTACTTAACATAAGTACTGAAAAGAAGAAAGTACTGAAGAACAAACCTTCAGTAGTTTCATCTTCTTCAGTAGTTGATCAACTGAAGATGAATAAAAAGCCATGTGAAATATGTGGCTTATTCAATCATCTCACTGATGACTGCTGGTACAGAAAGGGTTTCAAATTCAACAAAGATAAGAACACCAAAAAGAAAATTAATAAAATGAAAAATGAATTTGAAACCAAGTTTGTACCAGAGGCATCTCAACCTGAAAACCCAAACTCCTTAAAGAAATCCAAAAAGAAGGGGTTTATCAAGAAACAGCTGAAGGTGTTCAATGGATTCCTCATGGAATACCAAAACACCAGACTAAGTCTGTTTCTTCCAAAAGTGAGAAAATGGTGAAACACAGGAACCAATCAAAAACAAGAACTGATATGTCTGATGAACTGAAGGATTTAGCAAACAATCAAACACAACTTGTTATGATGGTTCAACATCTATTGGGGAGAGTCAACCAAATAGATGTACCTGTGATTAAACCACAGAAAAGGAAATCCAAGCCAAAATCAAAGGAATCCTTTTCCGCACCATCTCCACCTCCACAGGCTGTTAATCATGAAAAACCAGTTAGTGTAACATCTGTTGATAAGAACAGACCCAAAACCAAAATGGTTTGGGTCTCAAAAGCTAACTAGTTTCTTTTGACAAATGCAGGGTTTTTCAGCATGCCAAAGAAGCATCTGGTATGTGGACAGTGGAGGATCCATGCATATGACAGGGAGCAGCTCTCTTCTTAATGACTACTCTCAAGGAAAGAAGGGATTTGTTTCATTTGGTAATGATGCTAAAGGTTACATCATCGGCAAAGGCTTTGTTTCCAATGGTGAAATAAGGTTTGATGATGTCAACCATGTAGAGAATCTCAAGTACAAACTGTTAAGTGTCAGTCAGATGTGTGATAAAGGTGATGTTGCCCTTTTCACCAGCCAGAACTGTAGCATTCTATCTTCCAAAGTTCTAAGTTTGATTGACAAGGTACTGGATGAACATACTCTCCTGAAGGCCAACAGGACAGGAAAAGTATATGCCTTAAACTTATTAAAGAAAATTGATCTAAAAGGACATCCTTGCCTGTTCTCCAAGGCCTCTCCTCAGGAATCTAAACTATGGCACAGAAGGCTTGGTCATGTGAGAGGACTGCCAGTGAAGGAGTTCAAATGTGATGACAACTGCTCTGCTTGTTTAAAAGGGAAGCAACACAAGGTATCATTTCCTCCAATAGAAGAGCCATAGTCTACTGCCTGATTGCAATTACTGCATATGGATCTTTTTGGTCCAGTAAGAGTGATGAGCATGGCAAAGAATAAATACCGTCTGGTAATTATGGATAATTACTCCAGATTTATATGGACTTTCTTCTTGCATTCAAAAGATGAAGCTGCAAAAACCATAATATACTTTGTGTTATATGTGGAAAAACAGTTATCCCTTCCAGTCAAGTGTGTGAGGAGTGATAATGGCACAGAATATAGAAACCACACACTTGATGAATTCTACTTGTCTAAGGGAATCAAGAGACAGTATAGCATTCCAAGAACTTCTGAACAAAATGGAGTGGTGGAAAGAAAGAACATGACACTTATTGAAGCCGCCAGGTCAATGTTGGCTGATTCTGGTTTGCCACTGACCTTTTGGGCAGAAGCTGTCAACACAGCTTGCTATGTGCAGAATAGAGTTTTAGTAAATCAGAGGCTGATGAAAGCTCCTTATGAATTGTTACATCATTTGGCCCCTCTGATTTCATTTTTTAGAGCATTTGGGTGTCCATGTTACATTCTCAACACAAAGAATCCACTTTAGAGGTTTGAATCAAAGGTGGATGCAGGGTACTTTGTTGGGTATTCATCCACTTGCAAGGCATACAGAGTTTTTAACTGCAGAACAAAGATAATTGAAGAGACCTTGCATGTGAAGTTTAATGAATCTCCAAAGGACAAAATCCCACAAAACCCTGTGGAACTATTTGATTTGGACATATTGCAATATGTTCTTTTTCAGTCACCAGCTGTTGCAGTTCCTGAAAATCCATCACCTCCTGCAAACAGTTCTTCATCTGATGGTACTGATGATGATGATGATGACAGTACTCACCTTTTTAGGTTTAGTGATCAACTGCCTGAGTCATCTAAACCTGATGTTCATGTAGCTTCAGCAGCTCCATCTACGACAAATGCTGATGAGATCTCTGAATCATCTACTTCGTTGAATTACCATCTCCTTTATGGTTTCAAGAGTCTGCATCAACATCTGTTGCTGCTGAATCTCCTGCAAACACTTGTACAGATCTTATAGTCTATCAAGAGCTGAAGAATCACCCAATGTCTCAAATCATTGGTGATATCAATGCTGGAGTTTCAACCAGAAGTCAATTGTCCAATTTCTGCTTCTATACTCTCTTCATCAGTCAGCAAGAGCCAAAAAACTATCATGTTGTATTAAGAGACAATGGATAGGTTGAAGCCATGCAACTTGAACTTCTTCAGTTTAAAAAGCAGCAAGTGTGGGAGCTGGTTCCTCTACCCCAAGGTAAGTGTGTAATAGGCACTAAATGGGTGTTTAGGAATAAAACTGATGAAAATGTCAAATTGTCAAGAACAAGGCCAGACTGGTTGTACATGGGTTTTCACAAGAAGAAGGTAATGATTATGATGAAAGCTTTGCCCCTGTAGCCAGACTGGAGGCAATCAGATTGTTCTTAGCTTATGCTGCTTTCCATAATCTTAAAGTTTTTCAAATGGATGTCAAGAGTGCATTCTTATATGGTAAAATAAAAGAAGAGGTTTATGTGTGTCAACCACCAGGTTTTGAGGATAATAAACATCCAGATTGAGTGTATAAGCTTGATAAGGCTCTGTGTGGGTTAAAAAAGCTCCTAGAGCCTGGTATGAAACACTGTCTAATTTTCTTCTTCAAAATAATTTCACTAGAGACTCCATAGATAAAACTTTGTTCATAAAGAAAGTAGGACATCATAAGCTACTTGTTCAAATTTATGTAGATGATATCATTTTTTGCGTCCTTTGATCCACAATTGTGTGATGCATTTACAAAATTGATGAAACAAAAGTTTGAAATTAGTGCCATGGGAGAATTACAGTTCTTTCTGGGTGTGAAAATCAAACAAATAGCTGATGGAACTTTCATTTATCATTCAAAATATACAAAGGATCTTCTGAAAAAGTTTGATTTACAAAACTGCAAGCCCTGTTCTACTCCCATGAGCAGCATCACACAACTGGATGCTGATCAAAAAGGTAAAGCGGTTGATGAAACCCTTTACAGATGTATGATTGGTTCCTTGATGTACCTTACAGCTTCTAGACCAGACATTATGTTTGCAACTTGTGTATGTGCTAGATTTCAGGCTGCACCTAAAGAATTCCATTGATTACAGTCAAAAGGATCTTTAAATACTTGCAAGTAACTCTATCTCTAGGACTTTGGTATTCCATTAGGCACTCTTGCAAATTAGTTGCTTTCTTTGATAGTGACTATGCAGGGTGTAAAGTAACAAGAAAATCAACTTCTGGTGGATGCCAATTTCTAGGCAATTGTTTGGTTTCTTGGCAGAGTAAGAAACAAACTTCAATTGCTGCATCAACTGCTAAAGCAGAGTACATTGCTGCTGCAAGTTGTACATCTCAGGTACTCTGACTTCAGAATCAATTACTGGATTATGGCATTACAGAGACTAAGACTCCATTACTGATGGACAGTGCTTCAGCTCTTTGTATTGTTAATAATCCAGTCCAGCATTCTAAGACCAAACACATTGAGATCAGACATCATTTCATCAGGGATTGTTATGAAAAAGGTCTGATTGATCCAAAGTTTGTTCCTAGTGCTGATGAGCTTGCAGATATAATTACTAAGCCTTTGGACAGTGCAACTTTTCAAAATCTGGTGCTAAGGCTTGGTATGCTGCAGCTGGAATGAATTGACTAATACTGATACTCTCAGATTACAAGTACTAGTTAGCATTAGTATACAAAAGTCAAAAATAAGTATTGATGAGTTATTTTGTGTTTAACATTTTTTTTAAAAAACTGTTGAAGTGTTATAAAGACTGAAGACTAAATTACTTAAAAGTACTGAAGTACATTATTTGTTGAAAATAACTGATGTATTTACAACTACTGGTGTGGTTATAATTACTGATACCTATTTCTAACAGATAGTATTGAAGAACAAATTTGTCCAACAGTACTGATGTGTAATCTTAAGCATAAGTACTGAAGACAAATTTGTTCACAAGTTCTGAAGAATAATTTGTTTCAAAAGCTCTAATGCACAAATGTTCTGACAGGATCTCAGCCTCTCGTTTGATCAATCATATTATGTTTGCAGCGGATTTAGCTCATTAATTAGCGATTAATGCAAGAACATAAAAGATATTGCATGTAAAAGCACAAGCATAGAGAGAGAAAAGAGTTCTGCGAAGTAATAAATGTTCTATTGCTTAGCACGTTTCGGCCATTAATACAGAATGGTTCCCCATCCTTTTATAGGCGGCAAAAGGATAGGCTGATGTCCTTTTTCTGACATCAACTGAATATTAAAATTACAACTGACAAAACATAAAACTACTGAAGATGTCAACAACTGACATCTTCTTACAAAAGTTTCCTAAGTACTGACAAAAGTAAAACTACTGAAATCCTACAACGACTGAAGAACAAACTCTTCAGTCGTTTATAACTACTGATACTATAACAACTAAAGAACATGCTCTTCAGCTGTTGTACAACTACTGAAACAAAATAAACTACTGAAAAGGAAAAACCATCACAACAACTGAAGAAGACTTCTTCAGCTGTTGTGACAAACTCTGAGTCTTCAGTACTTGGTCTTCAGACTTGGCTTCAGATGATGTAACAACTGATGACTTCAGTAGATATCATCAGTTGTTGTCTTCAGTCTTTGTCTTCAGACTTTGTGCTTCAGTAGAAGGTCTTCATTTCTTCAGTTCTTCAGCTTTTGATTCTTCAGCACTTGTCTTCAGTACTTGAAGTCTTCAGTACTTGTATGATCAGTACTTCAGACTTCAGTACTTGTCTTCAGTACTTTAGAGTCTTCAGCTGTTGTTCTTCAGTTCTTTGATCTTCATACTTTGTTCTTCAGACTTTGTCAGAACAGTTGATGGTTGGAGCTAAGATGCTCTCGAGTCTGACATTCAAGCAAGAACACAATAGCTGATGGGAGTCTTCAGCAGTTGTTGCAGTGGCATGTGGGACTTAGAGGTTTTCCTGATCTTGGCTCATTGGTTCTTTTGGTCCAACAAACTCCCCCTGAACCAATGCAGCCAAAACCTCTAATTATTGGTTGTCCCACTTATTGGTGGCATAATGATTGGTCTATTTCCTTCTAGATCAGATTAGAAGTTGACCCAGATAAGCACTGGCCTGAGAGGTAGTCTCTAGTGTTTGTTTGGCTAAGTATGGATGGGAGCTCTGTCTTGGGGATTTGGACACAGAGCTGTTGTCCCATCCATGAGATCTACCTCCCATGTACAAGCCGGTAGGATTCTCGGGTGTAGGCTCGGACAAAGATCATTTGTTCTTCTTTGGTCATGCCCTCATCCCCACCATCGAACAATCCTTCACGGCCGTACATCTCTGAGACATACTTGACCTGTTTCCCATTTTTGAGCTCAACTGTTGTGATTTGCCTATAAGCAAATTCATCTGGATGTCTGCCCTCTAGCAACAAGTTGAGCTCATCTTTGTGGAAGTTCTCAAGCTTCTTATAAACTAAGCCTTTCCTCACCATCCTGTTCTCCAACATCATTTCAGGAGGTTGCTTAGATTTATAAGCTTTCTCGAACTCATCCACAATTTCCCAGGGTGTTATTACAAGAGCCACTGTGATTTCTTCATCTACAATCCTTTTCATCTGACTCTTGTACCTCACAGGAATATCTTTCTTTGTGGTCCTGTGAGCCATCCTAGGATCAGGCCAAGTCCTCACTCTCTCTTTGCTATATTGGAAGGTTTGTTTGAGAGTGAAGAGTCTCAGAGCTTCTTTCTTCATATTCATGATAGAGGTAGAGGCAGCATATGCTTGGTCAATTGACTTAAGCATTTCAGCATCATGAAGATGCTGCTGTGCCTCTTCCTCTATCTTCACCCTCACAGTGTCCATCTGTGAGGTGGGAGTGATGGTTTGGGATTTGGCTTTTGGTAGAGGAATGACTGCTGAAAGGGGCAGTCTATCCTCCTCATCCTCCTCTTCTTCTTCTTCTTGCAGCCTCAACACCCTTCTCTTCTTCTTCAAGGGTGGATCATTGGCTGCGGGTTTTGATGGTGAAGGGGTTGGTTTAGTGGGTTGTGGTTGGGTTGTTGGTGTGGGAATGTTGGCAGGCACTGCTAGTAACCTAGAGATAAGGGCTGGTTTGGTCAGTTTTACTAGCAGTGTCCTGTTCCCAGCACCGGCTTCAGAGAGGGCCTCAGCGACCAGTCCCTTAGTGAAATCACCAGCCGAACAGATCTTGGTGGTTATTGCCAAGAGTCTGTCCCTGGTCCATGCCTTGACATCAAGGACTGGTCTGCCCAGGTACTTCGAAGTGAACCTACTCATAGCCTCAAGTTTCTTTCTTTCCTCTTGGCTATGAGTAGTCCATCGGTACTCAATCTCTCTTCTCTCCATATTCCTGATCTCTTGATCTAGCAAGGTAGTGTCCTTGTCAAAGCATTGCCTGAACAACTGTTCAATGACAGAGTCCATTGAACGGCTATGCTCAGCATCAGCCTCCTTGACAAGGGCTGCTAGATCAGGATCAGCCACCTTCTTTCCCTCCTCTCCCTTTTTCTTATCAGTGACACTGAAATCCTTTTGGATTTCAGCCACTTCTATTTGCTCTACCTCCCTCTCTTTCCTCTTCCCTTTCTCCTTCACCTTCCTAGTCTCCTCAACCAACTCCCTCTCTACCACCACCTCTTTTTCTACCTCTTTCTCCTCCTCACCCCTCTTCCTCTTGACTTGCACTGATGTCTCCCCCTTTTTGGGTGCATTGGTTGGGGTTCGACTATCAGCAAGTGCCTTAGAAATGGCAACCTCCACCAAGGGTTGTATGTATGTGGGAAGCCTCTCATCAAGGGTTTGAATGACTAAGTCTTTAAGCATGGGTGTGATGAGAGGTAGGGATTTGTGGAGGATAGCATCCAGCTGCTCAGGGGAGTTCTGACCCTGAGAGCTAGTGCCAGAAGCAGGGGCTGGTGGCTGAGTTTGTGGGAGTGGCTCAGTGTTTGTGAGACCTTCGGGTGAAGGTGCCATCTGTGGGGTAGTGGTGGCAGATGGACTTCTATCCTGAGTCATTTGAGCAAGCAGCTCTTTGAGTCTGCTAATCTCATCCTCTAGGATAGTGTTTTGAGCTACTACATCGTAGAAGAAGCTCAGGTCATCATCAGCATGAGCTGAATCACCTGACCTCCTGACAATGTCAGGATGTACATGTCCTGAGTCTGGCTCAGTAAGAGCATGTGCCCCTTGTTCATGGTACTGGGGACTTCTAGCCTCCGGATTGGATCCATCATCGGCCATTGCCTCTGGTGAGGTCTTATTGATGTTACCAGCTTCACCCTGCTCAGATGTTGATGCAGGGGAAGTGGCGGCCTCACCAGATTGTCCTATCTCCCTAGCCACACTGGGAGATTGGACTGATTCTCTGTGCTGTGGGCTCCCACCAGCACTTGTATCCACCCCCTCTTCGGTTGGAGTCTCCCAAGTTGTAATAGGTTTCTGGGGAGAGGGTGGAGTGCTCAAATGGGTCAGCACTTTGGCTATTGCCAATGTAGGACTTTGTGGGGCGGCCTCATCAGTAGATTGGCTAGAAGCAGAGTGCACATGGGGAGGACTGTGCGCTTCAATGGCAGTCTTCTCAAGTGAGATAGACCCCAGTAATGTGGTTGCCCCAATATTGGTTGCATCAGCTCCTGTTGAGAGGAAGCCTGGGCGGTTGTGGTGGGTGGAGTCGTGGTACCTGCTGGGAGAATCGATCCAGTAGGCACATCCTGCCTTTGTTGCAGGGGCATCCTCAGGGGACTCATCTCCCTGAGTAGCCTTTTTTGGCTTCTTTTTGGCTTTGGGTTTGGAGGGGACTTTGGATTTGGAGGTGGAGGCTGTGGGTTCCTGCTGCGTGGGTTTTCGCAGCCGGCCAGCCTGTTTGAGTGTTTGGTCAGTGTTGTGCCTGGAGTATACCTCGCTAGAACAGCCATGGCAGGGACTCCAGTGCCAACTAGTCCCTCAGCCTGAAGCTGGTTCTCTATTATGGCCATAATGAACCGAGGATACAAGATCCATCGGTTAGAAATTGGTTTTGTGGCGATATCCTTTATTTCCAAAAATATTATATCAGTTAAGTTTAACGGTTGGTTTTCAAGGATAGAGAACAATACCTGTTGCCACCTTGTGGACATCTGGTCCCACGAAGAGGTTTTGGGAGCCAGACACACGTTCACCATGTGGAAGATCAGTCGCTGAGGGTCAGGGAAGTGTTTCTTCAACAAGTGGAGGCGGAGAGGTTACCCTGATAGTCGTGGGATGTGAATGAGAGATCCAGGGCACCTTTGGGGTAGGAGGTTGGGTGGGTGGCATCCTCCAGCTCTAGGGTTTGGCGTAGTGTAGCTGGAGTGATAACCACGGGGTGGCCGTTGACGGAGGACCGGAGAGAGACCTCGCCATCCTGCTCTCCGGTTTGGACGGTTACATTCGTCCAAAACTCCGCCAAGGAGTCGGTGTATATAGTAGGGTTTAGGAGAAAAGTCGTTTTGTATGGTGAGTCGTGCATAAGATCTACGGCTTGGTGAAATTTGGGCCATAATGGCGATTTGGTGAGATGGGCGACACAGTTGTGTCGAGGTTTCAGTTGCATGTTCGCCATTAATGGTGTATGGGAATTTCAGAGGTTTGAAAAGATTAGGTCAAGTGAGGAGTAAATGCTCTGAAGGTGGGGTATTTATAGGGTAGGTCAAAGGTGAAAGAAAACTACTGAAGGTTTTGGTGTTAGTTATCAGTTGTTGAAACAACTGATGACGTGGTTTTAACCTTCAGTGGTTGTAACATCTGAGGACGTGGTGTTAGTCGTCAGTAGTTTAAACTACTTAGACCTTGGTTTTGTCCTTCAGATGTTGTAAACGTCTGAAGAGTTGCTGTCAGTCTTCAGTAGTTATGAACTACTGATGACCTAATATTCTTCTTCAGACGTTGTAACAACTGAAGACTTGGTATTAGCCTTCAGTAGTTATAAACTACTGAGATCAGTAGTTGTGAACTACTGAAGACATGTTATTGCTTCAGATGTAAACAACTGAGCACTTGGTGTTAGCCTTCAGTAGTTATGAACTACTGATATCAGTAGTTGTGAACTACTGAAGACATGGTTTTGTCCTTCAGTTGTTTGGGTATGAAACAGCAGCTGTTGTCATCAGCTGATGAGAAATTACTCACCAGCTGTTTCCGTCAAATCAGTTGTTTCATACTACACACTTATCAGCTCTTTGGCTGACTTTCAGATGTTTCATTGACCCTTCAGCTCTTGTGAAGATATATGCCTTCAGCTCTTGTGATCAGATGTTCACAAGTGCTGATAAAATATTCTTCAGAGCTGGTGAACAAATTTTGTCTTCAGTACTTGTGTAAGATTACACATCAGTACTTGTGAGCAAAATTTGTTCTTCAGTACTTATTTATTTGAAAATCATACATCAGTAGTTGTAATCCACCTCACTACATCAGTTGTTTTCAATAAATAATGTACATCAGTACTTTGAGTCATTTTAGTCTTCAGTAGTTGTGAAAGAGTTGAAGACTAAATTACTCATCAGTACTTGTATTTGACCTTTGCTCTTCAGTAGTTATGAAGTAAGAGCATCAGCATAGGTCAAATCAATCAAGCTGCAGCATACTAAGCCTTAGTACCAAATTTTGAAATGTAGCACTATCTAAAGGCTTAGTAAAAATGTCTGCAAGCTCATCAGCACTAGGCACAAACTTAGGATCAATCAGACCTTTCTCATAGCAATCCCTGATAAAATGATGTCTGATCTCAATATGTTTGGTCCTTGAGTGCTGGACTGGATTCTTAACAATACAAAGAGCTGAAGCACTGTCCATTAGTAATGGAGTCTTAGTCTCAGTAATGCCATAATCCAGAAGTTGGTTCTGAAGCCAGAGTATTTGAGAGGTACAACTTGCAGCAGCAATATACTCAGCTTCAGCAGTGGATGTAGCAATTGATGTTTGTTTCTTACTCTGTCAAGAAACTAAACAATTGCCTAGGAATTGGCAACCCCCAGAAGTGGATTTTCTGGTGACTTTGCATCCTGCATAGTCACTATCAGAGAAAGCAACTAGTTTGCAAGAATGCCCAGCTGAATACCAAAGTCCTAGTGATTGGGTACCTTGCAAATATCTAAAGATCCTTTTGACTGCAATCAAATGGGATTCTTTAGGTGCAGCCTGAAATCTAGCACAAGCACATGTTGAAAACATGATGTCTGGTCTAGAAGCTGTAAGGTACATCAAGGACCCAATCATACATCTGTAAAGGGTTTCATCAACCGCTTTACCTTTCTGATCTACATCTAGTTGTGTGATGCTGCTCATGGGAGTAGAACAGGCTTACAGGTTTGTAAATCAAACTTATTCAACAACTCTTTGGTATACTTGGACTGATGGATGAAGATTCCATCATCCAGTTGTTTGATTTGCAAACCCAGAAAGTACTGTAATTCTCCCATAGCACTCATTTCAAACCTTAGCTTCATAAGCTTTGTAAATTCATCACACAACTTTGGATCAGAGGATGCAAAGATGATGTCATCAACATAGATCTGAACAAGGAGCTTATGTTGTCCACAGTCTTGATGAATAAGGTTTTATCAATGGTGCCTCTAGTGAACTTATTCTCTAGAAGAAAGGTTGAGAGTGTCTCATACCAGGCTCTAGGTGCTTGCTTCAGCCTATAAAGAGCCTTATCAAGCTTGTACACCCATCAGGATGTTTATTGTCCTCAAAGCCTGGTGGTTGACACACATAAACCTCTTCTTTTATTTTCCCATATAGGAAGGCACTTTGACATCCATTTGATAAACCTAAGACTGTGAAAGGCAGCATAAGCTAAGAACAGTCTAATTGCTTCCAGTCTGGCCACAGGTGCAAAGGTCTCATCATAATCGATGCCTTTATCCTGTGCAAACCCTTAACCAGTCTAGCCTTGTTCTTGACAATTTGGCCCTTCTCATCTGTTTTGTTCCTAAATACCCACTTGGTGCCTATAGCACACTTACCTTTGGGTAGTGGAACAAGCTCCCACACTTGTTGTTTCTTAAATTGAAGAAGCTCAAGCTGCATAGCTTCCACCCATCCATTGTCTCTTAAAGCAATATGATAGTTCTTTGGCTCTTGCTGACTGATGAAGAGAGCATAGAAGCAGAAGTTGGACAATTGATTCCTGGTTGAAACTCCCAGCATGGATATCACCAATGATCTGTGATGTGGGGTGATTCCTGAGCTCTTGATAGACTATGATATCTGTGCAAGTGTTTGTAGACCCATCAGCAACAACAGATGGTGATGGAGATTCCTGAAATCATGTAGAGGATGGCAGCTCAAACGAAGTAGAGCAAGCAGAAATCTCATCAGCATTTGTAGTGGATGGAGCTGCTGAGGCTACAGGAGCATCAGGTTCAGTGGACTCAGGCAGGTTGTCACTGATCCTGAAGAGGTGAGTACTGACTACATCATCATCAGTACCACCAGGTGGAGGTTTGTTGACAGGCTCAACAGATGGAGGTTGATAAGGAACATATTGCAGTATGTCCAGATCAAACAACTCCACAGTTTTTGTGGAATCTTGTCCTTTGGAGATTCATTGAACTTGACATGCAAAGTTTCTTCAACTCCCTTTGTTCTACAGTTGAAGACTCTGTATGCCTTGCAAGTTGATGAATAACCAACAAAATACCCTGCATCCACCTTACTAGCAAACTTCTGGAGTGGGTTGCTAGTGTTGAGAATGAAACATGGACACCCAAAGGCTCTAAAGAATGAAATAAGAGGGGCCAAGTGATGAAGAACTTCATAAGGAGTTTTCATCACCTCTTATTTACTAAAGCTCTATTCTGTACATAGCAAGCTGTATTGACAGCTTCAGCCCAAAAGGTCAGTGGCAACCCAGAGTCAGCCAACATTGACCTTGCCGCTTCAATGAGGGTCTTGTTCTTTCTCTCCACCACTCCATTTTGCTCAGGAGTTCTAGGAATGCTAAACTGCCTTCTAATTCCCTTGGACAGGTAGAAGTCATCAAGAGTGTGGTTTCTAAACTCTGTTCCATTGTCCACTCCTCACACACTTGACCTGTAGGGAATACTGCTTTTCTACATGTAACACAAAGTTCATTATTGTCTTTGTTGCTTCATCCTTGGAGTGCAAGAAGAAAGTCCATACAAACCTGGAATAATCATCCACAATTACCAGGCATATTTCTTCTTTGCCATGCTCATTACTCTGACAGGACCAAAGAGGTCCATGTGCAGAAGCTGTAAGCAGGCAGTGGACTTTGGTTCTTCTATTGAAGGGAATGAAACTTTGTGTTGTTTTCCTTTCACGCAAGCAGTGCAGTCATCTTCACACTTGAACTCCTTCTGAGGCAATCCTCTTACTAAACCATGGCTTATAAGCTGATTCATGTTTTTGAAATTAACATGACCCAGCCTTCTGTGCCATAGTGTAGACTCTTGAGGAGATGCCTTGGAGAATAGGCAAGGATGGCCTTTTAGATCCATCTTTTTGGAAAGATCTAAGGCATACACTCTTCCTGTCTTGTTGGCCTTCAGGAGAGTGTGTTCATCCAATGCCTTGTCAATCAAACTCAGAACTTTGGATGACAGAATCCGACAGTTCTGGCTTGTGAAAAGGCAACATGGCCTTTGTCACACATTTGACTGACACTCAAGAGATTGTACTTGAGATTCTCCACAATGATGCCAACTTCGTCACCGAATATCCTAAGGGTACAACAGACTTATCCTTCACCAACAATGGGTACGAAGGCGACCTAAGTGCTACAACAATTTTGAAAAAGCACTTCCATGACCCCAAACCCTAATTTTCCACATGGGCACGTCTCCCTTGCCCCCAAGACCTCCTCATGGATCAAATGTATTCAAGGTGGAAGCAGGTATTGTATTCAATGTTTGAACGCCAAAACTTAAATTTTTCTGAAATTATATTTTTAGAATAAAAAGATCTGGCCTTGAAACTTGTGGCTAACAGATGGATATTATATCCAAGGTTTCTTATGGCCATTATTGAAAACCAACTAAAAACTGAAGGCCTTGTTGGCCTAGTAGTCCCTGCTGTGGCAGTTCTGCCTGAAGTATACTCCAGGCACAACTCGAACACACACTCAAAGAGGCTGCCAAGCTGCTAAAACCCAAGCAGCGGGAACCCACAGCCTCATCCTACAGATCCAAAGTCCCCTCCAAGCTAAATCTAAAAAGCCTAAAAGGCTACTCAGGGAGTGAGTCCCCTGAGGATGCCCCTGCAACACCAAGGCAGGAAGAAACTGCTGGTAGTAATCCACCAGCAGTTACACAGACTCGACCAACCACACCGCTCAGGTATCCTCTCAACAGGATCTTGAAGCAACCATTTCTCGGGATGCCACATTACTGGAACCTCTCTCATTTGAGAAGGTTGCCATTAAAGAGCACCACTCACCCCAGATGCAATCTGCTTCACACATATCTCCTACTGCAACCACCCCACAAAGCCCAACTTTTATCATTGCAGAAGTGCAGAGTCAGCTACACATTCCACCCCCTCCCCAGAAACCTATTACAAATGGAAAACCTCAACAGTTAAGGGGGAGGACTATAGTGTTGCTGATAACCCACAGCACAGGGATTACACAGTTCAATCTCCCCGTGTGGAGGAGGAGATCAGAACTTCTGGTGAGGCTGCCTCTTCTCCTGCTTCAGCACATGAACAAGCTGAAGTTGGTAACATGTCTAAGACCTCACCAGAGGCAACTACCGATGAAGGGCATAATCCTGAGACAGGAAGCCCCCAGTACCAAGAAAAAGGGGCACATGTGAACACTGATCTACACTCAGCACATGTTAATATTGATGTAATCAGGAGGTCAGATGATTCAACAACCACTGATGATGACCTGGGCTTTTTCTATGATGTTCTAGCCCACAACACCATTCTTGAGGCTGAGGTACGCAGACTACAAGAACTACTTGCCAAAATGTCTCAAGAATCAAGACCATCTGCCCAAATTCACCCACAGATGGCACCTTCTTCTGAAGGTCTCCCACATACTGAGCCACTCACAACAACTCAGCCACCAGCCTCTGATTTTGGCACCATTTCTCAGGGCCAGAACCCCTCGAGCAAATGGTTGCTGTCTTTACATCTTCCCTGCCTCTCATCACTCCCATCATAACTAACATTATCCATCAACTCTTGATGAGAGGCTTTCCTGCAATATTCAAACCTTAGCTAATGATGCAGTCAATAAAAGACTTTCTAATATTCAAACCCCTGAACCCAATGCAACCAAAAAAGGGGAGTCTAAGTCAGTGAAAGCAGATAAGAGGAAGAGAGTTGAATAGAAAAAGGAGAAGGAGAAAGAAAGGAGAAAGAAAAAGATTTTCATGTTCTTACAAGAAGAGGAAAGATGGTGAAAAGACTCCTCTTGAGAAGAAGTTAGAAGAACTGATCAAAGAAGCTAATGAGCAACATAGCAGATCAATGGATAAAATTATTGATCAGCTCTCAGACAAGGATTTGACACTGCCAAACTTAACACTGAGATCAGAAAGCTCGAAATACAAGAGATTGAGCACCGATGGGCCAGCTATAATGAGAAAGAAAATGAAAGGCTGGAAGCTATGGTCAGGTTTTATATCGAAGTATTTAAGGAGGACAATCCTAGAAGTGAAATCATGGACCAGGGATAGTATTTTGGAGATAACCAACAAAATATTTTCGTCTGAAGTATTTACCAAAGGATTGATCATAGAAGCCCTTGATGAAGCTGGTGCTGGGAGCAGTACTGATCTGGCAAAGTGCTCCAAAGCCACACTTGCAACTAAAATGCTAGAGCAACCTGTACAATCTCTCACACCAGAACAACCAACATAACAACCCACAAAACCAACTCCTTTACCCAAGAAACCAACACAAATATCTGCCGATGATGCACCAAGAGGAAGAGAAAGGTGTTGAGGCTTCAAGAAGAAGAAGAAGATGATGATGAGGAAGATAGGTTGCCCATTTCAACTGTTGTTAAAACAAATAGGAAGATGCCTGATGCATTAAAGATAATTGCCAAGAGTCAACCAACAACGATCACACCTGCCATCCAGAGGCAAACTGTAAAAGTAAAGCTTGAAGAAGAAGAAAAGCACAAACAACATGATGAGCAGCTGTTGAACCTGGTTGATAAAGAGTTTCCTCAGTCGACATCGATACAAACTATGAGGAAACATGCTCAGAGATTGTATGCTCTCAGATTTACATTTCAATATCAAAAGAGTGAGTTAGAATTTGGCCTGATCCCAGGGTGAGTGATAGAATCCATAAGAAGAACATCCCAAGAAAATACAATGGCCAAGCAAAGAAGATTGTAGATGCAGTGATAATGCTGGCCACTATAGTATCGCCCTGGGAAATCCTAGAAGACTTCAGAAGAGCTTGCAAGTCTAATCTTACCCCACAAACACTACTGGAAAACAAAATGGTGAAAAAGGGGTGATCTATAAGAGGCTTGAAGAAGTTAGAAGCAATGACCTCCAGTTGTTACTTGAAGGTAATCATCCTGATGAGTTCGCCTACAGAGAAATAACAACTGTGGAGCTAAAGAATGGAAAACAGGTTAAGTACCTATCTGAGTACTATGGGCCAGAGTTCTTATTCGAACGAGAAGCTGAAGAGCTCACCCGGGAAGAACAGATTGTCTTCCTTGAGGCCATGTTTGAGAGTCTTACAGACTCATGTAGGGAAGTAGGTTTCATGGATGGGGCAACAACTCTGTGTCCAATTCCCCAAGACAGAGTTCCCATCCATCCCTTGCCAATCAAATCTTCTGAAACCTCTTCCCAGGCCTGTGCTTAAATTGGTCACTTCTGAGCTGATCCAGAAGAAAAAGACAATATTTTTTTCCTAATAAGTGGGACACCAATAATCTTAAAGGTTTTGGCTGCATTGGTTCAGTGGAAGTTTGTTGGACCAAAAGAACCAATGAGCCAGATCAGAAAAACCTTTAAGTCCCACAGACATCATAACAACTGAAGAAGACTACATCAGCTGAGACAAATTCTGAATACAAAAGCTGAAGACAAAGTCTGAAGACAAAGGCTGAAGACAAAGTCTGAATACAAAGTCTAAAGACAAAGTTTGAAGACAAAAGTTTAAGACAAGTCTGAAGACAGAGTTTGAAGACAAAGCCTGAAGACCAGGTATTCAGAGGTTGTCACAAAGTACTATTCAGTAGTTGTGATGGTTTACTTTCAGTAGTTGTATTTATATTTTCAGTAGATTGTAATCAGTAGTTTAGTAGATGTAAAACGTCTGAAGAACTTACTATTCAGATGTTGTAGTTTCAGTAGTTGTAGAATTAGTTAACACTTAAGCTTTTATTGTAAAAAGATGTCCTCAGCTGTTATGGACATCTTCAGTAGTTTCAGTTATTTTCAGTTGTTTGTGTAATCGATAAGATGTCACTATCAGGTGACATCTGCTGATGTCATCTTTTCCTATAAAAGGAAAGTTGACCTAATTGTATGATAGCCGAAGCATATGAATGAATGAAAACATTTTCTTTTGCAGAAAACTTTCTCTTTCTATAACCGTTATTGTTTGATGAATATTCATCTTGTTGTTGCTTAAATTTCATCTAATTCTAACACTATTCCGCTGCAAATCATAACCTAATTGATCAAACTAGATCTGAGATCCTTTCAAAGGGTCTCAGGCTCCTCGTGGGTCACCTTCTCAACTCTGGGGCTTCCTCTTGTGGCCCGTGGTTCAGCACCGCGTTCACCACGTGCTCCGCCTCGTGAAGCATTAGAGATCTACCTCCAGCCATTCCTAATCGCTATAAGATTCAAATGCTAACACGGTCATTCAAGGTAATAACTCAGTTTATGTCAAGTATAGTAAGTCCCTAATTAAAGTGGCCAGTTGTGATTAGTCACTTACTTTACTCTTCACACCCCAATCATTTACTATCCTGATTACATCAGTATCCAAATCTACTAAGGGCAAACAGATCAAATAACATGCGCAAATAATACCGGTTAACACTAAAGAAAATACCTGATGGCACGTAGCTACTTGGGCAGGCATCCCTTCCCTTTGTCGCATTCTCAGTTTAAGTTTAGGTTTCTTTTGAAAATATTTACCCATTTCACTTAAACTTTGGCTCTAATACCAACTTGTAAGGCCCCGTTCCCGGGACGCTTACAGCTAGTCATTCATCGCACTTAAAACATATAATTATTTAAAACATTGCAGCAGAAATTAACGAAACCATTTCATATATTTTAATGACAACTTTTGCAACGTAATACAATACTGTTAACTATTACAAAATATTATAAATTGCATTATATCACAAAAATGTCATTATTATACGAATAGATGTCATCACAAAATGCCAAGTAGCTGCCCCGTGCCATCCTCAGCAACTATTACCTGCCAACTGGAAAACACATAAAAGTCAGCGTTGCTGAGTGAGTTCTAGTTCTATAAATAAAATACTTACTTTCGTTAAGACCTTTCTTTACTTTCTTATGTGGTCATGCATCATACGTACAGATAGAGAATATTACTTTTACTTATTCATCATTCTTCATCATATTTATAGCATGCTTTCATTTCATGCTTTTCGTTAACATTCTCTTATTTTCATTCTCATTCTTTCGTAACGTACTCATTATCGTTCTTTTACATTCATACTTGTTTACTTACTTTCTTTCTTTTCTTTAGTACGTTACGTCATTCTTTTTACATTCATATGGATTGATAAACAGTACCCCCGAACATTGTGCACGAAGCTGATGCTGGACCTGTGGTAATTAAACCACGAACATTGTGCACGAAGCTGATCCAGTCACCTAGGGCAAGTCATCTCTCCCGTTCATACAAACCGTTTGGTCCTACCCCGAACATTGTGCACGAAGCTGATGCTGGACCTGTGATAATTAAACCACGAACATTGTGCACGAAGCTGATCCAGTCACCTAGGGCATACCAAAGGCCTTGTCAATATCAAAGATTGACCCTGTGTGCATCCTTTGGGGTAGGTAACCCGTATCACAGTTGATCTAACGACAACATGGCCGTGCACCTCCTTTCATTTTGCTTGCAAGCCATTCGTTCGTTCATTACATTTTACTTTTCATCATTGTTATCTTTCATTTCATTACGTTATTCTTTACGTTCATTTATTCATTCGTCATACTACGTAAAGTAATAACATATTATATAACGTATTTGCAATAAAATACAAATACGTTTAATCATTATTAAAAGATAACACATCATACGTACTGTACAATATTCATACATTTTATATCCATCATACATCATGCATACAAACCATAACCCTAAAACATCTCATAATTATACTTAAATTGGTAATCATTACCCATAAGTCAACCTTAGTCAAACCCTATACTTTTTATTTTTTCCAGAATTTCAGAAATTATTCTAAGGGTCTAGACGCATGAGCACTATTTGGGCGCTTCTGTCCTGTTCAGACGTGTTGCTACTATGCAGACGTCTAGGCTTAACTTAGTCACTTTTTCACTTAGACGCATGGGCCTGTTTAGGCGCATGGGTCCTGTTCAGACATTTGGGCCTACACTTAGACATTTTTCTACTTAGACGCATGGCCTGTTTAGGCGCATGGGCCCTGTTTAGACGCATGGGCATATTAGGCGTTGAGAACACTTAGGAAACTAAGCCGTTGGATGCATGGTCCCTGTTTAGGCAGTTGGGTAACTAACTTCTACTTTAACATCATAAATCAGTCCAAAATCATTCTAAATCATAATCTAAGCTGAGTACCAACATCCTAAGCATCATAACATGTACACACATACTTATAAACCCTAAACTTACACCCACCCACATACACATTCATACACACATACGAGTGAAAACCCATTTTTTATAAAAACATATACACACGCATTTTCCAGCCCCAAAACAGTTAAAAACATGTTAAAAAGGGGATGCTAGAACTCCCATTTGCTGCTTTCGAGCTTATACCCTTCTCTTGAGTTTCCCAGACATTTCTAGCACCTAAAACACACATACACACACACCCGAACACACAATCACATTATAAGAATACCACCAAGTCTAGAATCGTCTAAAGTATCATAAACTCGAGAATTCTTACCAAAAACTTCAAAGTTCTTGTTTTTTCTAAAATTCCTAAGAGTTTCTGCTCTCTCTCTCTCTTTCTCTCTCTAGAAAAAAAACCGAATGTCAGGATGTAAGAAGCAACATGGGCGGCCATGTTGCTTATTCACCAACTTTTCAAAAGTTGTGTCCTTTTGGACACTTTCAACCCCTCAACTTGGGTTGACTTGCATTTCCTTTCTTTCCTTAGCTTTTATTCTTTCTTTTTACCGTAAAAATAAATAACTGGGTGTTACATAAAAATCGTTAGGCGCTAGTCGGGCGTGAGGTGGGGACTAGGGATTAATCGGGATTAGTCGGGATTAATCGGTTTAGAGATTTTATATGTATTTTTTTATAATCGGGAGATTTTACAACTCGAAACATTACCTCCTATGCCCGCAATATGGTGTTTTAATCTATACCCCCCCCCCCCCCCCCCGAACATAACTTTATCACACAACTTACATTGCACCTTATCTAAATTGTTTGCATCGGCCAACTTCCCATATTCCCAACCGATATCATACGACTTTCATTTTGTACCTTGACTAGCCGTTGATTCCATGGATGCCATTTAAATATCTAATGCTATAGTTAAAGTATAGTTAAATTAGTAACATAATATAATATATATATAATATAATAATATCACAAATTCATAATATATATATATATAATATATCACAAAATTCAAAATATATATATAAATAAGCCATAGTATTTCACAAATGAAATTTTTACCAACTCACAAATCACAAGAAGCTGTTGCTGCCTGCTGCTGCGCAAGAAGCTGTTGCTGCTGCGGTCGCTGCGCAAACGGGGCGCCGATGCTGCTACGATCGCCGGAGAAGGGCTCGATTACACCAGATCTTGGCCGCGAGGGGGGGTTCACCGGAGGGAGGAGCCGAGTTAGGTGTGATGCGGCGGTGGAGAAAAGCAAGGGAGGAGGTGAGTTAGGTTAGGTTAAATAGGTTTCCTCTTTTGAATCAGATCTAAATATGCCAAAAATTAAAGTTGACCGACTTTGACCGTAACCACCGCCTAGGCCCGATTACACCGACTACCACTGATTTTCTCCGATTACTGCCAGCTGGCTCCGCCTAGCGCCTAATAGCTCCAACTAGCCATAATCGACAAGGCTAGGGGCCGACAAGCGATTAATCCCTGCCTAGGCGGCTGCCTAGCCCGCCTTGCCCGCCTTTTACAACACTGTTGAAGAGGTTCAAAAGGAAAAATGCTCCTGATATGACCATATTGAAGTTGAATATGATCATATAAGCTGTCAAATCCCAAATAGCTTATTTTTTATGCTGAATATGGTCATATCACTTCAGATATGGCCATATTCGGGCAGAAAACGGGTTTATAACCTCATTTTCAAGAGAACTTTCATTTCTTTCAAAACCCTAGCCTCCCTTAAACCCTTAGGTGTCTTTGAGCATTTCTCAAGAGTTTTTGGAAGATTTGAAGGCCAAGATTGAAGATTTCACACTTTCAAGAACGTTCTAACATCATCCATCCATTTTCACTCAAAATTGGTTTGAATTCCCCTAGATCTACTATGAGTTATTTCATGTTCTTGAGTTTGGGTGTGTCTTTTGTAAGCCTTATGGGCTAAACTCTTATTATCACTTGGATTAGATGATTCTTAGCATGATTTAACAACTTGTGCATGATTCTTGGTGATGTTTATGTTGATGCTATGATGAAACTTGATTATTCTTCAATGATTGTGTGTGTTTGTTCTAGTTTGATGAAATGTTCAACCTTGTGGGTGTTGTAAGCATGTTATGTTGAAAAACTTCATGTTCTTACAAGACTTATGCATATGATTGCATTTTTGTATGTGATCTTATGACATTTCACTAGAAATGGTGAATGAAGGTTGAAGGTTTAGTAGAATTGGTTAAATGTGCATCCTTATGCTTATGTTTGAGAAAACCATGGTGTATGTCATGAATCTTTCTTGTCATTGGTTATGGATTGATTTTGTAATCGTGGTTTGATGTTCAAGAGTTGAAGGGTAGTTATAATTTTGTCTATTTTACGTAGGTTGAGGTGGTTGCCATGTGTTTATCGTGTTAACTTTCCAAAATTTTATGTAATTAGATAATCCTAACGGGAGTCTAATTCATATTTAACATTAACATAATTTTATCATTAGTTATTCAAGACATAACTTTTGGTGGCTATTGTGTGTTTATCGTTCTAGCTTTCCGAATGGTTATAAGTCTAGATATCCTTGACGAGTGTTTAGGCTACTTCCACGTTTCATGTGTAAAAAATGGTTTCACCCCAAGTTTGTGCTAGTTGTTAATTTTATGCTAAGTGGAATCAAAGTACAATTGGTATCTTTAATTGATTGTGTATCTTCATCTTTACTTCCTTAATTTACTAGTTTAATTTGTTAATCATTTTAGTTAATTATAATACTCACAAACCCAAACTCAAGTGATCGGTTAAATAGTGATGACGATTTAGTATTAGGAGCCATTGTGTCCACGGATCGATACTCGGTTCTTGTGTAACACCTGGATATTTTCTTTGAAGTCGACGAAAGAAGAAAAAAAAATAAAATCCAAAGTCGGGGGACCAAACTCGCCAACGAGAGAAAGCTGGTGAGTGGAGGTATTTGAAGGGAGAGGGCTACCCTTACCCTCTCCCCACACCCAAAATTCTGCACAAAAGAGGAGAGAGAGAAAAGGGAGGAAGGTTGGTTCGGGTGAATTCAAGAGAGCAAAATCGTCGTGTAGCGGGTCCAATCGAAGCTCTACTTCTCGGTGTTGTTTGTGTGAGTTCTAGGACCTCTCTTCACACGTTTTTGGTCAATTTTGGGGCTGGAACACATCTGAAACCCGTTTTATATGTGTGTGTGTTTGACCCATTTGTATGGGTTTGCGTGTGATGCGTTTGGAGTTTGTTTCCGGGCTTGTGTGTGCTTGAATGGTGTTCTAGTATGCATTCCTAAGGTTTAGGATGGTTGATTTGGGCTTAGAATGGGTTTGGATGAGCTTGGAGGTCGAAAATGGCAGAAGGGGTTCGGGATGAACTGCATTCTGCATCAGCTAGGGCTAGGCGACCGAATGGAGGCCATACGGCCGAATGAAGTGCGATTGGGGTTTATTCGCACGATTGAGATTCATTCGCATGATTGGGGGCCAGTCGCATAGGGAGTCATGCGACTGAGGGCCCATTCGCATAAGTGCTCATCCGCATTGGTGTTCATCCGCATGAGGTCCATTCGCACGATTGGGGTGTTCATCCGCATAGGCGTTCATCCGCATTGGTCCATTCGCACGATTGGGGTGTTCATCCGCATAGGCGTTCATCCGCATTGGTCCATTCGCATGATGTTCAATCGCCTGAAGGCCATGCGACTGAAGGGTGCCCATACACCCAAATAGGCTGGTGTACCCGAGGAAAAGCGTAGTTTAATTTCTGACTTTCAGGAGAAAGTGTAGATGTAAGTTTTGTCGTGGAAGTTCCCGTAAGTTCAAGTAATATGATTGTTGGGGTCTTAGAGGGTATGTTGGGCATGATGATGTTGCATGTTTATGCATGATGTATGTTATGTATGTATGATGATGCCCTGTATGATGATGCTACTGTGTATATTGATGTTCCTTATTATGACGTATGTTTATCCTTCCCGTGGTTTTACGTGTTATGTTAATGAATGAAACGAAGGTATTATGTAACGTAAATTGAAAGATAATGAAAGAGAAACATGATTAATGAATGCATGCATTAATGAATGAATGAATGTAAGAAAGGATTGCAAGCAAATGTATGGATATGCACACCCAATGAAGGTGTTAGCTCAACGATGTGCGGGTTAGCTACCCCGAAGGATGCACACTGGGGTTCAATCTTTGTGATTGACCATATGTATGGGATCCCTGCTGCTTGCCCTGGGTGCTGGAGTCAGTTTCGTGCACAATGTTCGAGGTCTATGAAAGACCTCAGGCCAGCTACCCGCTTCGTGCACAATGTTCGGGGTGTAGCATATGGCATTAATCCAAAATGAAAGAGATAAGATAAGTGGTGAATGTACTTACCCTAGGTACTGGAGCCAGCTCCGTGCCCAATGTTCGAGATCTATGAAAGACCTCAGGCTCAGTTAGCCGCTTCGTGCACAATGCTCGGGTAATGTACATGTTATCGAACGAAATGAACGTACGAATGAAAGTATGGAGTATGGATGAATGTGAATGAAAGTAATGAATGGTGAATATAATAATGATATTATCTATGTGACGTATGATGTATGATCGCATGAAAGTAAAAAACAGTTTTTACGGAAAAAAAGTATGTTTTATTATAAAACTAGAACTTACTCAGCAACGCTGACTTTCTGTGTTCCAGTTGGCAGTTAATGTTGCTGAGGATGGCACGGCGGTTACTCGGCTCTTTGGATGGCATCCTTTTGTTTAATGTTTTTGTATTGTAATGCGAACAAACTATGTTTGAAATGAATGTTGTATTAACTTGCAAAAACATTTATATAGAAATGAAAGTCATTTAAATGTTCCGCTGCAATGTTTCATGAAATACAAATGTAATTATATATTTTATGTGCGATGATTGGCCAGCTGTAAGCGTCCCGGGAACGGGGCCTTACATCTTGCCTAAAACTTGTGTGTAGTTAGTTTAAAAGTGATAATCGTTTCTTAAATTAAAACTTAAATTGTGTGAAAATCCTTATTTAAAATATATACTTTACACACATCAACCCTAAAATCAGTCAACACCCGAACTTGCATTGTAGTAATCGGTTTTCCTCAACAATTAAATAACCGGAATGTGCAACACTAACCTCAGTCCATAAACAAAAACCTCATGGTTGGGGCCAAAACTACGAGATATTTCACCAAGTAATATTTGTTGGGAGGTCACTTATATTTTTCAATTATCGACAAATGCCATAAATTACTTTTTCACACCAGGTCAAATATGCTTGCAGATGCACCAAATGTAAAATATCGTTCCTCAGTTTCATGACTTACAATAAAAGATTTGAATAAACAACTCTACTTGTCCAATACTTGTAAAGCCACAAATAAATTATTTACACATGACACGATAAGCAGTAGGTAAAATTCGAGCACTTCGGCTCCTAAACCATTTAAAACTTCTGAGATTAATTCCTGTGTAACACGAGCGTAGTAAGAAAAAAATGAAAAACTCTCAACAACCCTTACAAGACTGTACACCTATAATTCTTCAGCAAACATAAAGGTGCATTGCTCTAAATGCTCTCAGTTGTAACAGAACAGAACCAACAAAATATAGAGTACCTGGAGATAACGAGAGAGTGATAGGAATCATGTTATAGTTTCTAGTCTAAATGTCAATTGTCTATTCTAGGAGGGTGTTTAGTGCAATGTATATTTTATATAAATAGGTATTAGTAAACCCTAAGGGGGTGGGGAAGATTAGTAGGATTTTGTGGCTCTTTGTAATAGCATTGAGAAGGGCATAGCCCTGGACCATTACGGTGGTGGTAAGTGAGTCTGTAAGCATCATCTTCATTTGCAATACAATCCAAGTTTCCATTTGATTCTTCCACTATCATCTTCATTTATTGTCAATTTTACCATCTTTGATTTCATCTTCATCATTGGTCCGACCTGCACGTCGACCTGCCGTTAATAGCTCCGATTATAGCTCCACTGCTAATTTCGCCTTCAATTGCTCAATTTGCCGGATAATATCGCTGCCACCGCCTCCCGCCACTGCTCCGTCGGCAATCTCAGCTTCTTCATTTCTGTCTCCGGTGCATCTTTTTCTACAAATCACCAAACATCCTCATCCCGAACCCGCCGCCTTCAACATCCTCCTCTTCGTTTCCTTTTCGGTTTCAATTTCATCTTCAACATCTTCCTCTGTTCCTTTGTCACTTCGTTCATCCTCATCCACTATCAATTTCTCTTTCAATTGCCCAATCGGTGTTTGTTCTATTCATTGGATATCCAATCTGATCTTCAATTCCGATTTCCAGATCCAAATCCTTTCGATCCACAATCCAATTTGATTTTTGTTCTGTTCCTTGATTATCATTTCCGCTCTTATCCCTTCAGTCGTTTTTGTTCATCGAATCTACATCAGGTCTACTTCAATTCAATTATGGTGAATCAGACTTCTCGTTTGGATAGTCACGAACAACAGATTCAACAACTTCAATCAGATATTACTGCAATTAAGGTTTCTCTATTGGTGTTAGAAGGCGATAGGGTGGAATCGGTCAAATTTCGTACGGTGATGCTTGGATGGATGAAGCAATTCGAGAAAAAATTAGGAACAGATTCGAAGGTTTCAGCGATCGACAGTGGTCTTCGATCTGGTTCCGGCACAAAATCAGGTCAATCAAACCCTCCTTCCACTCTACCTTGCGCAGTGAATAAGGTAAATCTGCTGGAATTCAACGGTTTCGATCCGCAAGGATGGATCCAAAAGACCAAGCCAAAAACATATTCGGTTGAATCTGGGATTGAGCAGGAATCCCTAGGCGGTTCTGGTATCCAATTTGTAGCTCAATTGGAGGAAATTGTTTCCCGATCAGAAGAACGTTGGAGTGCTCATGGTCAAGTTCAATTGCAGGCTGTGCGTTCAAGCTCGGATGCCAAATCATTGGCGCCATTTCAGTCTTCCGATACACAGGTTGTTGATGTTCAATCACAATTTCACAAAATTGGAATACTATCGGACCGATTTCAGGAACTAGGGCTTCGGGACTGGTGAATTCCGTGAGGTTCAAACCTTTGAGTGGAAACCGGGTGGGACTTTGGGTGGCTCGACCATACCCGACCTTCTGCTTTTGCTTTGAAGCTGTTTGTTTTGGATGAGGATCCTAAACCACCTGACCCGTATACAAACCCTAAATCAGATTTGTTATGGAAACTATTTCATGGTTGGTGCAAGACTGCAAGTCAGGTTGCTGCAGGTGTTGTTGGATCATATCATTTGTGGGTGGTGCATGGCCAAGGTCGACCACCAGACGACGCAGCCGATCCCAGTCTTGAGGACAAGACTGTTTTGAAGGGGGGAGTAATGATAGGAATCATGTTATAGTTTCTAGTCTAAATGTCAATTGTCAATTCTAGGAGGGTGTTTAGTGCAATGTATATTTTATATAAATAGGTATTAGTAAACCCTAAGGGGGTGGGGAAGAATTAGTAGGATTTTGTGGCTCTTTGTAATAGCATTGAGAAGGGCATAGCCCTGGACCATTACGGTGGTGGTAAGTGAGTCTGTAAGCATCATCTTCATTTGCAATACAATCCAAGTTTCCATTTGATTCTTCCACTGTCATCTTCATTTATTGTCAATTTTACCATCTTTGATTTCAATCTTCATCAGATAGCGTATAAAGCTTCAAGGAGAAATAAAGATGACTCCTCGTTTTTACCTTCGAACACTTGAACATAATATATATATGAACTCCACATTGAAATTTGAGTCCTCAGGCTTTCAGTTATATGCATCGTTTCCAGAACACCGCCTGTACTCTCCCCTTTTAATATTTATGCCCGAATACAACATAAATTCAACAAAATAAGTCTTAAACAAAGAAAGTTACATACGTAAACTGTATACAACAAATAAGTACCTTTGGTGCACCACCAATTCAGACTTCTGTTGAGAGAAAGCTCTAAATCTGATTCTCTCTCCTGATGAAAATAAAGAAAAAGTAATATGTTCATTATCATTCATGAACATCCAATTGGACGAAGTTGTAGTAGCATATCGATACAGCAATAAGTTGTTGGTTAAAAAATTTGATGAAAAGAGACAAGTATCTCTCCTTTACGCTAATCCAAGTGTTCTATTATATAATAGTGCATCATTGTGTGATCTCTACTATGTTCTTGGCATACAAAATATTAACTAGAATGATATATACCTTTAGAACGGGCACTCTCTGCAACAAAAGGTTGAAAACGTGGAAAAATTTCAAACTTAATGTTCCTCATAAAAAGTTGTGTAATAGGATGTATTCTCCTGTGGTTGTTTGAAAAGCAGAGAGGTCACCACCAATGATATGATTCCATGATAACCCAACACATCTTCTTTCATTCTACCATTATCATATACAAGGTCTACCCCACACTCCCTAATATTACAAACATGAACTATATGCATGGGTTTCCATGCTATGACAATAGTAAGTTCATCACCATCTTCCATCTCATTCTTCCCAAACATCCAATGGCTTAAAAATATCAGATATTCTTTAGTTACACTGAGACCAGAAATATAATGCTCATATATCCAGGTAGAGTTTTTCGTTATATTACTAACTATAATCAATGGAAACCGAAAAGCCTTATTTAAGTAGGACAAGTTCTCCAGTCCATAGCAGATATTCAATCCTCTAAGTTTGTTAGGAGATGATGGGATGGTAAATGAAATTGATGTTCCCTTGCTTCTATAACTAATCCAGTTTGGCATCTCTTTCCCCCCATAAAATGTGCTGAAAATTCCAAATTCATAATACATCTGCAAAATAAAACCTTAATTCGTTGGTGCAAAACATATATATAAATATTCAGATATAGACAGATAGAGCAAACCTTGATTCTGGATCTCTGTTTTTGTAATTGGTTTGGAGTCAAGTGCTGATATTTTACCAACTCAAAATTAGCCCATCCCAAGCTGCATAACACCTCGTCTTTAACATGTGCCAATGGTTGGACTTTAATAATGCCTTCAATTACCATAGAGTCATCTGCAGTAACGAACTTCAAACTGAGTGGGGACATTTCCGGATTAAACCTAATTTCCGTAGCTTATACAACATTCCCAATTGCAGCTCTCTTAGTGAACTTGGAGGATGCTCGACTGTCTCTAGCATCTGACAGTTCACCATACTAAGTTTCTCTAGCCTAGGAAGATTTCTCACACAACTGGGCATTGAAACAATTGGATTACCATCTAAATACAGCTTCTTCAACACTGACAGACAACTAAAGTCCATGGGAAAAGATTTGTTTGACAAGTTACTTTTTTAAGCGACAAGTGTATTAACTGTATCGGTAAATAACTTATAAAGACCGCAGATCTCTTGGTATAACTTCCACATTGGCAGAGGAAGAGGTATGTAAGTTTATTTCAATGTTGTCTGCCTTGAGCTTTTGTAAAGAATCCAGTCCCCTTATCTCAACGGGAAAAATAGAAAGATCACAACCATTCGATAAAATTGTTTTGATCTTCTTTAGCACGCCTATAGTTCTTGGGAGCTTTTTAAGCTTCTTGCAGTTACTCAAATCAATGAAGAGAAGTTGAACACAATATTCTATGGATTCACTGACCTGAATCAAACTTGTGCAGTTTGAGATTATTAGCCTCTCAAGTGCCGGTAGTTCGAAAAAGCCGCCGAGATTGCTCATTTGTTCACAGAAACTCAGATCAAGAATCTTCAGTGATCCAAGCAATCGTTTGTCTATTGAGCTTGATCCAGTCAACCCCTGAAGTGGAGATGAGTTAAAGTGCATACTTAGAGAATTTTATAAACTCAGTAAAGAATATCAATAATAAGTGAAGTAGGTTCATCAAAATCTATTAATTACCTTTAGTCTGCTCACAAGTCGTTGTGAGCTACTATAAGATATGTCAAATGATTCGATATTGCTATGTGACATGTCAAGAACAACCAGATTCTCATCGGTAATTCTAAAGGTATATCCTTGAAATGGAAACCATGCATACACAACCATCTTAATTCTTTTGACATATTCTTATAAGACCCATTAATTTTCACATAATTGAGTTGTAGCAGTTTTAAATTATCCATCTTATTGAATGCATCTGCTTGCAGCTGTATGATCCACTTAACTTTTCTTTCTCAAGCATTCTCATGTCAAGAACAAGGCCAAGAAGATTTTCCGTGCCCTGAGAAGAAAGAGATGTAACAAAAAAGCTTTGTTTAAACATATATAGACTAAAGAAGACACTTGGTACATGCATAACTACTATAAAACATACATGAACTCTTACTTTTTTTGTTTCAACACTTCAAATGACTCCTCGTGGGACCATAATCGACTACGCTCCCATGGCTTGTCTGGTGATTCTTGACGTACTAAATCTCTCTCCGTCTCTTGAACCAATTGATGCATCACCAACCTGTTTTTCCTTCCGATACTAAGGAGGCATCTGTCAATAAGATTCGTGATCCCGGATCTTGTGTTTATGTTACATGCTTTTAATATTGTTTCAGTAACATCTCTATCTGTCCCAACAAAAAAACAAGCGATATACTTAAACAAGTCCATGTCATTTTTGAACGTTAAAGAGTCGATGCTCATCTTCAATGCTTTTTTAATACAAGAATGAGGTTCTTTCATTAGCCCTTTTATGCAGTCCTCCCAATATGCTACATCTCGCTTATGTAGAGACCTGCCCAAAACTTCTAGAACCAATGGATGTCCATCACAATACTTCACAAGCTTTTTTGAAACCTCTTTGTAACCTTCTTTGGGGGTATGGCTCTTGAATGCATGAATGCATAAAAGCTCTAGTGATTTAGACTCATATAAGCCAGTAAATGAGACCTTCTTATACATGGGTTGAACTTGTGACTCAAATAATGCACACCTCTCTGTTAAAGATGCATCCTTGGTTGTAATTATGATTTTGCTTCCTGGATGAAGACCTATGTTTCCAAGTAAAGCATCCAACTGGTCGAGATTATCAATATCATCAAGCACTATAAACACCCTTTTACGTGCTAGTGCATTCTCAATCTTAGAGGTGTACACAGAGACATCATTAACTAGTAATGGGAGTTTTTTTGAAATGTCTCCATGAAGTTGCTTTTGTAAATCAAGCAAGCCACTAAAACGTTCATTACATCTTGTATTGATGCCTTCAATAAAACTGCTTTTTTCGAATTTGTGGGAGTGTAACCTGAAAACATATTTAGCTAAAGATGTCTTCCCAATCCCACCCATGCCTACAATTGTAAGAATGTCGGCAGTATGACAAGATCCATCTGTCAACCATGAACCAATGAATTCTATTTCATTCCCCATCCCGATAAGGAGTGGAAGGATATTACTTAAGGGTGCACCTAATCTACTGTGGATTTCGGTAACAACTTCTTCAATCAAGTCAGTTTCTTTCCTGAAAATTGATTCAGTGAGCAATATAAAACATCAGTGTGAGTACTAAAGATCTGACAATTCAAATATTCAATTTCATGAGTGAGTGCCTTGTGTCAACAATATTCAGATATCAAAAGCAGACAAATTATAAAGTAATTAAGATAATATATCAATTTCACGAGTATAAGTAGTTAATTAAGGAAGTGATTACCTGCCCTTTGCATCTTTCCCTTTCAAATCAGCAACTTGTGTGAGTGCCTTCTTCCATAACTCCATCTTTTGAGCCAATTGACACCTCTTCTCTGCATCTGTTTCTGCCTTCATCTTCTGTTTATGTTTCTCCATAGCTTTCGCGAAGCTATCTTCTTGCTTCCTGACATGAGTGGGCTCGACATGATAGAAGATGGGGATAACGATTTGCTTACAGTTCCTCTTTTGCTCAAGGATTAGCTCCAATTCATCTAGGCACCATGTGGAAGAAGCATATTCTCAGACGACACGATAATCGAAGCCCTAGATGATTCAATCGCACTCTCGATCTCTGGTTTCAGTGGCTCTCCGGTTTCAATTGCTTCATCATCCAAAAAGGTTGTCAGATCAGCATCCACAAGAGCTTCGTAGAGGTGGCTGATGAATGTAAGACGAGTGTCAACACCTCGAAAACTTAGAAAAACATCGAATTGATGATCATTAGTGGTTGATGAAGAAGATGATGGAATTTCTGTGAGAATAACCATTAGGAATTATGGGAGTGATTAGAGTGGAATGACTAGATTTTACTGTTTTAGAGAGCGATCAAGTCAAAGGCAATTTCATTGAACCTACCAACCTTCAACTTGCAGATTTCCATATTTTCACATTATAATTTATAGTCTTTATTTAGTGGAATAACTTTTTTCTTCTTTTTTCTTTAAAAGCAAAGCTTTATTTGTTTTTTATTCGAACAATCATTAACGAGATATTGGCCCATCAAGTCACTAGCCCATCAAATATCTTAATTATTAGAACGTGAAACCTAAAGATTCTAGACCGGTATGTTTCCCGAGAGAACGTCGTACATCAGTTCGTTCACATTAGTTTCGAACATGACATCACCTTCAGAAGAAAACCTAGCTTATGTGAGGAAACACTATTGGCCCAACCTGAAATCCCTTTTTGTTACATATAAGACTTGAACTCAAAATCTTTTCAATTTAATAAAGTATTAGATACATCATCTCAACCACTTAAGATAAGAATCAAGAACAAAGCTTTATTTACAACAACAAAGGTTTGTAAGGCTCTATGTCCACTTTGTTAGTTGGACAGGAAAAAAATGATTGATTTAAGTTGACACTCATGCATCTCTTAAACCATCACATTAGAGCTTATCTTAAATAGCTTATATCTTAATCCATTAGAGGATATTGTAAGGACGTAGCATTAATGGATTACAATATCAAGTGAAAAGAAGAAAAAAAACCCAAATAATGCGAGAAATACAAGGATGCGAGAAATACAAGGATGCGAGAACTCCAAGATAATGGATACAAATCCTATAGGGCAAGAACTTAGAGTTATCACGCGACAACCTAATGTTGTCACGTGAGAACATCTAGAGGGTATAAATAGATGTTTTTCCCTTGTATTTTATTATGTGTCTTTGATTTTATAAAAGTGCTCTAAGGGTGAGAGAGAAGAAGGTTATGTGATAGGCTGCCCTAGGAAAGCTCACATTGGGTGGATCGAGGTTCAACGATGTAAACTCATTTGGTATTATAATCATCTGCTTAATAACATTCGATTGAGTTTGTTTGAAGTTCTTTAACATCATATACGCACACATCCGTATTAATTTGATTATCAAATGAAACAATATCCGGAAGCAATCATGTTAAGGACTTTACAGTCATATTACTTTTACATACTTAATAACATATTTAGGTTCTATAATTTTCAATATTTTGGTAAAGGAGCTCGTATTTATCTATTTTTACGATCTTAGCATATTTCATTTTTGTATTTTGTTTACCATGAAAATAAACTCAAATTATGAAACATATTTATTAGCCATTTCTTATAATTCTTAGACTACTGAAATTTTTTATTTTCTAAAATCTTATATTTTTGTCATTTTCGTTATATTATATGTTTAATCTCGTTAAATATCCCTTCAATCTTGGTTTTGACATATTAAACATTTTAGTTAGCCTTTTCCTTACCCAATCAATCCGATATTATAAATAATTTTTCATCTGAATAACCCCTAATTTCAATCTCCGACTCATTTCTTGTATTTTTCTCAAATATATATGTTCAAGCTTTTAGACCTTTTCTAAAATGTAAATTACATATGCATAAATCATGAAATTTTATATTATCCATGATTAACTTTAAGAAATATTTAGATTATAATTTAATGCTCATTTCATACACTTTTTTATTTTTGTGAAAATCGATCGGGCACACTAGAGTTATTAAAACCGTACATGCAACCAATGGGGGTTATATGAGAGTTTTTATATATTTTAGTTACCTAAAAACAAAGTGTTTTACAGGTTCATAAGATTTATGGGGTGTCATGGGGTTTGTTGTGTCACTAACATAACGATGCGTGATATTTTACGTGTTTTCGGGTTGTTTTTTGTTACCTTGACGTGAGAGATGGTTGAGAGGAGTTCAAGGGCTGCTATAGTGTTTTGAAATCATGAGGAATAGCTTCCAAAAATGGTGGATTAGTTCGAGTCTTAAAATTAAATAAATAAAGGATGAAAGTTTGACATAGTGTTGGTGTGTGTATGTGTTATTACCTTACCACAAAATGGTTGATGTGGCTGCACTTGTTGGTACATTAGACGCTTCGAAAAGGCTACAACTTTGATGTTATAGGGTATAAGAAGCAATAGTGTATGGAGTTTAAGTGGAGAGGGTTGGAGAGTGTTAGAGAGAATTGGTTGGAAGAAAGTGAAGTGTGGGAGTGGTATGGTTATGGTTGTAGGCTGAGATGAAAGGATGAAGGGCCAAGTGGTTCCTAATCTTGGTTTAGTCAAGATGTAACACCCGGATATTTTCTTTAAAGCTGGCGAAAGAAGAAAAAGAAATAAAGTCTCAAATCGGGGGACCAAACTCGCCAACGTGAGAAAGTCGGGTAAGTGGGGGTATTTAAAGGGAGAGGGCAGCCCTTACCCTCTCCCCACACTCACAAACATCAGTCATAGAGAGAAAGAAGAGAGAAAATGGAGAAGAGAAGAGAAAAGACTTAGTTCGGGTGAGTTCAAATGCGCAAAATCGTCATGTAGCGGGTCTAAACGAAGCTCTTCTTCTCGGTGTTGTTTGTGTAAGTTCTAGGACCCCTCTTTTACTCATTTTCAACTGATTTAGGGCTGGAACACATAGTAAACTCGTTTTTGTATGTGTCTGTGTTTGACCCATTTGGATGTGTTTGCGTGTGATGCGTTTGGAGATTGTTTCTGGGCTTGTGTGTGCTTGAATGGTGTTGTAGTATGCATTCCTAAAGTTTAGGATGGTTGATTTGGGCTTAGAATGGGTTTGGATGAGCTTGGAGGTTGAAAATGGCAGATTGGGTTCGGGAAGAACTGAATTCTGCATCAGCTAGTGCTAGGCGATCGACTGGAGGCCATACGGCCGAATGGGGTGCGATTGAGGTTCAGTCGCACGATTGAGATTCAATCGCACGACTGGAGAGCCAGTCGCATGGGGAGTCATGCGACTGAGAGCCCATTCGCATAAATACTCATCCACATTGAGTCCATCCGCACGAGGTCCATTCGTATAGTGTCCATCCGCATAAGGTCCACTCGCACAATGTTCATTCGCATGAGGTCCATTCGCACGATTGGGGTGTTCATTCGCATAGTGTTCATCCGCATTAGTCCATTCGCATGAGGTTCAGTCGCCTGGAGGCCATGCGACTGGAAGGATACCCATACGCCCAAATAGGGCTGGCGTACCCGAGGAAAAGCGTAGTTTAATTTTGACTTTCGGGGGAAGTGCAGATGTAAGTTTTGACGTGGAAGTTCCCGTAAGTTCAAGTAAGATGATTGTTGGGGTTTTAGAGGGTATGTTGGACATGATGATGTTGCATGTTTATGCATGATGTATGTTATGCGTGTATGATGATGCCCTGTATGATGATGCTACTGTGTATTTTAATGTTCCTTATTATGATGAATGTTTATCTTTCCCGTGGCTTTACTTGTTATGTTAATGAACGAAACAAAAGTATTATGTAATGTAAAGTGAAAGATAATGAAAGAGGAACATGATGAATGAATGCATGCATTAATAATGAATGAGAGTAAGAAAGGCTTGCAAGCAAATGTATGAGGTGAGCGACCTTGTTGTCGCAACAGACTCAAAATGGGATCCTTGTTGATGAATGAGTAAGAATGAAAAGAAAGTACGATGAATGAACGGAAGTTAAAGAATGAACGAATGAAAGTAATGAACGGATGAAATGTAATAACAAAGTACGAAACGGGATCCTTGTCACTCGACCTCAGTAATCATGGCTGCGTGCCATGAAGAGGGTAAAGCTTGACAGGATTCAGATAGAAGTAAAAGATAATAAATGATGTAAGTCGAATGAACGATAGTTAATGAACGAATGATGAAGATAATAATGTTATCTATGTGTACGCATGATGTGTGATCATGTTCTAAAGTATAGTATGAATTGAAAGAAAGTAAAGAATGTTTTAAATCGAAAGGAAAGTATGTTTTATTAAAACTAGCACTCACTCAGCAACGCTGACTTTTTATGTGTTTCCAGTTGGCAGGTAAAGTTGCTGAGGATGGCACGGGGCGGCTACTCGGCTCATTTTGGATGGCATTCTTTTGTATAATGTTTTTGCACTGTAATACGAACAAACGATGTTTGTAATGAATGTTGTATTAACTTGCAAAAGCATTTATATTGAAATGAAAAGTTATTCCACTATTCCGCTGCAATGCTTATTAAAGTTAATGAAATTATATGTTTTAAGAGTGATGAATGGTCAGCTGTAAGCGTCCCGAGAACGGGGCCTTACACAAGATTTTGCATGGATTTTGAGAAGTTTAGGTATATTTTACAAGCAACTAGATGCATGGAAGGCTTTGTGTGGATTAGGTTGCTTGGTGGCCTGACTACTTAGGAAAACCCTAAAGGCAGACTATAAAAAAATGGAAGGATGCGACAATCGTGCCGATGATGGTGGTCTTCCTCTCTGTAAAACGCTCTCTCATTCTCTCTCTTTTTTCTCATCTCTCCTAGTTTCAAGTGTGGTCTTAATGGGGAAAAGAAAGGAAATTGTGGTCATTGTGCAAAAAAGAGTTGTACACCATGCATTTACTGCTTGTACAACAATATTCATTTACCTTGTTCTTTAATAATGGAAGTGGCTATTGAGACAGCCCAACTTTTTAAATCAACATTCTCTAACATCCATCTGTCAGACGAGGTGTCATTTCGATATCGGCGGAGGCTATACGCGGCCCATGGATCCATACGCCAGGTATGGCTTCATTTTCTTTTTTTTGCCCTTACTTAGCGTATACGCATGTGAAACCTATACGCCGTGTATAGACCCATACGCGACATGGTAGATTAAGGGCATTTTATATTTTTTTTATTTTTACATCTATTTTTGTTATAAATAAACAAATAAATTACATCAACTAGTTTATGTTATGTTATTATTTTTTCGTAATTTGCTTAACCGAAGAACATATCAATAATTTTACATCGAATAGTTTTATTTTATTTTTACGTCTTTTTTTAATACTTTTACTTATCTTTGTAATTTAACTAACCAATTAAACATATAATAAAAACATTTATAATTTAACTGAATAATCGAGATAACAATACAAACATTAATATAAAATGATAATATAAATAATAAAGTTTTTAAATACATAACAAAATAAAAGCTACAATTCTATAATAATATAAAACCTACGTGGAGTCTGGGTAATGTCGAGGCGGTGGCAACTCTGAACCAGTACCAGCAGCACGTGCTTGTGCAATCTTGAGCTGAACGTGCCAATACATAAGATCCTCAACTCGATCGAGCCGACAACCCTGATCTCATAAACTCACAGCAACCTCCTGCTTAAATGTTTGTATACATGCAGGCAGCCTCACATCTCTTTAAATATGTTAAGGAAACTATGGTTTTTATGGCGGCTGATGTGGTGCCTGCTGGTCATGCGGCGGTCGGTCGTGCAGCAGATGATCATGTGGGGGATGCTCCTGCTGTTGTTGCGGATCATCAACGCCAGCCTGCTGAACGGGTGCCAACTGCTAGATCATCCCACGTCGAGGAAGCCATCGTATGCCGCCCGGATACTTGCGTATAAGACCCATGCTGAACAACGTACAATGATCTAATCTTGATGGCTCGATCGGAGGAGATACATCACCAAGATGTCGAGGAAGATAACTAAAGGCTCGAGCAATCAACGTGATGTAAGCGCCGCCGTACACCGCTCCTCGCTCCTGGCGATGATAATACGAAGCAAAATACTCCGCCAAACATCTCGCTAGGTTGCACTTGGTCCCCGTAAGCAAACAATACAAGTAAAATAAGTCGGGAATGGTGCACCACTCCCGACTCTTGTCACGTCCCGTGATGGATGTGGCGATCATCTGATGTAAGTAACAAATGAGAGGATCTCTAATGCTAGTGACCCTGCCATTAGTCCTCTGAAACGAAACTCCGGCAATCAGATACCACCAGTCTATCAATCGACTCTCCTCAATCTCAGTTATACCCTCGGTGAATAGAGGGGTAACAGTCTCTGGGCCATAGTAAAGTCCTGAGATAATGCCAAACTGCTCTATGGACATCTGATGTGAATGTCCACATAACCTAAATGAAATCTCGGAACGCTCATCGTCCTCCTCCATCTCATGAGGACGAATATAAGTAAAGGTGGATAAAAACTCTATCGTCAGCTCTCGGTAAGATGGCAAAAACGCGGTCTTAAACAAACGACTCCACGGCGTATCGTCTCCAATAATACCAACAAGTCTTTTGCGCTCTCCGAGCTCGGCCATCACCTTCCAATCGACGGATTTTTGACTGCCGATCTTCATCTGTACGAATTTAGAGCACTTAGTGTGCTCCATGGTACCGGGCTCAAAGTGTAGCCAAGGATGATCGGGAATAACATCAACAACGTCAGCCTCAATCTCTGAATAGGAAGACATATATGCATAACAAAATGAATATAAATATAACATATATAAAACAAAAATGTATGAGAAAAAACGAAGACCCCCACCCCCCTTATACGATGCATATAGCCTTGTTCAATGATTGATTAGACTTAGTCCAATTTTGTCATCTGAAAAGGCTATACACGGCGTATGGTGCTATACGACGCATATAAACACTACGACAACGACTGATGCGACATGAATGAAAAGCATTAATTGTGGATAACTATACGTTGCGTATGGACACATACGCGACGTATAGGGGGTGTCGAATTATCCACTTGGTCTCCCCACCCTTAATAATAGAGTAATTCTTTCATTAAAGAGTAATCAAACAAAATTTATTGAGGAAGGATGAGAACAAGCCCACCTATAAGTAGTCACCCATTGTGGAACCTTCTTGATATTTCACCAAGTCTTAAAATGAAGTAAAAGTACATCATCCGAACATGACTAAAGTTTTGCATTAGGTATAATATCTATCGTAGGGTTAGCAAAACTTAGTACTATAATGAAAGAAACGTTGAATACGATACTCAATGGAATTTTAACACACTATGTTAAAGCATTTAAATATTGGAATACTCTTGATAATGTCCACCTCTTCTTCACATGAGTTAAGAACTTGACTGTAGAACATTTTAAGAAAGCAAAATAATACCCATAGCATGTTTCATGGGATCAACTCAACAAAATGGATTGAATGAATGAGTCTGTTTTACTCTAAGAAATGATGATGGATTGTAAATTTTCAAGGTGACAAAGTATATGTAAGGTTAAGCCTTAGGAAAATAGAGAAGGAAAAACTTATAGAGTTCAGCAAATGATTGGTTGGTTCATGGAGAGTTGTGAATATCGCTTGAGTGCTTTCACTACGTAAAGGTTCAAGGCATAAGATTTCATCTTTATTTATGCGTGACAACCCCAACGATTTCAAATTCTAGTTTGGTCATGTCCACCTTGTGTTTTCAAAATGAGTCCAGTATTTTTTGAAGATGATGGGGGACTATTAATATTTTCAAAGTGACCAAGTAAATATATACTTTTAGGTTAATCCTTAGGAAAATTGAGAAGGAAAATTTGAATTGTTTAACATATATATGGTTGGTTCTATGGAGAGTTGAGAATATCATGATGGTGATCGTTTAAAGGGTTGTGACCATTTAATTGGTATATATGTATGAACCATTCATAAGAGTGTCCATTGAAGAGTTGTCATGGTTCAAATGTTAGTTATGTTAACTACAAAATGAATGAGAGTTGTCATGGTTCAAATGTTAGTTATGTTAACTACAAAATGAATGATTGTGATGGTTTGGTAAACGGTGATTTCAGTGGTTGTCACTATTCATACATACAAGGCAAACAAGAACCCATTTGGAGACACATGAAAAATCCTAGAAAACACATGAAGTCGCCTATTCCACCAACAAAACCCATTCTTGACATAAACAAAATAGTCACTCAGACTCGATCAATCAGAATCTATGACTAGACTCTCACTAAACACTTCTATTGGTAAACAACTATTCTTTAGTGACTAGGTACCATTAGTCACTCAAGAATCATCGATACTTTAGATTGGTCACTGGTTATGTCTATTGAACTTTACAAATCTTTTAGTTATATGATTATTTGTTGTTGTGTCACGAGTAACCCATTTTAGTTAAAAATAAAACTACGAATAAACTATTTTCCTTTAATTTAGTGACAACTTGCTAAATAGTAATGTTAGAATTCGAACCCGATTCTTTAGTGACTTGATATCCTTATAAACTGACACTTATCACCACCTGTGTAGTGTTGATAACGTATACTAGTTGTGCTTTGTTCTATCTTGGAATGTTATTAGCCAAAAACCCAAAGTAAACTGTTTTAATGAATGGCATGGTGAAATTGCTTCAAGGATAGAGATCACGCGCCTCAAAGTAACAAGTTGTGCTTTCACTTGTTGTTTTTGGTGTACTTAGAGCATTCACAGTTTGTGTTTGCGCACGCACACACACGCGCCCGCCCGCGCGGGCGCGCGGCGCACACACACACACACACATATATATATATATGTATATGTATATTTGAGTATAAGTAAGTGTAATTGTGTGTACGTTATGCATGCATGCATTATTTACGTATGCAAGTCTGTATATATATTTAGGACATCGGTATATATATATATATATATATATATATATATATATATATATATATATAATATATATATGTATGTATGTATGTATGTATGTATGTATGTATGTGTGTGTGTGTGTGTGTGTAATGAGCTAAAGAACAAAATTTAATCAAACACTATCAAACAAGATTACATCAAGAAACCTTGAATCAAAACTAAAACAAATCACACCTTAAACATCTAAACATCAAAACAAACACAACCATGGATATAGTCTCGGTTCATTAGGAAGATAACAACCAAATTAGTAACCTAAACCATTAGCTAACCTTGTCTTAATGATTAAGCATGTAATTAGCAATCCATCCACCACCTAGCCACAACATGACACCAATCTTTCTCCTAGAACTGCCACCTTGCAACTAGACACTAAACCTATCTAAAAACTTGACACCTCTTACCCTAATGGCCAACTAAACACCCTATAATGACCACCTCACAAGTCTAAGACTTAGAGGCAATCATGACCTCTCCACTACTTCAATCTCGGCCGCATGAGGGCCACCACATCCCCACCACCGCAAGCCAACACCAACACCTCCTTTCTCTCGGTCTCCATACACCCACAACCATCACCACCCTCAACTCTTGTAACACTCTCGGTTCTAACCTCAAACCAAGCTAACCACCATCACCACATTTTCTCTCTCTCGGTTTGCTACCATCCCGAAACCACCACCTCAACATCATCTTCCCTCTCTTTTCTCTCGGTTATTATACCACCAAAACCATCATCAAATCATCAAAATCCTTGGAGAAGTATTGTCCAAGCTCAAGAACATCTTTATCCAAGTTTAGGACTCAAGAAATTAGAAGCTTTCATCAACCATCTTCTACACTTTTCTTACATCTATAATCAAGGTTAGATCAAGGAAAAATCTCTTCATTAAGAAGTTATAAGTTATGTATGTAATAAACATATATAAAGCTTTAACCCTTTTATGTTACTTAGAACAAGAACCAAGTCTTATGAAACTTTGAATTTAAAAAAAATCAATAATTAAGTTCACAAAACAGAAAGTTTTGAAAGTTTTATAAAAACAAAAGAATTAAATAAAAATAAAGGGTTTAAGAGTGTTAAAATATATGTTATTTCACAATTGACTTGATTAATATATTAGACATTTAAATAACTTTGATTGTGGGAACAAATCCAGAAATATATTTAGAAATATTAGTAATATAAATCTGTAGAATTTGGTATATTAAAATTGAGTAAATTAATTTATGTGATTTAATTAAGGAAAAATAAGGAAAAATATTTTGTGGAAGTTCAAGAAAAAGTTTCGTGATTAAATTTCCTTTATATGTCTGAGATTTGTATTTTTATATGATCTGTAATAATAAAATCGAAAGAAATATCTAAACAGTGAGATAGATTATGAAAAATTCACATAAATAATGATATTTTGGATTTGACGGTGTGTGTAAATTTAGTGATTTGTGGAGATATATAACTATTTTTCTTGAATTTTTGAAAATTTGGAAAATTTTTAGTATTTTTACTGTGACTCATAAACTAGGAAATTTATGGAATGGAATAGACTTCAAAATAATCATTCTGGAAAATTTTGGAAATTTTATAAAAATAGTAGCTATTTTTTCCTATTTATGTTAAGATTTTATTAATTCTAGAAAATTATCTGACTTTAGTTAATAGCTAAAAATTTTATATGTTTATTGGTATTTTTAGGTGATGTTGCTATTAAAATTTTGGAAAATATAAGTGACCGTAGTTACTGTTTTGGAAATTTTAACTGAGATGCTGAAAATTTTAAAGAAATATATTTCTGACTTATAATTATTTTATAGGTTTGCGCTTGAATTGAGGTAAGATTCATAGCCCCGTTTTTACATTATGAGTTTGAGGAAAAAGCATATTGTTTTGTGTTTGATGCAAAAAAATAAGGCTTTTTGAGATAAATTGTCATGTTGTCGTAAGTTACAACTATTAATTCGGATGAGAACCCGTCTGATAATATAGGTAGCGCTACTTAGGAAAATATTTCCTGCACCAACAGGATGAGTGTTGTGATGCTATATTATCTGATTTTTGTGATTTATATTTGTGACAGTTATGAATCACCTAACATATAAGTAGGTTTTGTTATAATCTTATTTATGTTGTATCAATATGTTTTGTTTGGTTATTAAACCTATGTTTCTCACCAATATTATGTTGATAGTTTTACGTATGCTTTTTCAAGTAACCAGAATAACTAACAATATTATGTTTTCGTTTGACGTGTACAACGGATGAGGTGAAATAATAGGGAAGACATGTGTAAAGATAACTGTAAATGTGTTTGATCTTAGTATGACAGTGGATGCACACATCCATATCAACTGAAGAAATATGAAGCAGTTAAAGATTATGTAATTAGGTTACATGTATTAGTATTTAATTAGACAAATTTTGTAAACCTTATGTAACCTAAGGACTCCCAATATTATGTATGATATTATGTTGTTATGTTTTAATTGTTGTTATGATTATTGATTTATAATCAATGTGTTTTGAGCCAAAAAGTCACATCCAAGTATCTCACGCTTCCGTCGGGATATGGCATGTTTTCCATCTCACCTCTATAATTTACAAAATAAAACACTATATTATATAATTTATCTATCTTTTTTAAAGCATACCACATCTCATTTTTCTATCTTAATTAAATAATACTTATTTCAATATAATTTCTCTTTCTTTCGCACACATCCACTTAAAAAAATATTAAAAATGAGATGAATATGAACCTCTATATTTGTGGCATGAAGTTGTTTCCCATAAAAAGATGGGTATGGGTTATAGAGATGTCGAATGATATAAAATGTGTATTTTGTTGATTTTTGCTAAGTTTGAAAATAGGGATAGGAATAAGGAACGGGGAACGGGGAACGGGGAACGGGGAACGGGGAACGGGGAACGGGGAACGGGGAACGGGGAACGGGGAACGGGGAACGGGGAACGGGGAACGGGGAACGGGGAACGGGGAACGGGGAACGGGGAACGGGGAACGGGGAACGGGGAACGGGGAACGGGGAACGGGGAACGGGAACGGGGAACGGGGAACGGGAACGGGGAACGGGGAACGGGGAACGGGGAACGGGGAACGGGGAACGGGGAACGGGGAACGGGGAACGGGGAACGGGGAACGGGGAACGGGGAACGGGGAACGGGGAACGGGGAACGGGGAACGGGGAACGGGGAACGGGGAACGGGGAACGGGGAACGGGGAACGGGGAACGGGGACGGGGAACGGGGAACGGGGAACGGGGATTGAGTTGAGAATTCTCTTATAACTATTATTTAAAAAGCCATAACCTACAAACTCAATTTACTATTATTAAATTAATTAGCTTTAGTAAATTCGTTTATTATACGGGTTAAATAAATAAAATGCTAATTATAATAAATACTTATTAAGTATAAAACGATTCTAAGATAAGATATTATTGAAATAACATGTGACTAATAACTATAATTAATAAAACAACGATATTTTGAACTTTTTTTAATAAAATAAATATTTTGTTTCAAAACAAACTGTATTAAAAATGTTATTTTTTAAAGATTTCCTTATAATAACTCCTAATTTTAATTATTTTTTGTCAATAAAAATTTTACTTTTTAAAAACATTAATTTTAAAATATATTTTATTTTTAAAAAATGATGTTTTAGAAAAATATCTTATTTTATAAAAAATTGCTTTTTAGAAATAATATTAATAAAAGGATCTTGTTCATAATTTATTAAAAGTTAAATAATATTATTAGTAATAAGGTAATTATTTAATAGAAGAGAGAAGCGGAAAAATTTTAATAAGAATGAATGTGATGCTGACACGTGTGATTTTTAGTTACCATTTTATTAAAGTAGAAAATTTTCTATTTTCTTATGCCATTTCTTTTATTTCCTCTTTATTTTCAATTCTTTGTACTTTCCATTGTTTATTATTTATTTTGTAAATCTTATATTGTTTTGTCTATATGTTTGTCTATTACCCGATGTATGTCATGATTATGTGTAACATGGCTTTTAATTTTAACGATGTGAGCTTAGATTAAAGGTTTATTCATTCACCATGTGAGTTAGAACATTGATATTGCGAGTATATTCGGAAAAGGGTACCTTTTGGCGTCACCAAGTAGGCAGGACTTCCTTGGCTGAAAGCATTAAAGGAAACCTTCTTTTCTGATGAAAAAATAGAAAACAAAAAACAATTTACTACTTATGGAATATGGATCTCCACTAACTTTTTCTCACGCTAAAAGTATTAACAATTAAGTCTTCCAAAAGGAAATACTTTGTGTTTCTCTATTTCGTTTTCCTAAAAAATTCTGACTTTCAAAACAGTATCGAAATGTGTACTTTGTTTATGGAGTGAAGAGTATCATACAACAAATATACTAGAAATGACATCTACCTTATAATGGGCATTGTAAAAGGAACTTGAAAATAAACTCCTCAAAAATTCCGCAGAGCTTAGGAAGTATTCTCCCGTTGTTAATTGAAAAGCAGAGAGATCTCCACCAATGATGTGGTTCCACGACTTGTAATAACCTAATGGATATTCTAATGCATACATGCTTCCGTCATCATGTAGAAGATTCATCCCACACTCGTATATAGTATATCTAATATGCTTTTCTATGTTTATAATAACCTTGTCACCAACTTCCATCTCACTCATCCCAAACATCCAATGGCTTAAAAATACTACTGACCCTCCACTTACTGAGAATGATTCAATACAATGCTTGTATATCCAAGTGAGCTTCTTTGTAATGTTACTCAGTTTGATCATTGGCAATTCAAATAAGCTCCCCACACAGCAGAAGTTGAGTCCTCTAACCTTGGTAGGACTTGATGGGATGGTAAATGATATTGATGGCTCATAGCTTATTATATCCCAAATACCCCTCATTGGCATCCATGCCTCTTTATAAATTGTACTGAAAATTCCAAATTCATAATACATCTGTCAAATATTAAAAACTAATCAGCATAAATAATATATACGTATTCACGCAAAAGACAAACAGTTAACTATAGAAAACCTGGATTTGAGATTCCTCTGGCCCTCCATAATTACAATTAGTTACTGTGCACCTATCTTCATTAAATTGTGACCTCTCCCAACCCAAACAACGTAGTACCTTTTCCTCAACACCTGCCATAGGTTGGATTTGAACCATGCCTTCAATTTCAAATGAAGAAGGTGCTAATAAGTTCTTGTCTGCTATTAACTCTAGTGGGGCCATTTCTCGATCAAATGCAATTTTCCGTAGCAAATTCTTATAATGAGGTTTCCAACAATTATTATATAGATTTAGTTGTCTTATTGTACATGGAGGATGCTTGACTGACTTGAGCTTTAGACAGTTGCTCATACTAAGCGTCTCAAGCCTAGGAAGCGTTCTCACACAATCGGGCAGGGAAATGATTGGATTGCCATCCAAACATAAATCCTTTAACATAGATAGGCAAGTGAAGTCCAAGGGAAACGATTTATTGGACAAATTAGCATTTGCAAGCGACAACCTTGTTAATGAGCTTGGTAAAGATATCGCAAAGAACTTTGAATCATTCTGTACAGCCTCCACCATGGCGCATGATGAGCTTTGTGAGTTTATGTGAACAACTTCGGCCTTGAACGCTTTTGAGGAGTCCACATCCCTTTTTTTCATTGGAAGTTCTAGAAGATCACAACCGTCTAGTAATAATGTTTGACCTTCTTTAAATTACCTATAGTTTCTGGAACCTTTTTAAGCTTTTTGCAGTAACTCAAATCGATGTACACAAGTTCAACGGATTGGTCGATTGATTCACAAATCTCCATCAAACATATGCATTTATTAACAATTAACCTCTGAAGTGTAGGGAGTTCGGAAAAGCCACCAATTCTACGAAGTTGTTCAGAGAAACTCAAAGTGAGAAACTTCAATGATCCAAGCAATCTTGTAAATTTTGAGCATGATTCGGTTACCTATTGAAATGGAGAGAAATAAAATGTTTTAGTAAAATGTACTAACCTAGTAAGGAAGCACATTAAAAGCTGATGCAGATGCTTCAAATTTCTTACCTTTTGCCTCTTTGCAGGTGGTTGTGGGTGATTATAAGACACGTCAAAATATTCAATATTGCTATAGGACATATCAAGATCAACCAGATTCTCCATTGGTAAGTCCAAAGGTACACACTTTAAAGGGAACCCATGCATGCATAACCATCTTAGTTTTTTAGGAAAATTCTTATAGGAGCCATTGAGTTGCACATAATTAAGCTGTAGTAGCATTAGATTAGGCATTTTACTTAATGCAGATGTTTCCAACTCAACTGATCCACATAACATATCCATCTCAAGCAATTTCATGTCTAGGATGAGGCCCTTGACAAATCTTGTACCCTAAGAAGAAAGCAAAAATAAAAGATTAAAAACCTTAAGTAGCTTTGTATAGAATGTAAAGACTTGCAACTTTCACTTCTAACCTTGCTCTCTTCCAACACACTAAATGACTCCGCATGACACCATAATCGACTACGCTCCTCAGGCTTGTTAGGTGACTCTTGGCGTACTACATCTCTTCCCATCTCCTGAATCAATTGATGCATAATCAAAATGTTATCTGGCCTAACCGTAAGAAGACATCTATCAATCAGATTTCTGATCCCTGTAGTGCGAATACCACATGAGTTCAATATTGTTTCAGTGAAAACTCTATCTTTCTGAACAAAGAAACATGCAATATGCTTAAACAATTCTTTGTCATTGTTGGATTGTATAGAGTCAAAGCTAGTCTTCAAGACGTTCATAATACGTGAATCAGTTTCTTCTTTCAGCCCCATCATGCATTCTTCCCATTCAGCGACAGTTTTGTTACACAGAGACTCACCCAAAACTTTAAGAGCCAATGGATGTCCTTAATTTACAATATGCCATAATCTGTTTTGAAACTTCTTCATAACCATCATTGGGATAGTTGCTCATGAATGCATGATGACAAAAAGTTGTAATGATGCCTTTTTGTTTAAGCGTCCAAGTAAGAGTTTTGTATGCTTGGGTTTAACTAACCGGTTAATTGGTGCATATCTCTCTGTCAATGATGCATCTTTGGTGGTTATTATGATTTTGCTCCCTGGATAAAAACCTTTCTTTCCAAGTAAAGCATGCAACTGGTCGACACTATCAATATTATCAAGAATTATAAAGACCTTCTTACGAGTTAATCCATTCTCGATCATAGTTGTGTACACCAAGATATCATGAACTTGAATCTGACTTGCTTTTGAAATGTCACCAAAAAGTTGTTTTTGTACATCACGTAGTCCACTAACTCGTGCAACAGCACATTTCTCACTGATACATTCGATAAAGCTACTTTTGGGGAATGAACGATAATATAGCCCATGGATATATCTAGCCAAAGATGTCCTGCCGATCCCTCCCATACCCCAGATAGTGAGAATGTCTGCCGTATGTGAGGATCCATCTTTCAACCATGATGTAATGAATTCAATGGAATCTTCCATCCCAAAAAGTATTGGTAATGTATTTTTTAAGTGTCCGCCTAACCTATGGTGGATGTTTGTAACAATCTCTGCGATGAACTCCGTCTCTTTCCTGAGAATAGCATTCAATGAGACACACAAAACCAAATAAGCTAGATTCAAATAAATAAATGCCTTCAATCATTTATACCATATACTCAACTATTATTTTAAGCAAGTTTCTTCACTTATGACTAATAGATTTTTATGGCTAATAGAATTGTATTATTGATTGTGATAATGAATCTGTGTACAATAATTTATATAAAGAGCTAGATATTACAATTGACTACCCTCAACTGATGGTAAATTTAAAAGGTAATCTAAGTTGTCTAACATTCCCCCGCAAGTTCAGGGCGGGGAAAGACTTGCAACTTGTATCTGAGCCTTCGGCTTCCTATTCACGAACGAAGTGAAAATCTACTTCAACATGTTTTATGTGAGGATGAAATACTGGATTAGCTAAGAGATAGGTAGTTCCAAGGTTATCACATCAAAGAACAAGTGATGGATTTGTTACGACCCCAAACACATGAAGAAGAGCCTTCAAGCAAAGTAATTCTGCCACTGTATCAGCTGGAGTTTTGTACTCTGATTCGGTTGAAGACCTGTTGTGTTTCTCGCAGTCTAATAAATGAGATTTGATCCTAAATAAATGGCACATCTTCCCGTTGACCAAAGGTCGTCAGGACAGCCGGCCCAATCAGAGTCTGAGTATGTCTGAAGAGAGGTATCCTGTGAAGTCTTGCAAAATGGAGCTTGAATTGTGATGAATGAGGAGGCAAAAATTGATCATGCCCCTTTGATAACACAGTATGCATTTAACAACTATCCGATGGTTATTAGTTGGAGCATGCATGAATTGACCTACTTGTTCATAGATATGCGATATATGGTCTGTATTGTAGCCACCAACTAGTTTTCAATATTATGTTGCATTTGAAAGCAATGGGCTATGATTATTGAAAATTAACTAGGAAATGCTCATAGGACAGGTAACCGCTTTGGAATCAGAAAGACCCTATTAATGAAGAAGCTCTAAGATGTATTTTCGTTGAGAAAATGAAATGTTACGTTCATGATGGATGACTTCAATACCCAAAAAATAGTGAATCTTGCCAAGATCCTTGAGAGCAAATGAATTGTTTAAACCGGTGGACAATGTTATCAGTTGCTGAGTTGTTGTTACTGGTAATAATAATGTCATCGACATAAACCAGAATATACACCAAGGTACCACCTACTTTGAAGAAGAACAATACCATATCTATTTTGATCCGCAAAAACTATTTTGTTAAAGAACCGTGTATAGCCAATGGAACCTTGCTCTAGGAGCATGCTTGAGCCCATACAGAGACTTATGAAGAAAACATACACGATCCGATTTGGTTGGGTTTACAAAACTAGGAGGTTGTTTCATGTACATGGTTTCTGTTAAATCACCATGTAAAAAGGCATTTTCCATGTCTAATTGGCGCAGATACCATTTGTTGGTGACTGCCAATGATAAGACAACCCAAATGGACGTAGATTTGATGACAGGGCTGGATTTTCATGATAGTAAATGTCTGGTTGTTGATGAAAACATTTAGCAACTAGACATGCATTGCAACGAGTGTTTTTTCCCTATGAATCTAACTTTAATAGCGGCTATAGTTAAGGTTGATGGTATGGTTTCAGTTTTATAAGATGGGGAGGAGGAGCTTTTGATACCAGTAGAGGTAGTGGGATAAGCATTGGTTTGGTCGGCTTTGGTAGGAAAAAAAGAGGTGGGTCATGGAAGAAAGAGAAGGATGCGGGTGATGTGGTTATTGAAGTTGTATAGCTGGCGTAGTAAAGGGAAAAACATGTTCGTTAAAGCAAACATGGTGTGCAATGTAGGTACGTTTAGTTACCAAGTCGAAGTAATAATAACCATGGTGAATAGGGTTATAACCTAGAAAATGCAAGATGTACAGCGAAAATCCATTTTGTGGCGGTGTGGAAAATGCGAGAACATGATCCAGATGCAAAAGTTTGTTAGTATTTTGAGGTTTTGGAACAAGTGTTGCTGCCTATATCTAGAAGATGCTAGATGATTTTAAGTTTTGTACTTAAACAAGGTTTATTATGATGTTTGATCAACTCAAGATTCTATATATACATTCGGCTTGTTCGTGAATTGAAACTTGATAATATGGACTTATTTTATCTTACTGATGGGGACAATGACCGAATGGTTGAATCAATTGTTTAATGAAGGTTGTTTGATATTCTGACTCTAAAAATATAGGTTTATTATAGGGGAAGAATGTCTTAAATAATATGGGTTAGTATCACAGAATCTTATCATCAGATGCTGATTGTTCGGTAATCCAAAACAGAAGTTGGATATCTCTGTCATATGCATAATACAATTTAAGTTGTAAGTAATCAAGATAAAATGGTTTTATCTTGATTCAGACATGATATCCTTTATAAAGCTATACATTAGGGAGAGGTTACACCTGAGAGGGATGACTAAATTGAAAGATATCTAAGAATCAGATAATTCATGAAGATGTATGAACCAAGTTAAACATAGCTTGATATCATAATCCATAGGGGACATTGTAAGGATCTCGCTTTTATAGATTACAATATCAAGTGAAAAGCAAACACTCAAATCATGCGAGAACTATAAGGATGCGAGAACTCCAAGATAATTGATGAAGATCTTATCATGTGAGAACCTGGAGTTGCTACGTGACAACCTTATCTTGTCATGTAAGAACATTAATTAGTATAAATAGATGTTTTTTTCTTTGTATTCTAGCATGTGTGTTTGTAAGGTTATACTTGAAAGGCTGATGCAACCAAAACAACCAAAGAGCTTACAGCATGCATGTATGATGTGCAGAGTAGAAGTTACTTCGGAAGTTTTACACACTTCTGAGAAAATATTCTAAGTGTAAAATCTTCCGAAGCCAAAGACCAAATCTTCCGAAGCCAAAGACCAAATCTTCCAAAGCCAAAGATGAAGTCTTCCGAAGCTTGAAGGATAAAGTCTTCCAAAGCCAAGAGACTCAAGACTGATTTTAAGATAGAGAAGACATGCTTTCGCTTATCAACTTTTCCATAAAGCTGATCAACTTTTTGCTACCACTCTGAATACTCACCAACATGTATAAGTTGGTGAAAAGGTTCATGCTTTAGTAGATTGTATATTATGGTTTAGGGTCTGTAACTTTCTACTTTGTACTTTCTATCCTCTTTGTAATATATTAGGATGTAAGATATGTTATGTCATAGTCACAAGTCAAAAGACATTCTGCCTTTTAACTATACATTGATCTTGTTGTCTAGATTAGTGTTTCCAGCCGGCTTTCAAAGTATAGCCAGTTGTAGGATATAGTATAAAGTTCTCAAGTTCTTGTATTTCTTTTTATGTTTTGTAACACTTGCAATAGAACTTGAGAGTAATATACAGGATTCTTAAAAAACATACTTATCTTGTTCTTGTTCTTGTTCTGTGTTCTGTCTTATTACTTACTTGTGTTCTTAGTATCTTTCATATAAACCCGGTTCCCTATTTGATCTGTTAAGTGTTCTAACACTCTCATCATTGTGAGACTGATTGTGTTTACCATCCCTTAACCTGTCCTGCAGTGTTTTATTTCCTAAAAGAGCTCTATAGGTGAGAGAGCAGACGGTTGTGTGATAAGCCGCCCCAGGGGAGTTCAACTCGGGTGGATTGAGCTTAAACGATGTAACTTCTTTGGTATTGTAAGCGTTTGATTAATAATATCCATTTGAGTTGTTTAATATTTGTTGATATCACACACGCACACATCCGTGTTAATTTGATTATCAAGCGTAACATATGTGTAATTGATCGTTGTTGAGGACTTTACAATGAGATTGTGGGGTACTAAAACATACTTAGATTTGAGAATATGGAATCGTGATATACATTAAAACAAAAATGTTGTTTTACAGTAAGTAATCGCTTATTATAATTATGCTTGACTTCGTATTGATATTTTAAAAAATATTTGTTTAAAAAATACGATGTTTAAATTATTTTAATTAAATAATGGTTAGCTAGAAGCTAAGTTTAATTTAACAAAAATAGCTCTAACTAAAATATTTTTAATGAAAATTTTTTTTTATTTTAAGAAAAAAGTTACTTTAATTAACAAATTAGTAAATTGGCATTTATTAAATAAATTTATTAAGGAAATATATTTATATACGAAATTGTAAGTTTTATTAGAGTGAAGAAATGTGTCCAAATCCTAGGTGAAACCTAGGTGGACATCCTAAAAAAATGGCATATGTCTTATAGAGATTTTGACTTATTAGTACTAGTGAAAATGTTCGCGCAGTGCGGCGTTACGACTTTTGCATGATTTTTTGGGAATTCAATTTTAGTCGGTATTGGCACGGTGCGTTATAACGTAAATTAAAAAATTAAAATATAATTATTGAAAACATTGAATGATAGAATACAATTACATATATTACATGGTATTTGTAATCAGAAATCACTTATGACCTTGATTTTAAGGGAGGGATTCGTTTTATAAATGTAACTTAGAGTTTTATGATAATCGGAGACAGCTTTCGATGATGATTTGCATAGATCGGAGAAAGTTAATGGGGAAATTTTCACCACAAATTACCATCTTTATTGTTATTGAGTGGTTTTGTTGGGCCACGTATATGCTTTAGCATTTGTTTTATAAGAATTATATGTATACTTTATTGTAGATGGATAAATGAAATAAAATGATTATTTTTTCAATTTTAAGCATGACTTTTCATATGGGTGTCTTAATGCATATGTAAATTATCGTCATATTCTCCTTTCACTTTTATTATAAAAGATATAGATAAATATTAAAAAATTATTAAACTCACAATATGCCACTAGAAAAATATTCGTATTATAGTTATTATAAATATAAAGATATATATAACTTATATACTTAAATATTTAAATAAAATAATAATTAATTTAAATAGTATTTAGTTATAAAAATATAATTAGTATATAAATTTAAATGTCATTTATAGTATCATAAATAAAATAAAATTAACGAAGTGAACTAAATAATATCATATTATTAAATAATATATTAATAATGTTTATTAAATAATATAATAATTATAAGAAGTTAATAAAATAGCGGCAAAAGTGAAACTATTACATAAATTATACTCTAAGCTTAAAATGTTATATAGATGTCTTACACTTTAAATAAAATTATCATCTTATAATTCTAATATATATAATAATAATAAAAGAGTAACTTGGGAGAACACTTGGCACATTCATAGGCTATCTAAGTTTGTTTTTCTCGTCACTCTCTCATCTTAAATAATTACCTAAATTAAAAAAGTTTAAATAATATTAAATCTCTTTTAGATTAAATATATTTTTAATAAATTAAGAAATACGTCTTTTTATTAGTGTTATTTTAAAAAAAAAATTTAGAAAATAAAATTTTTATAAAACATCAATATTTTTTAAAATATGAAATATTTTAAAATTAGTGTTTCAAAAAGCAACTTTTTATAAACTAAAATAATTAAAATTAGGAGTTATAATAAGAAATTTTTAGAAATGACATTATTTTAATATGGTTTGTTTTGAAAAATATGTTTAATTCTTTTTGGAAATAAGTTTAAAAACTTGATATCATTATTACTTATAGTTATTATTCATACTTAATTTTGATTACATCTTATTTTAGAATATCATTTTATACTTTATAATTTTTATTATATTTAATATTTTATTTTTAACCCGTGTGTAATACACGGATTTACTAAAGCTAATATTAAATAAATAACAATCAACAATAATCATAGATATTATGAACATTTATAGCCCTATCCGACCCTTTCAAATCTTAAATAAGATAGTTTTCTTAGGTTGTATGTTTTGCTTTGACAATAAACAAAAGTCAATGTCAATCTTTATTAAGAGTCGGTTTGTAAATAAAAGAGTCTGTTTTTACGCATGGTCAGCTTTATGTCGACTTGTCACAAGTCAAAAGTAGAGATTGAGTGAAATTCATATCTTTTGATAAAGATGGTAAACCTACTAATGTTCCTACACATGTAGTTTACAAGAAGGTTTTTGCTCATTTGTGACTTTATGATCGTAAGTTATTATGTCTTATTTAATATATAACGCATTTGGTTTTATTTATGTTTTGTGTCATTTAATAATTTACTCTCCCCTTTTATATAATACACGGGTAACTAAAGCTAGTATGTATTATATAGTTTATCTATAAAACAAGTTTAACTTGATAACCATTAACTTTTGTTCATATTCACAAAGATTGAAAGAAAAGTCTGAAACATTTGTAAGGGTTTACCTGCCCCTGGCGTCTTTCCCCTTCAACTGCGCAACTTCTGTAAGTGCCTTCTTCCATCGATCGATCTTCATGGCGCATTGGCTTCGCTTCTCGTCGTCCGTTTCTTCTTCCATTTTCTTTCGATGCACCGCCATACCATCTCCGAAACTACCTTCTTGCTTCCTCACATGAGTGGGCTCAACATGATAGAAGATAGGGATAACCAGTTGGTCACATGCCAAACGTTGCTCAAGGATCAACACTAGTTCATCAAGACACCACGTTGAAAAGGCGTAATTTGGGGACAACACGATAATTGAAGCTCTAGATGCTTTAATTGCCCTCTCTAGCTCCGGTCGCAGGTCTTCTCCTGTGTCGATCTCAGCTTCATCCAAGAAGGTGTTGAGATTAGCGTCTAGAAGGGCGTTGTGGAGGTGATCAACGAAGCTAAGACGAGTATCAATGCCTCGGAAACTTATGAATACGTCAAATAACGTATGGCTTGATGATGATGAAGATGCTTCTGTGATAATCACCATTGTGTTGAAATTTGGAAGAGATGAGTGGTGTGATAGATGAGGGTTTCAATTATTGGAAGTCTAGGTGTTTTATGGTCATGGAATTTAAGTCAAGATCCAATGATGATTATGGAAAGGAAATTGTTTGGAAATTCACGTAAGAAAGAAATAAGAAAATATCTAAATAGAATGTATCCTTTTTTTGAATGGCGGAGAGTTGTTCTCAACAACATTTGAGTTTTAATCTCATCTCATCTCAATCTCAATCTATTGCATCTAATAATAAAGGAAGGTTTATTTACCACTTATCATTTTTTAAACTCATCTTTTTATTACTTGTTATTCTTATAGACATCCGTAAATAATTTTTCCTGCAAAAAAGTATTATAGTAATTTAAACAATCAAACTAATTTATCTTTGTTATTAAAATTTGATTTTATTAATTGTTACATTTCTCTCTCTTATTTAGAGTTTTAAAATCAAATTATCATTTTAAAAGTAGATTTTATTAAGCAAATTACGAATCATATCTTCTTATTAAAATATAAATAATAAAAAATTATATAAAATAAATTTTTTTAAAACACTAAAGCTTTTTGAAATAAAATATAGTTTAAGTCGGTCCTTTATTAAAAAATTATCAAAGGATGAAATTTTCTAATAGCAGTCCTATTAAAACAATTAGAATAATTACAAACAAGAGTTTTTAATAAACAAGATTTTTATATAAATATTTTTTAAAAATCTTAAATGTATGTTTAAAAATAAAATTATTTAGATAAGAGAGTTAAAAAAATAGTATAATTGTTTTAGTTCTTGAACTATTAAGTATATATATAATTTTAATCATATCTTATATTAAAATATCAAGCTGTAACTTTTCATGTTTATTACTAACTATAATTCACTTATTAAATGAGTTTTTAGACTATCTGTCTATCTGGTTGTCTATTTATTTATCTATAATTAAGAAAAATTAAGATAAGACGTGAAACAATTGTAAATTTCATCATACAAATTTTCTAATTTCTCTCTATAATTAATAATAATATTGATTACTAATATATTACTCATACCAATTTCAAACTAAAAATATATAATTTAATAAATAAAAACCTATTATTCATTAAAAACATAGTTTTTAAAAATAAAAGTTTTATAAAATACAAAATAGAATGAGCTTTTGTAAGACCCCGTTCCCGGGACGCTTACAAATGGTCAATCATCGCACATAAAAGATATATTTTCATCCTTTTACATAAAAGCGTTGCAGCGGAAACATTTAAACATACATTCCATTTCTATATAAATGCTTTTGCAAGTTAATACAACATTCATTTCAAACATACTTTGTTCGCATTACAATGCAAAAACATTAAACAAAAGAATGTCATACAAAAGAGCCGAGTAGCCGCCCCGTGCCATCCTCAGCGACCATTACCTGCCAACTGAAAACACATAAAAAGTCAGCGTTGCTGAGTGAGTTCTAGTTTAATAAAACATACTTTTTTTCGTGAATACTGTTTCTTTATTTTCATACAATCATACATCATACGTACACATAGATAATATCATTATTATCTTCATCATTCATACTTTCATTCATTCATTCTTTAACTTTCGTTCATTCATCGTACTTTCTTGTCATTCTTACTCTTTCATCGTTACCTTTTTTCTTTCCATCAACCATAAACCTTACCCTTCTGTTTCATGGTACTGGACCTAGGCCTATCATAGACCTTCTATAACGGTGCACCGCACCACTGGCCACAGTACCTAAGGTAAAGTTTAGGTGTACTATTGCCATATGCAGTACCCTTCTGTTCCAGGTACTGGACCTAGGCCTATCATAGACCTTCTATACCAGTGCACCGCACCTCTGGCCATAGTACCTAAGGTATGCAGCAATGGTTCTATACAAATGGTCAATCACAGTGTCAAGCTTTACCCTCTTCATGGCACACAGCTATGATTACTGAGGTCGAATGACAAGGATCCCATTTCGAGTCCATTGCGACAACAAGGTCGCTCACCTCATACATTTGCTTGCAAGCCTTTCTTACTTTCATTCATTATTAATGCATGCATTCATTCATCATGTTCCTTTTTCATTATCTTCCACTTTACGTTACATAATACTTTCGTTTCATTAATTAACATAACACGTAAAGCCACGGGAAAGATAAACATACATCATAATAAGGAACATCAACATACATAGTAGCATCATCACACATGGCATCATCATACATACATAACATACATCATGCATAAACATGCAACATCATCATACCCAACATACCTCTAAGATCCCAACAATCATCTTATTTGAACTTACGGGAACTTCCACGACAAAACTTACATCTGCACTTTCCCCCGAAAGTCAGAAATTAAACTACGGATTTCCTCGGGTACACCAGCCCTATTTAGGCGTATGAGCACCCTTCAGTCGCATGGCCTCCAGGCAACTGAACATCATACGATTGGACCCATGCGGATGAACACCCCAGTCGTGCGAATGGACCTCATGCGGTTGAACACCAATGCGGATGAGCACCTACGCGAATGGGCTCTCAGTCGCATAACTCCCCATGCGACTGGACCCCCAGTCGTGCGACTGAACCTCAGTCACACGAATGAACTCCAATCGCACTTCAATCGGCCGTATGGCCTCCAATCGGTCACCTAGCCCTAGCTGGTGTAGAATGCAGTTCATCCCGAACCCAATCTGCCATTTTCGACCTCCAAGTTCATCCAAACCCATTCTAGACCCAAATCAACCATCCTAAACCTTAGGAATGCATACCACAACACCATTCAAGCACACACAAGCTCGGAAACAAACTCTAAACATATCACACGCAAACACATACAAATGGGTCAAACACACACACACATAAAAAGGGGTTTACTATGTGTTCTAGCCCCAATCAGTTGAAAACCATTAAAAGAGGGGTCCTAGAACTGACACAAACAACCGCGAGAAGAAGAGCTTCGATTTGACCCGCTATATGATGATTTTCACGCTCGAATCCACCCGAACCAATCTTTTTCTCCCTTTTCTCCCTTTCTCCTTCTCCTCTTTTTCTTTGGAGAGGGTAAGGGCTGCCCTCTCCCTTCAAATATCTCCACTTACCCAACTTTCTCACGTTGGCGAGTTTGGTCCCCCGACTTTGGACTTTATTTCTTTTCTTCTTTCGTGGGCTTCAAGGAAAATATCCGGGCGTTACAGCTTTTTTAAAAAAAATCATTTTTCTTAAATAAAATATTTAAAAATCATAATTTTTATAAAACAAAACTTTAAAAGAATATATTATTGTTTATTTACTTAAAATAACTATTTATACATAATTATAATTTATCTTCAAACATGGTTTTATAATTCATAAATTTTAATTACTAATTATTTATATTTTTTTGTTCAACCTGTATAATACACGGGGTATTAACCTAATTAGTAATAAATGAAAGGAGCTTTGGCCACATGACAACATTTTAGTCAATGCACTATCACACGGCATCTTTACAACATACAATTGACATGTGGCGTTCTATTAACAATATGGTTTTAAAAATAAGTGTTTAAAATAGTATTTAATGTCTAATTAAATAACATTCTAAACTTAGATTTTAAAATTTATTTATTAAAATAGAAAATTAAAAACTTTAAATTCATGTTCAATCTGGAATTCAATTCGAGATTTTATTTAAAAATAACTAACTAAATTAGCTAAAATTTAAAATTTAAAACTAACAATTTGAATATTGAAATGGAGTATATGTAGTTTACAATATTAAATTCTAATAGTAACAATCAATCCGAGTATTTTGGGTTAATAATTTTAAATTTTGAAAATATTCTATATTTTAATAATATCAATACAATATTTGCTTGCATTATATAACATAATACTATTATTTTATTATATATATACAACATTTTTTTTTCTTTTACTGTTCTTCCACTATCAACGATGTTTCAGAAATATACGAAATCACTCCTCCTATGATCAAAAAGTTCAGGTATTTTGCATGAAAAACTTCTCTTATTTCTCCATTATTCACACGTTCATTATATTTGACTCATTTCGTATTGTATTCAGTTACAATATTACATCCACTTAGATTTAAAAACAAGTTTTTAATGATAAATCTTAATACTAATATTTGTTTATCCTGCGATCATAACTTTCACTTTGGTCATTTTTTATTTATGTATATTGGTTTATACATTATTGATAAACCATCAAGTTAATTTTCAACTGGATATCATTAGTATCCAAAAAAAATTTCTTAAATATCTTGACATATCACGTCGTGATTCGTTTATTGAGGCAACCAATGTATAATAATCTGGTAGAAACTTAACTTCTATTAAGTTTATTATGGTTGAGGAAGATGTATTATTCAACTAATCGAATTGTTACTTATTCTTTTAACAATTATCTTATAAAATATCTACTATATCTTTATATTTTTTACATTTGTAATTACATGACACTACAATACAGGGAAATATTCTTAAAATATAATTTCTTAAGTTTGAGAAGTTATTGACTAAATCTTGTTAAAGATTTATATACAAAAGTTTTTAAATATTTATAAACATTAATATTTTTTTATATGTATTTAATTCTTTTAGTTAATTTACATGTATACACATTTATATAATCGACTTTCACATGCGTATATATTACAGACTTATTAATATTAACTGATAATTTATGATTCTATTTATATAAAAAGTAAATCACAATGATAATCTTGTAGTTTGGTTAAAAGTTTGGATTTGGTGCTTAAACTGTTAAAATTTCAAATATAGTCTCTAATATTATACTTATCTTTCATTAATGATCCTTGTTCTATTAGTTCAATTAATAATGTTAATTTTTTAAAATGACTATTTTACCTACAAAGATCAGTAATGTAATTTAAGTTTCATTTAAATAAATAACATATTTTAAAAAAATATCATTTTTAGAATATTCAGGCTTTAAATATTTTTGTAACACTTTTGTTTTTTTAACTGTCTCTCTTTAAACTTTTTGATTTTTAAAGGTACTTTTCAAAAACATTATCGTCTTTCTTAAAATCATTCGATTTTTTAAATGTAATTTTTTTAATTATTTACTTTCTAAATATTAATTTTAAAACTATTTATTTATTGATCATTTTAAAAAAATATAAAAAATGTTGTTTGAAAATGAATTGTTTTTGAAAAGGATGTTTAAAAAATGATTTTTTTAAAGATGCTTTAAAAAATGGTTTAAGAAAAAATTAAGAAAACCAAATAGTTTTAGAAAATATTTAAAATATCTGTTGGATCAAGAAGAAGGCTGGTGCCACCAAACCGAATCACTTAGACTATTTTGGTGCATCTAATAAAGGACTTCCGAAGCTAAGTATGGAACTTCCGAAGGAAAAAGAGCTCTTCCGAGGAAAGTATAATATGGACTTCCGAAGTGACACTCTTCTTCCGGAGACAAAGTATTCACTTCCAAAGATCAAGACTTAGAAGAAAAAAATTAGAAGACAACTTCCGAAGTATGAAGAAAAGATGAAGTCCTCAAGGCTTGGAAGAAGTAGTCTCTTCCGAAGTATAGGTGGCTTCGGAAGAACTTGTTCTTACGAAGGCAACTAACCTTCAGAAGACACTACTATGAACCAGTGGACATAAGTATGGTCCTCCTGACACTCTGCTGCAGATCTCTGATATACTGCATGGTGTTTTCTCAAAGGCCATGTAGTTGACCATACTTTATTCCACTGTTCACTTTATTAGTTAGTACGGTTACTAACTTTAGTTAGTAACAATAGGTAAGTCATGGACATGTCATGACTACCATATCTTAGATAATATTTTATCTAAGATACCTTAACTCTAGCATTGTAGTATATGCTTTAGTCATAGGTTCCCAGCTGGTATCAAAGTATAACGTTATAGGTAGTAGTATATATAGTTTCTCATTGTAACTTATAAGCATGCTTGTAAGAGTCTTGTAACACTTTGAGTTGAGAAGTAATATATACAAATACCTTGAAAATTATATCCTTGTGTTCTTTGTTATTTAGTATATTATCATCTCTTAGAAAAGACTCTGCTTCATCTGATCCGAGTGTAGAATTAGTGAGTTTGATAGAAAAACCAAGTTTTAGTTAACAAAACCGATCCTGCAATTGGTATTAGAGCTCTTTAGGCTCTTGATTGTGAGATCTTACCATCCTAATCAACCTGTTTTTACTCCTCACTACACCACACTCAATATGGCTCTCAATAAGTCCGAAGTAGAAATGGGGACGATGACTAAAGCACCTGTCATCACCCCTGAAAACTTCATTTCATGGAGCAGACGCATGGAAGGCTTCATTAGATATCAAGATAGCAAGATGTGGCAATCTATCGTCAATGGCCCGTACAAACCCAAGATGGCTACACCAGGAGGAAATGGTGCAATGATAGAGAAAGCTGTTGAAGATTACTCTGATGAGGATCGAAAGAAGATGGATATTGACAAATGCAATGACTATTCTTATGACTGCAATACCCAACTCCATTATGGTGGGGTTTGAGCATTGCAAGTCAGCCAAAGAACTGTTTGATGCACTCGCTCAGATGTACTCTTGTTCTAATAACTCCAAGAAGGACTCACCGAAGCAGCAGTTTGAGAACTTCACCTATATTGATAGAGAGACTCTGACCTAGCAATATTTCAGGTACATGGATCTCATTTCTTCCCTTCAGTCTGTGGGAATCACTCCTGAACTTAAAGACCTCACAAGAAAGTTCATGAGTGCATTTCCTAATGAGTGGATATTCTACTGTGTCTCTATCAAGAGAACAGAAAATTTGAACACCCTCACCATGACCGAACTCTACGGAATTCTTGATGGATACCGTTTGAAGATGGAAAGCAAAAAGGGTCATCAGACAAGCAGATCCTCGAGTCTCCCAGCTAGCAATGCATTGATGGTTGCTAAAGGCTCAAGACCCTCCCAACCTCAACAGTTCCTGACATACAACCAGCAGACATCCTGTTCTTCTGGACCATATATTACATTTCCTTAGACTCCACGGTCTCAACAGGCTCAGCATAGTTTTTTCAGGACAGTTGTGCATTTGTCTCAGGAATTGGAAACTCTAGTGATCATCAATACTGTTTTGATGATCTAGAGTGCTTCAGGCCAGATGATGTGGAATATGTGGACATAGTCCAACAAATGGCTCTTTTAACCTACAGAACAAAGAAGTTCTTCAAGAGAACTGGAAGGCAATTCCCTCATAACCCAACTAACAGCAAATTTGGGTTTGACAAAACTAAAGACAAATGTTACAACTGTAACCAACTTGGTCATTTTGCAAGAGAATGCAAGGCTCCCAAGTCAAATCCGGGAACCCCGCAAGCCTCCACACATTCTTTTATATCAAAGCACACTGGGAAGTTAACAGAGACAGCCGCAATAGCTCAAGAAGTTGACTGGAGCTTTATGGTGCAGGATATGACTTCTGCTAAAGCACTCATGGCTGGAACAGATGATAGTAAGGTATATGAACATCTCTATACTCCTGCATGTATTGGTAAGGTTAAATTGTATCAGGAATACAATATGGAGATTAAGTCTGATATTGAGTCTCTAAATATTTTAAAATCTGATTTTAAAAGGGCTGAATCTGACTATCAAAGAAAATTGAGGAGTTGGAGAAACCTATGTCCTTATTAAAACATGAACATTCAAACTATAAGACTCAAATAAAGTATTTAATATCCAAATTGTCAGAGGCTCAGGCCCAGCTTGTCACTGCTGAGGCTGAAGCTAGGAAGTATGCTATTTCCGAGCAGAACTTCCAAGCTATTATTGCATCATCCTCCCACTCTAAAGTTTGTTATCAAAATAAAGGAGGATTGGGGACTAATGAAATTGCTCCACCACACTCTTATGAGTCCATAAGACAACCAAGATGTGGTACTGAAGAGCAGAAGGTCCCATCTGCTGATCCTTCTTCACCTGAGTTGAAGAATGATGCAATAATAGAAAACACCATAGGGAAGGAACACGTAAATCAACCCACTCCTACTAGTGATGATCAAATCCTGACCACCAAAGCCAGAAGAAGTAGAGCCAAAGCAGCAAGAAGAACTGCAAAGAAAGTGGCTGACTCTAAGCTGATGATTGACCCAAAACAAAAGGGTGTATTCATCTCTGCTGGATTCCAGGTGTTAGGTAACTCTGATTCAGGAAAGAAGTGTAATACCAGCACTCCTGTCCTACCAGGAGATCAGAAGTTAAAGGGAAAGGTTGCTGATGAAGAGAAAAGGAACAAGAAACAGCAATCCTTAAGTTCCCAGAAGATTAACATTGCATGCATAATGTGTGGACTGCAAAACCACATGGCCAAAAATTGTTACTACAATCCTGCTAGCATACATTATGCACATAATGTTAAAAGAGAAGGAGCCAGGAAGGTTTCTCGTTTGGACCTTATCAAACGGTCCAAGTAATGAAAAAGGGAAAGCTGGTTTCTGAAGCAAGGTTGCTTTTGGAAGGAAGTCATTCTTCCAAAAGAAAAATGGCTTCGGAAGCTAAAGCTGCTAAAAATCAAAAGAACAAAAGAATTCCCTTGAGACCATTCCAAAGAAGACTACTTAAGAAGAAAAGGTGGTGAAGGCATCTTCTGAAAAGAAAGAAGCTTCGGAAAATGTCATGCTGCAAAAGCTTCAACAAGCTCATACTATTGATCAACCAAAGGATGGATTGGAAGATCAAGAAAGATGCTGCAGCCCAAACCTCTTCTTCAACAACATCCATTGAACCCTCATGCTTAACTTTTGATTCAATCATGTCCATATCATTGGATGAACCCAAGACCAACAAAGCTTTGGTTTCTAATCAAAACTAATTATCTCATCTTATGTGAAGGAACATCCGTATGACAAAAATAACAATGTTTGGATTGTGGATAGTGGATGCTCCAGGCACATGACAGGGAACAGATCTCTCCTTCAATAATTTCAACATTTTGATGGAGGTCCTGTTCAATTTGGAGGTGAGACCGGAGGATATATTTCTGGCAGAGGAAGCATATCCAATGGAAAATTAAACATTGACAAGGTTCACTTTGTCAAACAGCTTGAACATAATCTCTTAAGTGTTTCTTAATTCTGTGATCAAAAGCACCAAATGCTGTTCACAGAACATGAGTGCATTATCCTCAAACCTGGGATGACAATTTCTAAGGAATTGGTGCTTCTTAGATCTCCCAGAAAAGGGGATATGTACAAGCTAGATATGAACAATGCTTCCCCACTGGGCGAAGTATCATGCTTTCTTTCCAAAGTAAATGGTGATGAGTCAACTCTTTGGCATAAATGTATATGTCATGTAAATTTTAAGACAATGAATAATTGGCTAAAAATAACTTGGTACATGGTATGACTAAAAAGGAGTTTTTCTGTAAGGACAACTGTGTTGCTTGTCTGAAAGGAAAGCAACATAAGGCATCTCACAAATCCAAAGAAGTTAACTCAATTACTACTCTATTACACTTATTGTACATGGATCTTTTTGGTCCCACAAGTATAATAAGCATTGGAAGGAAATCATATTGCCTTGTGATAGTTAATGTTTTTACTAGATTTACTAGGGTATTCTTCTTAAGGACTAAAGATGAAACTGCTGAAACTCTAAAATCTTTATTCTTAAGATAGAAAATCAAATTGATCACAAGGTAAAAATAATCAGAAGTGATCAAGAAACTAAGTTTAAGAATCAAGTTCTTGACTTATTTTGTAACTCAAAAGGGATTGTTAGACAATATAGTACTTCTAGAACTCCTCAACAAAATAGTGTTGCTGAGAGGAGGAACAAGACACTTATTGAGGCTACAAGAACCATATTAGCTGATTCAAAACTGCCTCTAACTTTCTGGGCAGAGGCAGTCAGCACTGCATGCTTTGTGCAGAACAAAGTTCTCATTGTCAAGCCCCATGGAAAACCCCTTATGAGTTATGGAACAAGAGGCCACCATTCATTGGTTTTCTAAGGTCCTTTGGCAGCAGGTGTACCATACTTAACACAAAAGACAATTTAGCAAAGTTTGCTGAAAAGTCAGATGATGCTATCTTTGTTGGATACTCTTCAAGCTCTAAAGCTTATAGAGTATACAACATTAAGAATCAACAATTTGAGGAATCTTCCAATATAGTTGTAAATAAGCACACTCCTTGTGTTAGAGGAATGGACCTGGTCATATTTTTGACTTAGAATTGTTTCCAAACTATTCTAAACTATCTTATGAGAATGTTTCAGCTGGAACAGGTGCTCAAAATAAATCTGATGCTAACCAACTGTTTGAGTTGCCCAGACCTCTTCCAAATTCTCCAAGGATACAAATAATCAAGCTACCACTATTGATAGATCAGATAGTGTAACTATCTTAAGGAATAGTGAAGTTTCAACCAGTGATTCACTTACTGATCCTTAAAATTCACCAGGTGACTCTGTATAACACCAAGCCGATAGAAGTAGCATCTTGAAGGAGCGGGTAACTGCTAATGCTGCTCCGCAGTCAACAAATGATAATGTTCTCTCGTTCATTCAATCAGTCCTCATTGAATGAGGTTGAAACAGCAACTGGACGAAGTGTTCTAGCTCCTGAGCAAAATATGTCTAATCTGGACTTATCTTTACAACTGGAGGTGATTCCTAGACTAAGGATTCATAACACTCATCCAGCTGAAAATATCATAGGGGATGCAACTGAAGGTGTGAGAACAAGAGGACAGACTCATCATGGGAATGTCTGCTTGTACTCCTGCTTCTTATCTCAGATGGAACCCAAGAAGGTAGAAGATGCCTTGAAAGATGGCAGCTGGATTGAATCAATGCAAGAGGAGCTACTTTAATTCAAAAGACAAAAGGTTTGGAACCTATGTCCGCTACCATCTGGTCAAGTACATATAGGCACTAAATGGGTTTTCAGAAACAAGAGAGATGGTAGAGGCTTGATTATCAAGAACAAGGCAAGACTGGTGGTTCAAGGATACACTCAAGAGGAAGGAATCGATTATACTGATGTCTTTGCACCTGTTGCAAGACTTGAGGCAGTTAGGATCTTCCTTGCTTATGCTGCATCCAAGAATTTCACTGTCTACCAACTTGATGTCAAGTGTGCTTTTCTATATGGGGATATAGATAGGGAAATCTACATATGCTAGCCTCCAGGATTTGAAGACCCACAACACCCCAACTATGTGTGCAAATTGGATAAAGCTCTATATGGGCTACACCAAGCACCTAGGCTGTGGTATGAGACTTTGTCTTAATTTCTCCTGAAAAATGGTCACACCAGAGGTACCATTGATAAGACTCTTTTTATAAAGAAGTCTAGAAAGGATATCCTGCTTGTTCAAGTCTTTGTCGATGACATCATATTTGGCTCCTCAAATGACCAACTGTGTAAAGACTTTGAAAGCATCATGAGAATACGTTTGAGATGAGTTCCATGGGAAAATGGACTTTTTCCTTGCAATATAGGTGAAACATTGAAGGATGGGTTCTTCATCAATCAATCTAAGTATGTCAATGACATTCTAGAAAGATTTGACATGAAAGACTGTAAGCCAGCCAAGACATCCATACCCAGAAACCATAACCTCTGTCCTGACTCTGAGGGGGAGGATACTGATCAACATCAGCATAGGGAAATCATTGGTTCTCTGATGTATCTCATATCAAGCAGACCAGATATCATGTTTGCAACTTGTATTTGTGTAAGGTATCAGGCTGTTCCAAAGGTGTCTCACTTAGCTGCTGCCAAGGATCCTTAAATACCTCAAGGAGCACCTAAACTAGGTCTCTGGTATCCTAGGAACAATAATTTCAATCTCTATGGATACTCTGACAGTGACTATGGTGGCTGCAACATTGACAAGAAATCAACATCAGGATGATGTCAATTTCTTGGTGGAAGGATTATATCATGGCAATACAAAAAGCAATCCTGTGTCTCTACATCAACTGCTGAAGCTGAATACATTGCTGCTGCAAGTTGCTGTGCTCAGCTGCTGTGGATTCAGAACCAAATGTTAGACTATGGATTCAACTTTGTAAGCACTCCAATTCACATTAACAACAACAGTGCTATCTCTATCACCGAAAATCCTGTGAAGCACTCCAAGATAAAGCATATTGATATCAGGTATCATTTTATTAGAGATATTCATGAGAAAAATCTAATTAAGCTAATCAATGTTGACTCAAATGAATAATATATTGACTTGTTCACTAAAGCTTTTGATGACAAGATTTAAATATCTCATTACAGCCATTGGGATGATAAAAATTGATTAGCTTACCTCTTTTGGAAAACCTTTTAGAGTATGTAACGTTATATGTCAATTCAATCTAGCACTATTACAAAAGGTCTCTCTCTGAAATTTTCACTGAGTCCAAATTCTTCCGAAGAGGAATTAACCTTCAGAAGATGTTCTCATATCTTCCGAAGCAAACTCCTCCCAATATAATTTTTCTTCTCGGAAGAGTAGTCACACCCCAACCTTGACGGCGGAATCGTCGAGATGTGAGGGTTAAGATTGTTCACAGCCACATAAAGCTATATTTAAATGTAAATATTAAATTTATAAGTTTCAAAAGGCATTACAAACATAAGTCTCAAATATGAAATAAGTTCAAACATAATATAACAAAACATAATTCTTTTATTCCATTAACTAGGTCCAAATCTTAGATTATTTCAATCTTAAAGGATCACTTTAAACTTGGGCATGACCTAAAACATGATAAAAATAAAAGGTCAACTAAAAATAGTTGGTGAGTTTCAAGGTTTTCATACATAATATGATAGGTTACAAGTAGCAATTCATGTCATAGGTTATAAGTTAGTAAGGTTATAGAACACATATCATTACAACCAAACCTCGACTTGATTACAAGTATATAGATGGCTAAGTGTATTTGGTCTTCATGATTGTTGGACCAAAAGAACCAATGAGCCAAGATCAGGAAAACCTCTAAGTCCCACATGCCACTGCTACAACTGCTGAAGACTCCCATCAGTTACAATGTTCTCTTGCTTGAATGTCAGACTCGAGAACATCTGAAGACTCTCATCAGCTATTGTGTTCTCTTGCTTGAATGTCAAACTCGAGAGCATCTTAGCTCCAGCCTTCTGCTGTTATGACAAAGTCTGAAGAACAAAGTATGAAGATCAAAGAACTGAAGAATATCAGCTGAAGACTCCAAAGTACTGAAGACCAAGTACTGAAGTCTGAAGTACTGATCTTACAAGTACTGAAGACTTCAAGTACTGAAGACAAGTACTGAAGAATCAAAAGCTGAAGAACTAAAGAACTGAAGACCTTCTACTGAAGCACAAAGTCTGAAGACAAAGACTGAAGACAACAACTGATGATATCTACTGAAGTCATCAGTTGTTATATCATCTGAAGCCAAGTCTGAAGACCAAGTACTGAAGACTCAGAGTTTGTCACAACAACTGAAGAAGTCTTCTTCAGTTGTTGTGGTGGTTTTTCCTTTTCAGTAGTTTATTTACTTTCAGTAGTTGTACAACAACTGAAGAGCATGTTCTTCAGTTGTTATAGTATCAGTAGTTATAAACGACTGAAGAGTTTGTTCTTCAGTCGTTGTAGGATTTCAGTAGTTTACTTTTGTCAGCACTTAGGAACTTTTGTAAGAAGATGTCAGTTGTTGACATCTTCAGTAGTTTTATGTTTTGACAGCTGTAATTTGAATATTCAGTGATGTCAGAAAGGACATCACCACCATGCTTTTGCCTCCTATATAAGGATGGCAAGCCATACAGTTTTAAATGCCGAAACGTGCGACCATTAGAACATTTATTGCTTCGCAGAACTCTTCTCTCTCTATGTTTATGCTTTAATTGCAATATCTTTTATGTTCTTGCTTTAATTGCTAATTAATGTGCTAAATCCGCTGCAAACATAATCTAATTGATCAACACGAGAGGCTGAGATCCTGTCAAATGGTATCAGAAAAGGTTAATCATTGATCGATCTTACCATTGATCATTGAAACTGCTCTTTTGATCTCTCAGTTTGATCGAATTAGCAATTTGCAAGAAGTTAGCCATAGAGAGTGAGTTTCTGCTGTTTCCGGCCAAAATCTTGAGGTCTTTTGGTGGTTTTGAGTTACGATTGTCGTGTTTAAACTTGTTTTTGACCAAACCTGAGATGACAACACCAACCAATGATCCTCACAATACTGGTTCCGCAACCAAGCCTCCGATGCTGGTTAGGAACGAGTATAACATATGGCAAAGACGTATGCTACACCACTTGGCTGTCAACAGTGCTGGTTGTTGGAAGTCAGTGGTGCATGGGCCATACAAGCCTATGGTGAGCGTCCCGGAGTCTAATGAACAGGTTGCCAAGAAACCTGAACAATATTCGGACGAAGATCTAAAGCTGTTCGAAATTGATGCTAGAGCCCATGGAATTTTAGCCATGGCCATTCCAAACGAGATATATTCAGGGCTCTTGCATCATGAGTCTGCTCATGACCTATGGGTTGCTCTAAAGGAACAATTTGGAGGAACTGATTCGGTCTTAGCAAACAATAGGGAAATCCTTGCCCAACAATATGAGACTTTCTCATATAGAAAGGGTGAGACTCTGACCCAGCAGTTTGAGCGGTTCTCTTGTTTAATCTCTGAGCTGAAGATGGTTAAACAAGAGTACTCCAAAAGCCAGATGAACAACAGGTTCCTCAGGTCACTTCCTGAGAGATGGGACACATATACCATTGTCCTACGCTCCAGTGCTGACCTGGACACTCTATCTCTCACCCAACTTCATGGGAAGCTACTCACTTTTGAGAGAGAGGTAGAGCAAAAGAGGAAGCTGTCCTCTTCTGGCAAGCTTGCTGATGACTTTGTCCAAGGTAATGCTGCCTTGATAAGTCATGAGTCAGAATATGCTTCATCAGAAAGTTCTTGATGAGCATATCGATTTCTCTACCAACTCAGAACAAGCTTTCGTTGGTGTTAGTAGTTCAGGAGGTGGTGGTGACAATTGTGTTTTCTGATGGAGGATTTGAAGGGCATTCCAGATGATGATCTGGAAGAGATGGATATTTTGAACCAAATGGCAATGATAAATATCCGCTCTCAGAAGTTCTACAAAAGAACTGGTAGGAAATTCCCAGGACTCTCTGGCAAAACCAAAGTTGGTTTTGACAAGAGCAAGTTGAGGTGTCACAAGTGCCAAAGGCTTGGACACTTGCAAGAGAGTGTAGATCATCTGGATCTAACTCATCTGCACCCTTTGTGACTTTCCCAGCAATAGCTCACAGCACAAAGGGCAACCTTCCTACAGTTCTCCCCATCCATCTCAAGCACAAGCACCACCTGCTTATTTTGTGCCACAGGGTCATATGCCTTATCCTTACCCCTGTTACTACATGCCTCAGCCTGGTCAACCTCAAGCACCCCCGGCTCAACCACCTCATGCTCTTCCAGAGCCTCATTCTTCCCAATCTCATCACCACACACAACCTCAACAACAAAGCTTTTTCACCCCAACTGCTGTTGACTGGAGTAGTCTACCAGAAGAGCTATCTGGTCAGGAACCACTACTCCAAGGTGCTGGTCAACATGGTGGTGATCAACCTTTTGGAAATCTTGCTCTGATGGCCCTTGATTCTGCTGAAGGGTCATCATCCAATGCCTCATCTCAGGTATCCACTGAGGCAAAAGCCAAGCTTTGTTCAGAGTCATGCATAGCAGCATTTGCTTCTATTAGAGAAGCAAATGTAGCTTTAATAGATAAAAATCTTGAGCTTGAGCACACTATTTCCAAAAGAAAAGCTAATTTTGAGGTTGTTCTAAAAGATAAAAATGATGAGATTTACAAGCTCAACTGCCAAATCAAAGATAGTAAAGCTAGGGAAGATGTACTTCTAGAGAAGTACAAGGACCTCAAGGAAACTCTTGCAACCCCCAAGTTGAGTGTGATCGATGGGTGCAATCTTGCAAGGGTTTTGAAATGCTTCTTAGCAAGCAAACAGCTTCCAATGTGAAGTTTGGCATTGGTTATAATCACACTGCTCCTCCCACAGACTTCATTTCAAGAGCAGAAGTTGAATCTGATGGGGAGAGCAATAACCAATCCTTCTCATCATGTGACTTACTATCCTCTGAATCAGCATCATCAGAGATAGACTATCACATGACCAAAAGGCTGATCAACTCAGGAGTTGTCACTAGAAGTACTGAAGGTACTGGAGAGCAAGTGACAACATCTGAAGTTCAAACCTCAAATACTGTTAGCACTAAAGAGAAGAAAACTAACAGTAGGAAAGGTTTGAAGACAGCTAGAGAGGATACCAGGAAAGCAGCACTAGGAAGAAAACTGCTAGTACTGATGACAAACAGCTGAAGAACAAGTCTTCAGCAGTTAAATCCTCTTCAGCTGATGATCAGCATAAGATGAAGAAAAAGCCATGTGAGATATGTGGCTTGTTCAATCATCTTACTGATGATTGCTGGTACAAAAGGGTTCCAAACTCAAACAGAAGGAGCAAATTACTGAGAGCATCAATAAAATGAAGAATGAGTTTGAAACCAAGTTTGTACTGGCAACATCCAAGCCTGAAATCCCTAGGCCCAAAGTTAAATCCAAGAAGGTAGGATTACTCAGGCAACAGCTGAGGTTGCTCAGAAAAAGATGGTACAACATAGAAACTCATCATCAGCAAACTCCAATGTGTCTGAAGAGCTGAAGGCTTTATCACAAAATCAGACACAGTTGGTGATGATGGTTCAGCAACTAGTGGGAAGAGTCAACCACTTAGATGCTCCTATGTTGAAACCACAGAAAAGGAAGTCCAAGCCAAAGGGTTCCTCTTCTGTACCATCTTCTTCACCTCAAGCTGTCACTCTTAACACACCTGTTAGTGCTACACCTGTAGCTGAGAACAGACCCAAAGCCAAGCAGGTTGGGTCTCCAAGACTAACTAACACATGGTTGTGTTTGCAGGGTTCTTCAACATGCCATAGAAGCATCTGGTATGTAGACAGTGGAGGATCCATGCATATGACTGGAAGCAGCTCCCTTCTTAATGACTACTCTCAAGGAAAGAAGGGATTTGTTTCTTTTGGCAATGATGCAAAGGTTACATCGTCGGAAAAGGCTTTGTTTCCAACGGGGAAATAAGGTTTGATGATGTTAACCATGTGGAGAATCTCAAGTACAACCTCTTGAGTGTCAGTCAAATGTGTGACAAAGGCCATGTTGCCCTTTTCACAAGCCAGAACTGTAGGATTCTGTCATCCAAAGTTCTGAGTTTGATTGACAAGGCATTGGATGAACACACTCTCCTGAAGGCCAACAGGACAGGAAGAGTGTATGCCTTAGATCTCTCCAAAAAGATGGATCTAAAAGGCCATCCTTGCCTATTCTCCAAGGCATCTCCTCAAGAGTCTACACTATGGCATAGAAGGCTGGGTCATGTTAATTTCAAGAACATGAATCAGCTTATAAGCCATGGTTTAGTAAGAGGATTGCCTCTGAAGGAGTTCAAGTGTGAAGATGACTGCACTGCTTGCTTGAAAGGAAAACAACACAAAGTTTCATTCCCTTCAATAGAAGAACCAAAGTCCACTGCCTGCTTACAACTTCTGCACATGGATCTCTTTGGTCCTGTGAGAGTGATGAGCATGGCAAAGAAGAAATACTGCCTGGTAATTGTGGATGATTACTCCAGGTTTGTATGGACTTTCTTCTTGCACTCCAAGGATGAAGCAGCAAAGACAATAATGAACTTTGTGTTACAAGTAGAAAAGCAGTATTCCCTACAGGTCAAGTGTGTGAGGAGTGACAATGGAACAGAATTTAGAAACCACACACTTGATGACTTCTACCTGTCCAAGGGAATTAGAAGGCAGTTTAGCATTCCTAGAACTCCTGAGCAGAATGGAGTGGTGGAGAGAAAGAACAGGACCCTCATTGAAGCAGCAAGGTCAATGTTGGCTGACTCAGGGCTGCCACTGACCTTTTGGGCTAAAGCTGTCAATACAGCTTGCTATGTACAGAATAGAGCCTTAGTAAATAAGAGGTTGATGAAGACTCCCTATGAAGTTCTTCATCATTTGGCCCTCTTATTTCATTCTTTAGAGCCTTTGGGTGTCCTTGTTCATTCTCAACACTAGCAACCCACTCCATAAGTTTGCTAGTAAGGTGGATGCAGGGTACTTTGTTGGTTATTCATCAACTTGCAAAGCATACAGAGTCTTCAACTGTAGAACCAAGGGGTTGAAGAAACTTTGCATGTTAAGTTCAATGAATCTCCAAAGGACAAGATTCCACAAAACCCTGTGGAGCTGTTTGATCTGGACATACTGCAATATGTTCCTTATCACCTCCATCTGTTGAGCCTGTCAACAGATCTCCACCTGGTGGTACTGAAGATGATGAAGTCAGTACTCACCTCTTCAGGTTTAGTGACAACCTGCCTAATTCCACTGAACCTGATGCTCCTGTAGCCTCAGCAGCTCCATCCACTACAAATGCTGATGAGATTTCTGCTTGCTCTACTTCGTTTGAGCTGCCATCCTCTACATGGTTTCAGGAATCTCCATCACCATCTGTTGCTGCTGATGGGTCTACAAACACTTGCACAGATATTATAGTTTATCAAGAGCTCAAGAATCACCCCACTTCACAAATCATTGGTGATATCCATGCTGGAGTTTCAACCAGGAATCAATTGTCCAACTTTTGCTTCTATGCTCTCTTCATCAGTCAGCAAGAACCAAAGAACTATCATATTGCTTTAAGAGACAATGGATGGGTGGAAGCTATGCAGCTTGAGCTACTTCAATTCAAGAAACAGCAAGTGTGGGAGCTTGTTCCATTACCCAAAGGTAAGTGTGCTATAGGCACCAAGTGGGTATTCAGGAACAAAACAGATGAGAAGGGCCAAATTGTCAAGAACAAGGCCAGACTGGTTGTTCAAGGGTTTGCACAGGAGGAAGGCATCGATTATGATGAGACCTTTGCACCTGTGGCCAGACTAGAAGCAATTAGACTGTTCTTAGCTTATGCTGCCTTTCACAGTTTAAGGTTTATCAAATGGATGTCAAAAGTGCCTTCCTATATGGAAAAATCAAAGAAGAGGTTTATGTGTGTCAACCACCAGGCTTTGAGGACAATAAACATCCTGATTGGGTGTACAAGCTTGATAAGGCTCTTTATGGGCTGAAGCAAGCACCTAGAGCCTGGTATGAGACACTTTCAACCTTTCTTCTAGAGAATAATTCACTAGGGGCACCATTGATAAAACCTTATTCATCAAGACTGTGGACAACATAAGCTCCTTGTTCAGATTTATGTTGATGATATCATCTTTGCATCCTCTGATCCAAAGTTGTGTGATGAATTTACAAAGCTTATGAAGCTGAGATTTGAAATGAGTGCTATGGGAGAATTACAGTACTTTCTCTGGGCTTGCAAATCAAACAACTGGATGATGGAATCTTCATCCATCAGTCCAAGTATACCAAAGAGTTGTGAATAAGTTTGATTTACAATCCTGTAAGCCCTGTTCTACTCCCATGAGCAGCATCACACAACTAGATGTTGATCAGAAAGGTAAAGCGGTTGATGAAACCCTTTACAGATGTATGATTGGGTCCTTGATGTACCTTACAGCTTCTAGACCAGACATCATGTTTTCAACATGTGCTTGTGCTAGATTTCAGGCTGCACCTAAAGAATCCCATTTGATTGCAGTCAAAAGGATCTTTAGATATCTGCAAGGTACCCAATCACTAGGACTTTGGTATTCAGCTGGGCATTCATGCAAATTAGTTGCTTTCTCTGATAGTGACTATGCAGGATGCAAAGTCACCAGAAAATCCACTTCTGGTGGTTGCCAATTCCTAGGCAATTGTTTAGTTTCTTGGCAGAGTAAGAAACAAACATCAATTGCTACATCCACTGCTGAAGCTGAGTATATTGCTGCTGCAAGCTGTACCTCTCAAATACTCTGGCTTCAGAACCAACTTCTGGATTATGGCATTACTGAGACTAAGACTCCATTATTAATGGATAGTGCTTCAGCTCTTTGTATTGTTAAGAATCCAGTCCAGCACTCTAGGACCAAGCATATTGAGATCAGACATCATTTTATCAGGGATTGCTATGAGAAAGGTCTGATTGATCCTAAGTTTGTGCCTAGTGCTGATGAGCTTGCAGACATTTTTACTAAGCCTTTAGATAGTGCCACATTCCAAAATTTGGTACTAAGGCTTGGTATGCTGCAGCTTGAATGATTTGACCTATGCTGGTACTCTTAGTTCACAACTACTGAAGAGCAAAGGTCAAATATAAGTACTGATGAGTATTTAGTCTTCAGCTCTTTCACAACTACTGAAGACTAAACTGACTCAAAGTACTGATGTACATTATTTATTGAAAAACAACTGATGTAGTGAAGTGGATTACAACTACTGATGTATGATTTTCAATAAATAAGTACTGAAGAACAAATTTTGCTCACAAGTACTGATGTGTAATCTTACACAAATACTGAAGACAAAATTTGTTCACCAGCTCTGAAGAATTTCATCAGCACTTGTGAACATCTGATCACAAGAGCTGAAGGCATATTCCCAAGAGCTGAAGGGTCAATGAAACATCTGAAAGTCAGCCAAAGAGCTGATGAGTAAATGTCGAGGCTAGTATGAAACAACTGATTTGACGGAAACAGCTGATGAGTAATTTCTCATCAGCTGATAACAACAGCTGATGTTTCATACACAAACAACTGAAGGACAAAACCATGTCTTCAGTAGTTCACAACTACTGACATCAGTAGTTCACAACTACTGAAGGCTAACACCAAGTCCTCAGTTGTTTACAACAACTGAAGCAATACCATGTCTTCAGTAGTTCACAACTACTGATCTCAGTAGTTCACAACTACTGAAGGCTAACACCAAGTCTTCAGTTGTTACAACGTCTGAAGAAGAATACTAGGTCATCAGTAGTTCATAACTACTGAAGACTGACAGTAACTCTTCAGACGTTCACATCTGAAGGACAAAACCAAGGTCTCAGTAGTTTCAACTACTGAAGGCTAACACCAAGTCCTCAGATGTTACAACCACTGAAGGTTAAAACCACGTCATCAGCTGTTACAACAACTGATCACTAACACCAAACCTTCAGTAGTTTTCTTTCAACCTTTGCCCTACCCTATAAATACCCCACCTTCAGAGCATTTACTCCTCACTTGACCTAATCCTTACAAACCTCTGAAATTCCCATACACCATTAATGGCGAACATGCAACTGAAACCTCGACACAACTGTGTCGCCCACCTTACAAAATCGCCATTATGGCCCAAATTTCACCAAGCCGTTGATCTTATGCATGACTCACCATACAAAACGGCTTTTCTCTTGAAACCCCACACTATACACCGACTCCTTGACGGAGTTTTGGACCAATGTCACCGTCCAAACCGGAGAGCAGAATGCCGAGGTCTCCCTCCGGTCCTCCGTCAACGGCAAACCCGTGGTTATCACTCCAGCCACCATACGACAAACCCTAGAGCTGGAGATGCCACTCACCCAACTTCCTACCCCAAAGGTACCCTGGATCTTTCATTCACATCCATGACTATCAGGGTAACCTCTCCGCCTCCACCTTGTTGAAGAACACTTTCCCTGACCCAACGCTTGATCTTCCATATGGTGAATGTCTGTCTGGCTCCCAAGACCTCTTCGTGGGACCAGATGTCCACAAGGTGGCAGCAGGTATTGTATTCTATCCTTGAGAAACAACCTTTAAATTTTACTGATCTTTTATTTTTGGAACTCAAGGACATGGCCACAAAACCTTTTTCTAACCGTTGGAACTTGTATCCACGGTTCATAATGGCCATGATCGAATACCAGCTTCAGGCTGAGGGACTAGTTGGCACTGGGGTCCCTGCCATGGCTGTTCAAGCTGAGGTATACTCCAGGCACAACACTGACCCCACACTCAAACAGGCTGGCCGGCTGCGAAAACCCACGCAGCTGGAACCCACAGCCTCCACCTCCAAATCCAAAGTCCCCACCAAGCCAAAAGCCAAAAAGAAGCCAACCAAGGCTACTCAGGGAGATGAGTCCCCTGAGGATGCCCCTGCCACACAAGGCAGGATGTGCCTGCTGGTTCGATTCTCCCAGCAGGTACCACGACTCCACCCACCACAACCGCACAGGCTTCCTCTCAACAGGAGCCTGATGCAACCAATTTTGGGGCAACCACATTACTGGGGTCTTCCTCACTTGAGGAGGCTGCCATTGAAGAGCACAGTCCTCCCCATGTGCATACTGCTTCTAGCCCACATACAGAGGAGACCGCCCCACTAAGCCCAACATTGGTATAGCCAAAGTGCTGACTGATCTGAGCACTCCACCCTCTCCCCAGAAACCTATTACCACTGGGGAGACTCCAACCGAAGAGGGGGTTGGCACAAGTGCTGATCGGAGCCCACACACAGAGAATCAGTTCACTCTCCCAGTGTGGCTAGGGAGAGAGAACAATCTGGTGAGGCTGCCACTTCCCCTGCATCAATCTGAGCAGGGTGAAGCTGGTAACATCTCTAAGACCTCATCAGAGGCAATGGCCGATGATGGATCCAATCCTGAGGCCAGAAGTCCCCAGTACCATGAACAAGGGGCACATGTCATTACTGAGCCACACTCAGGACATGTTCATCCTGACAATGTCAGGAGGTCAGGTGATTCAGCTCATGCTGATGATGACCTGAGCTTCTTCTACGATGTAGTTGCTCAAAACACTATCCTTGAGGATGAGATAAGCAGACTCAAAGAGCTGCTTGCTCAGATGACTCAGGATAGAAGTCCATCTGCCACCACTACCCCACAGATGGCACCTTCACCTGAAGGTCTCACAGACACTGAGCCACTCCCACAAACTCAGCCACCAGCCCCTGCTTCTGGCACTAGCTCTCAGGGACAGAACCCCCCTGAGCAGCTGGATGCTATCCTCCAGAAATCCCTGCCTCTCATCACACCAATCCTTAAAGATATAGTCATTCAGACCCTTGGATGAAGGCTTCCCATATATACAACCCATGGTGGAGGTTGCCATATCTAAGGCTCTTGCTGATAGTCAAACCCAACCAATGCAACCAAAAAGGGGGAGACATCAGTGCAAGACAAGAGGAAGAGGGGAGAGGAGGAGAAAGAGGCAAAGAAAGAGGTGTGGTAGAGAGGGAGTTGGCTGAGGAGAGTAGTAGGGTGAGGGAGAAGGGGAAGAGAAAGTGAGGGAGTAGAGCATATAGAAGTGGCTGAAATCCAAAGGATTTCAGTATCACTGATAAGAATAAGGGAGAGGGAAAGAAGGTGGATAATCCTGATCTAGCAGCCCTTGTCAAGGAGGCTGATGCTGAGCATAACCGTTCAATGAACAAAGTCATTGAAGCAGCTGTTCAGGCAAGGCTTTGACAAGGACACTGCTTTGCTAGATCAAGAGATCAGGAATATGGAGAGGAGAGAGATTGAGTACCGATGGACTACTCATAGCCAAGAGGAAAGACAAAAACTTGAGGCTATGAGTAGGTTCACTTCGAAGTACCTGGGCAGACCAGTCCTTGATGTTAAGGCATGGACCAGGGACAAACTCTTGGCAATAACCACCAAGATTTGTTCGGCTGGTGATTTTACAAAGGGACTGGTCGCAGAGGCCTTATCTGAAGCCGGTGCTGGGAACAGGACACTGCTAGTCAAGCTAACCAAACCAGCCCTTATCTCTAGGCTGCTAGCAGTGCCTGCCAACACTCCCACACCAACAACCCAACCACAACCCACAAAACCAACTCCTTTACCACCAAAACCCGCAGCCAATGATCCCCCTTGAAGAAGAAGAGAAGGGTGCTGAGGCTGCAAGATGAAGAAGAGGATGATGAGGAGGATAGCCTGCCACTCTCAGCAGTTATACCTCTACCCAAAGCCAAACCACAAACCATCAATCCCACCTCACAGCAGGACACTGTGAAGGTTAAGTTAGAAGAGGAGGAGCAGCAGAAAAGACATGATGAGGAAATGCTGAAAAGCATTGACAAATGTTATACTGCTACCACCTCTATAATAAACATGCAGAGAGAAGCTCTGAGGTTATTCACCCTCAAACAAACCTTTCAATATGAAAGGGAGAGGGTGAGAACTTGGCCTGACCCAAGGGTGGCTCACAGGATAGTCAAGAAGGACATGCCTGTGAGATACAAAAGCCAGCTAAAGAGAATCGTAGATGAAGAGATCTCTGTGGCTATTGTAATAACACCCTGGGAAATAGTGGATGAATTCGAGAAAGCTTATAGAGCCGGCCAATCACCCTTTCAATGCTAGATAATAGGGTGGTTAGGAAGGGTCTGGTCTATAAGAAGCTTGAGAATTTCCGTAGGAATGAGCTCACTTTGTTGTTAGAGGGTAAACACCCTGATGAGTTTGCATATAGGCAAATCACAACACTTGAGCTCAAAAATGGAAGACAGGTCAAGTACCTCTCAAAGCTGTACGGTCGGGAGGGGTTATTCGAAGGTGAGCCTGAAGACCTGTCCAAAGAAGAACAAATGATCTTTCTTCAGGCTTACTGTAGAGAATCCTACCGGCTTGTACGAGGGAGGTAGATCTCATGGATGGGGCAACAGCTATGTGTCCAATTCCCCAAGACAGAGCTCCCATCCATACTTAGCCAAACAAACATTTGAGACTACCTCTCTGGCCAGTGCTAATCTGGGTCAACTTCTAATCTGATCTAGAAGGAAATAGACCAATCTTTATGCCATCAATAAGTGGGACATCCAATAATTAGAGGTTTTGGCTGCATTGGTTCAGGGGGAGTTGTTGGACCAAAAGAACCAATGAGCCAAGATCAGGAAAACCTCTAAGTCCCACATGCCACTGCTACAACTGCTGAAGACTCCCATCAGTTACAATGTTCTCTTGCTTGAATGTCAGACTCGAGAACATCTGAAGACTCTCATCAGCTATTGTGTTCTCTTGCTTGAATGTCAAACTCGAGAGCATCTTAGCTCCAGCCTTCTGCTGTTATGACAAGTCTGAAGAACAAAGTATGAAGATCAAAGAACTGAAGAATATCAGCTGAAGACTCCAAAGTACTGAAGACCAAGTACTGAAGTCTGAAGTACTGATCTTACAAGTACTGAAGACTTCAAGTACTGAAGACAAGTACTGAAGAATCAAAAGCTGAAGAACTAAAGAACTGAAGACCTTCTACTGAAGCACAAAGTCTGAAGACAAAGACTGAAGACAACAACTGATGATATCTACTGAAGTCATCAGTTGTTATATCATCTGAAGCCAAGTCTGAAGACCAAGTACTGAAGACTCAGAGTTTGTCACAACAACTGAAGAAGTCTTCTTCAGTTGTTGTGGTGGTTTTTCCTTTTCAGTAGTTTATTACTTTCAGTAGTTGTACAACAACTGAAGAGCATGTTCTTCAGTTGTTATAGTATCAGTAGTTATAAACGACTGAAGAGTTTGTTCTTCAGTCGTTGTAGGATTTCAGTAGTTTACTTTTGTCAGCACTTAGGAACTTTTGTAAGAAGATGTCAGTTGTGACATCTTCAGTAGTTTCATGTTTTGACAGCTGTAATTTGAATATTCAGTGATGTCAGAAAAGGACATCACCACCATGCTTTTGCCTCCTATATAAGGATGGCAAGCCATACAGTTTAAATGCCGAAACGTGCGACCATTAGAACATTTATTGCTTCGCAGAACTCTTCTCTCTCTATGTTTATGCTTTAATTGCAATATCTTTTATGTTCTTGCTTTAATTGCTAATTAATGTGCTAAATCCGCTGCAAACATAATCTAATTGATCAACACGAGAGGCTGAGATCTTGTCAATGATGAACAAGCATACGTCATCAGGAGCCGACAATACCTCGGCTTTAGCACCAATAGGCTTGTCAGGCCCAAAGATCTAAGACGTCGCCAGGCTAGCAATAGTTAATGATTGTAAACAAACTATGTATCTCATATAATCACTTACAACACACAAATAACCATGACAAATATAAAGATGAATTGCAAGTGCTTTACAAGTCTCAAACGTTTATAAGTGTATGATGTATAAGTATCATGCTTCACCCCAAAATAGTGTGAAAATCATAAAAAAGGGCAAGAAAACTCACATGTCAAATAAGTATGCAATGAAGATTAATAAGAATAATAAACATCATTCCAAGATGAATCGTCACAAAGCACCTAAATATATATACATTCACAAGGTTAAAGTTTTAATAATAAATTTTAATATTTTAACGTGAACTAGGGTTTTAGGTAGAATTTGAGAATTTTATAAGTATATTAAATATTTTAAGAAGGAATTTACCACTTATGTGTTTAAATAGAAAGCAAATAAAATATACTAACTGTACATCTTTTTGTATATAGAAATGCAAAGGAAAAATGTTTGTAATAAAATTTAGTTATAAGTTGGAATAAGTTTTCATAACTTTTAATATAATCATCATTTATAATTATATATAGATATTGTTGAACAAATATTTTAGTGATTTAAACCACCATTTAAAGTCTATTTTATAAGAAAATAAACTAAATATGTTATTTATCTAAACTATTTAATAAACATATTGAAATATTTTATTAAATAAATTACAGAAAATAATATTGTGTCTTAAAATTTTAATAAGTTTATAAATCATTTTTATAAATAAATATATTTAGTTATAACATTTGTAAATAAATTTTATAATAAAACAATAAAGGTCTTACAAGAATAAACTTACAGAAAATAATCAATTAACTTCTAAAATAAAAAAAGTTTATAAAACTTGCTGTTTTTTTTAATTTTAGAAATTTTTGTGTATTTTTAAAGCTCAAAACCCTGAAAACATTAAATAAAAATAGTTTGAGGGTCCCTGGGTTCGAACCCGGGACCTCAAACCCACACTCCCACACCCTTACCAGTAAACAAAGGCCTTGCTCGCGTTTTATCTCCGTTTTAATTTCTTAAAAACATAACTCAACAAAACCCCCAAATCCTATGAACCCTAGTTTGATTTTAAGCCAAATTGAACACCAGATTGTTGTTGTTTATGAAATCCAACTTAGGGCTTTGATTGCCCATGCGAAAACAAATCAAAATATAGGTTAAATACCTGTTAATTCGAAGAACAACAATGTATACGAGTTCGAACCAAAGGGGCGGCTATGGTGCTTCGTTTCAATAGGTTAGAGTTGATTATAATCGAATTCCTTGCACCAATTGCTTCTAATGGTGTTTAAGATCGAAAGCCCTCTACCAATTTTGGTTTAATGTGCCAATAAGTCGAAGTTCGACCAAGTTGCTGGTCCGCAAAGAAGAGGAGGATCAATGGTGGTGTGTGGTTGTGTTACAGATGAAATTGGGTGTTCTATTAGTTTAGGAACGTTGATTTGATGATTGACCCTCAGTTTTTTAGGCATTAATCAATTGATTTCAAGTCGAATGAGTTCGTTCTTTGAATGTAGATTTCAGTTTCGCAAACACACTCATAACCGTTCGAAAAGACCAGTTGAAGCATCACCTAAGTTCGAAACAACTTAAGAAACGGTTTCAGTGGGTTTAATTGGGAATTAAATGATGGATAACGGGTTATTTGATCGCCGGAGACTCGGCCGGAGACTTGGCCGGAGACAGAGTAGTCGACGGGGATGGGGGGCGGTTTGGGTTGTTTTTAATTAATTTGCAATTTTGGCCCCTGTGGTTTTAAGTTTGCTTTAATTGCTGCCCAGAATTTAGGTTTTAGTTTTAAAGGTAATTACACTTTAGTCCTTGAAGTTTAAATGTTATTATTTCATGCATAAACGTATTATTTACAAGTTTTAAAACTTATATTACTTCTATTAATTTCAAAGATTAATCACTTATTATGACTAGTCTTATTGTTATTAGTAATATTATTATCATTTATTGTCATGCTCAAGTTATTACTTAAATTATTTACATCTAAATAATACAAGAAATTAAAGGCAAACTATTAAATAAACATAAGCAAGTCCTCAAAGTTTATAAAAGACACAAATAGACCTTGAAAGAACTTAACAAAGTTAACTTTTAGCTAACAAATTACAGGATGTTACAAGAGTTTTAGTCTCGGAAGAAGCGATTGATTCAACATCAGATCTACTTCCGAAACTAATCAAAACTCTTCATTCAGAAAGCAATTTTTACTCTAGAAAATAGAACTCTACTTTGGAAGTAAGAAGTTGCCCTCGGAAGATAAATTACCTTCGGAAATGATTTGTACTCGGAAGAAAGACCTAACTATGTAACGGAAAGCTTTTGGGCCAACTCTGTAAAAGGTAAAGATTTTGTTAATGATGTCGGAATATTTAAATAAAAACTAATCTTACCACCTCATTTTCATCCTCTTACCAAAATCTTACTGCCCTAAAATTTCTCTCATCTTCAATTTACCTAAGCTCAAATTCATCTTCCAAAAACTTTCTTCAATGGCACTCAATCCTCAGCACAATCAAGTCGCATTTCTTGATTCTTCAAGAGATGCTGACTTCTCAGATATCATTTCCTTTCTTACCCAATCATCTTATTACACTGCCTTGACCGTTAACCTACCATTTACTCAAATCATATGGCGGAATTCTGGGAAAATGGTCAGATTGAAACCTTGAATAGGGCTCGAGTAATAAGGTCGAGCATCTGTGGGCAGGAGTTAGTCATTACTGAACAACTAATCAGGGAGCATCTCGAGCTTCATGATGAAGGTGCACCCACAGAGTTCCCCAAACAGAATTGGACAACACTTACATCCAATAGGATATGGTTAAGATGTTAGCAGGTCTATGGTTTACAAGTTTAACTTCTCCTACAACTGGAAGTTCCTGCTGCATGCCATTCTTCACTATCTATCCAACAAATCTGGGGGTTGGGATCAAATTCTATACGAACTAGGGTGCCTAGTTCATGGAATGGTGAGAAGCCTTCACTTCAATTACTCATGATTTATGCTGACCAATCTCAAAGGAAACCTTCAGAGGGAGACATTCTTCATGTATCCCAGGTTTCTTCAGCACATAATCAACTATGAGCTGAAACAAAGTCAACTTGTCTGTGCAGCTGCTCTGACTGTTCCTCAAATGAGGCCGACCATCTTTAAGATTTTCAAGAAAGTGTCCACCAATTTCACGGGAAGACATAGCGCTTTACTTCCAGGTATGATTGAGCAAATAGCTCCTGGTGACATCCCTGTTAACCCCACAGGTGATGAACCCACACTAGCATCTACCCTCACACTGCCAAAACTTCCTTCTCACCTTATCAAAATCACATATCAAAGACGCCCCAAATGAACACTTGTTCAATCTACTCTGATTGAACAAGCCCCTCCTGTTCAAACCAAAAAGACTACAATGGAACAATAGGCTCCCATTCAGTCTGAGGTCTCACCATCCTTCACAATTAACCTCAATATAGGTCTTGAGTCTCCTCAGCTTCAAACCCATGAGCCTGACACCCAAGCTGACAGCCCTCAGAGTGAGTCTCTACACTCCTATGAGAAGCCACAAAGGGACAGTCCAGCCATAGGCTCAATGCCTTTATCCTTTACTGACCTTCTGCTGAAAACTGATGAAGAGATTACGTCTCTTCATGGCAATGAAGTTGATCTACAACACTCTTTTAAGGATCAACAGAGCCTAGAAGGACCTCTTATCTCTAGCCCCCATCAGCAAGCCTTTACTGAGGTGAGTCCCACTAATGTGGAGGGGACTCATGTAGATTCAGCTGCAACTACTAAATGTGCCTCAATGGACCTTCAGGACAGTGGGACATATCTGAGACTGAATCTGCGGCAACCATGCCTATTGATGACTCTGACAGAGACATCATTACGCAAGGGAAACCAGGGTGCCAAGAAACCATATCTGGTGGTGAGACTGAACATACTAGGTATGTTACCTCATCTCCCTATGATTCTTCAAAAGAAGATGAGGGAAGACTGCAACTCACTCTTAAAGACCTATTGTCTAAAGTCTCAATCCTTGAATCAAAGGTTAGGACTTTAGAGGATAGGTCTGCCACTCAGTAACTTAAGATTGAAAGTCTCAAGGCTCAACTAGCTGAGAAATAGATTGAGAGATCTGTTAGGCACGTACCTATTCAGGTCTCCTTGGATTCTTCCTCTAGCTCATCTAGCTCTCAAATGATGCCACCAAAAAGGGGGAGAGTGTTAAGGGACAAACAACTGAGGAACCATAAAGCCAAGTTTCAAATTTTACCTCTTTGACTCTAACTACAACCATCTTTCCTGAGCCATCCCAAGTCATACTGCAAATAGACTCAAGGATGCTCAAAGATCTCTATAGACTTTTTTCCTAATTTCTATTGAGATTTTCTCTAGATCAGCCTAGCCCTGATATGGCTATGATATACTTTGGAGCTGAAGAGTTTTAGAGGCTAAGTACACCTTCTACCACTGAGGAAGAAGTTGGTCAACCTAAGGTCTAAATGGAACCTGAGATTAAATTCAAAAGGGAAATGAGGACTGATGGCCCAGTAACTGAAATAGTTGGGACAGATAGTACACTCCCTCAAACTTCCGAAGCAAAAGTCAAAGCCTCAGAAGAACAATCTGAGTCTTCCGAAGCTGAGATGAAAGTTGTAGAAGGACTGTTCTCTCTGTCCAAGGATCTAACCATCACAGATGCAATTCTTGAGCTAGCATTTGAAGGTGGATAGTGAGGACCTTCTCAACCAACCCCTAGCTCAGATAACGTCACTACCTTCATCCCAATCTGAACCCTCCACTCAAGAACCACCAAAGTCAAGCACTTATAAAGACAATAAAGGAAAGAAGAAAATGACCATGGAAGAACTTGAGGAGGAGGAGGAGAAGATTAAGAAACTTAAAAGAAAAGGTAGACTTCCAACTGCGAAGTTGCTAGCTGCCAATTCCAAAGCAGCTGCAACCAACCAGGAGGAAGTCAACAACAAAAGGAGAGTAGAGATTATTGACAGACTCATCATGCTAGGAGCTGCCAATAAAGATATACTCCTGCTACCATTAGAGGGGTTAGTAGAGCTAGAAAAGGCAACCAGGCTGCAGATTGAACAAAGGGAAGAAGCAGCACGGTTGGCCTTGGAGGAGGAAAGAGAAAGAGAATAGAGGGAGGCTGATCTGCAGCTCAAGAGGGAAAGGATATCTTTCCTAACCTCCAGAGGTTTCTCTCTTCAAGAACTATCTTCATACAATGATGATACGATCCTATGGCTCTTCAACAAAGAGCATGATCAAATGGAGAAAGAGAGAAAGAAAGCTGCGAGAGAAAAGATGAAGGAGAAGAAGGAGAAAGAAAAAGAAGCTAGGGTCACTACTTCCAAGAAGATAGGTGAAAAGTCTTTAATGAAAGACTATCTCCGGGCTCATGGCTTCTCTGGTAGGCAGGTAGGACCAATGTCTGAAAGGACACTCCAATGAATTATCAGCGACATCAAGGCTGACATTCGTATAGGAAAGAGGAATGAGATATATAGAAAGGTACAGGGGATGATCTTCAAACCAACCACTCAACCTCAACCTGAACCAATTCCCTCACCTTTCACCATCAAACCTGAACCCTACATACCTGAGCCTACATCAGTATCCATACCAGCTTCCTCACCACAACCACCAAACTACCCATCCTCAAACCCAAAACACTCCCCAGAACCACAACAAACTTCCAAACTATCCCCTCAGCCTTCTAAACATCTCTCCTTAGAAGAATTTAAGGCAATCAAGACGAATCTCATCAACTGCACAACCCTAAGCGACATATCTTGTGAGGAAGATTCTGTCAAACTTTCTTATGTTGACAGATCTTCATGTTCCCTCACTAGAGATCAGTTCCTTGATCAGCTTAGAGGAACACTGGACCAGGCTTCTATACTTCTTAGTCTTAACTCTGATTCATTAAACGATGAAGAGAAGAAGCTAAAAAGAAGGCTGGTGACTCTACTGGATACTAGGAGAGGGATAAGATTCCTAGTAAACCTCTCGTGCCTAGAAAGAAAATCATCCAGTGGAGGTTCGATGAATCCTCTCACAACTTTGTTGTGGAGAGAGAGAGAATGGAGAGAGCAATAGGCTGAATGCCTCCTCTCTGCTGCACTCCAGTAGATTCGACATTGCTGAGTTAGCAGAGAAATCATTCTCCAATCCCTCCGGCTCCGAAATTGCTGCTCACATCAAAATCATCTTAGCGGCCTTCATCTTGCTTAGCTAACCACAAAAGCAAAGATTGAAGAGGAGCTGAAGCTGAAAGAGAAGGAAGCCAAGGAAATGTCAACCACCACAAGCAAAGTGTTTATACAAATGGTGGAAGGCCCTGAATTGGAACCAATAGTTAGATGGGAGTATGACTATACATCCCATCAACTAACTCTTTTCAGAGGGACCCAACAAAGGGTACATATCATTCAAAAGGACAGACTGATCTCCTGTCCATGAATGATTTGTACAAGCTTCTTAGCACCACTTCCGGGAAGAATAAAGAAACAGATAAATATCTGCTTTCCCTGGTGCTAAAAGCTTTAAGAAGCAGGAACAAGTGATGTTTTATAGCATCAGCCTAGCGGGAGTTTGTTGGATCAAGAAGAAGGCTGGTACAACCAAAACCGAATCACTTAGACTATTTTGGTGCATCTAATAAAGGAATTCCGAAGCTAAGTATGGAACTTCCGAAGGAAAAAGAGCTCTTTCGAGGAAAGTACAATATGGACTTCCGAAGAGACACTCTTCTTCCGAAGATAAAGTATTCACTTCCGAAGATCAAGACTTAGAAGAAAAAGATCAGAAGACAACTTTCAAAGTATGAAGAAAAGATGAAGTCCTCAAGGCTTGGAAGAAGTAGCCTCTTCGAAGTATAGGTGGCTTCGGAAGAACTTGTTCTTCTGAAGCCAACTAACCTTCGGAAGACACTACTATGAACCAGTGGACATAAGTATGGTCCTCCTGACACTCTGCTGCAGATCTCTGATATACTGCATGGCGTTTTCTCAAAGGCCATGTAGTTGATCATACTTTATTCCACTGTTCACCTTTATTAGTTAGTACAGTCTCTAACTTTAGTTAGTAACAATAGGTAAGTCATGGACTTGTCATGACTACTATATCTTAGATAATACTTTATCTAAGATACCTTAACTCTAGCATTGTAGTATATGCTTTAGTCATAGGTTCCTAGCTGGTATCAAAGTATATCCGACTGTAGGTAGTAGTATATATAGTTTCTCATTGTAACTCATAATCATGCTTGTAAGAGTCTTGTAACACTTTGAGTTGAGAAGTAATATATACAAATACCTTGAAAATTATATCCTTGTGTTCTTTGTTATTTAGTATATTATTATCAGCTCTTAGAAAAAACTCTACTTCATCTGATCTGAGTGTAGCATTAGTGAGTTTGATAGGAAAACCAAGTTTTAGTTAACAAAATCGATTCTGCAATATCAAACAATATTAAGAATAACATTTAGGAAACAGGCGGTTTAAACACATTAAAAAGCAAACATTCTATGAAATCTGTTATTAAAAAAACTTATTCGTGTATTTAAAACATATTTTATCATATAATAAATATATTAATAATGAAAAATAAAAATATTAAAAATTAAAAAAACTTTTGAGAAAACAAGAATATAAAGCTTTCCTTAATAAAATAATACCATAGTTTAATATGACATCCGTCACCTAAAGGTCCGTCATTTAACGTGGATTCCGTTAACTTTTATTTGAACGTTCATTCCTCACCTTTATAAATATTTGTGTGGATATTATACTTGCTTTATCATCTTTTACACTTGTGTTCTCATCGTTAGTGTTATATCCATAAAACCTTTACAATTGTCCTTATCGTTATCATTAAATATACCATTTTATACATTATTATAGTCATTAATAAAACTATTTTAAGTTACAAATATCGTTTTTTGCACTTTTATCGTCAATATAACTAGCCGATTAAGGTCGTTTTTAACCGAAACAAAACTCGAGAACTCGGGGGCTAAGTGTAGGGACCAAATGTGACATTTTGCCAAACTAGGGCTGGGTATATAAACCTCATTTCCAGCCCTAGCCTCCATTATTTCATCTTCTTCTTCTTCTTCCACTTTTCTCCTTCTCCTTGCACCAAAACCGCCCCTTTCTTCGCGTTTTCACCGGCAAGGCCTCGACTACAGCTGAGTCTACTCCATTCTTGCAGGTAGACGACCTTGGTCGTCCCTTTTCTTGCTTGTTTTTCTGCTGTTCTTGAAGTGTTTTGGGAGCTCGGGGCCAACCCGAGCACATGAGGTCGTGTGGGTGCGTGTGATGTCTTTTTGTGCGTTCTTCTGGTTGGTATGTGTGTGAAATGTGTTTTGGAAGTGTTTGTGGTGTAAATCTCATGCACGGATGTGACAACCCTATAAATTTATTATAAGATTACGAGCACATTTACATTACAATCACGATTAATATTATGTTTGGTATATATATAGTTATGGATGTACGTATGCATGTTTGCAAGCATGCATATATATTAAAAATTCACGTATGCATGTGTGTTTATAGACCCGAAATTCACACATACGGGTATAGATATACCAAGTTTTACGTATGCATGCTTGCATACATATATATAAATGGAAAATCTTCGTAGGCTTGTATGTATGTACGGTTAGCATGTATATATATACATGTTTACTTATTTGTACATATAATCTATTCATATAAAAGCTCATTTATGTATGTAATATCTATGAATACCTCTATGTATATGTATATATATATATATGTACATATATATATATTAAAACTAAAACAAACATAACTTAATCAAAACTTTAACTAAAAACCTAAAACTAATACCAAACAAAAAACACCCCAAACCTCCCAAACCCTCGGTTAGGAACACCACCAAATCATCACCCGAAAAACACCACCCGAAACCACCACCTCATACCATAACCCGAAACCACCACCACACCACAACACCACCCGATTATTACCATCAAACCGCCACCTAGCACCGCCCTACACACCATAAGTTACCACCACACCACCATAATCTAGAGGATTAGGTAGCAAAATCTAAAGACCACATCCATATATTTTGGTTTCTTGCAAGACTAGCCTTAGTCACCAAGCTTCATCATTACACAATGAAAGGTGGCAATCCGAAATGCATTCTCGGGCCCTAAACTTACACCAAGCCCTCACCCCTAATTGCCACATACACCTCACCTAATAATCGTTACTAATACTAGTAAACTTCCGAAGCCACAAGAACTCACGGAATAAGTTTCAAAACTTTCGGTTCCTATGAATCCTCATCATTGGACATGGACACCAAGATACCTAGGAGCATGACACCTCAACAAGTTAACATTAATACTAGGTGATAAGGTGGCAACCTCTGGCTTAACCTTGTGTTAACCACCACCTCCAATCATTCGGCTACAAAAACTCCCGATGGCATGCATCCTTACACCTTCCAAGCACTAGAAGCAAATCTTGACTTATGGAACCTAAACAACTACAACCGCAATCACCACAATCACAACCGCAATCACCACAATCACAACCGCCACCCAACTACCATCAGTGCACCTCTCGGTAACCCACCCAACCATACACCAACCATAAGCCATCTTCATCATCATAGCCTGCAAATCATCATCATCATCATTCAAGCCACCACATACCTGCTGTCTCGACTACTGTAGCAATAACAACTCCAAAAGGTTTCAAAATCTTAACTCTAATTTTACATATCAATATATCAAAACATATATATATACATACATACATAAGGTCATATGACTTTCTCTCATGTATGTAAGTATGAATATACATATATATCTCGATGATCTTTATATATAAAAGGCAAGATAATAAAGAGAAAATAGATTGTGGAAATAGACATTTGGATTGGTATAGTTTGATTAAATGAAGAAAATATCAAAAATATAAATAAATATGGAAAAATTCTGATAAATTCACAGGATGATCATTTTGAATTATAAAAGTCTCTGGAATTATTTTAGAATTTATTTCCATATTATAATTAAGATATGAATTTTTATGTGTTTTGAAGTAGAAAAATCAGAATAAATACTTAACGTAAATAACAATTCTAAGAAACTCATAGACGAGATATTAAATCTGAAGCTACAGAATATATAATTTTCATAATTTTTGGAGCAATATAAGTATTTTTTCTAAATATGAATATTATTGTAAAATTTACAGAAACTAATATATTATGAGTTGGACTTTGATATAATTATATGATTATTTATTTTTTATATGAAGCTGTCTGTAGAATTTTGAGAATTTATCAAATAAACAATCTATTTTTAACCAATTATGGGAATATTATAAAAATTACAGAAAATAATTTGTTTAGAGTTAGAGGTTCTAAAATTTATGGAATGTTACTAACTGTTGAAATAACATTATTTGAATTTGTGGTGATTTTTAGATAACCGTAGGTAATTTTTATGATTTATGGAGACTTTGGACTAATTTTCAAGCAATTATGTGTAAAAACTAATTGTTGGAAATTTTGTGATAATATTATTGGTAGAACTTCCAAAAGATACTTACATCTGAGGTTCTAAAAATTTTAAAAAAAAATATTATCTGATACTGTGAATGTAACATCGCGTATTTTCGGTGAAAAAAATGTTATATATATATAATAATAATAATAATAATAACAATAATATTAATAATAATAATAGTAATAATAATAATAATAATAAATAATAATAATAACAATAATGATTTGATTAATAATAGTCCAGGAGTTTTTGGTAAGTTTTAAAACTTAAAACCAAGTTTTAACCCAAAACCATCAAACATAAACCACAGGGACCATTTTGTAATTACCACAAACATCCCAACCCCACCCCCCTTTTTCCCCTTTTCCCGTCGCAATCCCACCACCGAAACCACTCACCATTGTCGGCCAAACAACGAGCAAAATCGGGCACTACACTATATTTTAATCAAATTAACTTCGCACTAACGACCATATAACCATTTCTAATCGATTAGAACAATCAATTACATTCAAAACGAACCAAAAAACATCACCATTCGAGCACCCCCCGTTCGGACCTGCAACTGGGTTGAACACCACCTTCGGGCTTCAATCTTCGAAACAAAACATAGGGCTTTGCATCAACACCACTACACGAAGCTAACCTCAAGTTTAATTTGATTACAAGCATCGTATGAGCCTCATTCGATTGACACGAGGTCGCGGACCTGTTTCTTCATTGGGTAATCTTCAAATCAACATCATATATGAAATTATACACACACACATACTCGATTCATCATGGGGAACAAAAGCCCCATGATTCCAGTCGTTATCAAAAGCCAATTCAAGTTCAATTTGACCCAAATTGGATCTAGGGTTCATCTCGAATTAAGGGATGCGGGTTAAACATGCTTATATTCAATTGGAACCAAGATTACCCGCGGTTAAGGCCAGTGGTCCACTGGTTCCTGCGCTCTTTCACATCCATGAGGTCCCGGGTTCGAAACCGGGCCACCTCAACTATTTTTTAAGGGTTTTTAGGCCTTTAAAAATTATAGAAAATTCCTTAAAATTATAAAAATGTTTTTACAATCATTTAAATTTTTTTAACAACTAAATTATTTTTCTGAAATTTATTTTAACATTTTATCTATTTTAATAAATGTTTTAAATAAATAAAACTACAAATAATACAAAATTATGAACTCCTAATAATAATTTAATTTATTAAATTATTATTTGACACCATATTATTTTTAATTATTTCACACAATATTTATTATTGTTTAAATATGATTAAATATATAATTTTTATATTTAAATCATTTCAAATAACAATTTCATTTCTTTTAAATAATTAAACATATTAATTAATTATCACATAATTAATTAATAAAATTAATTATTTATTTTTCCACACGTTAACAACAAATTAAACGGATACGTAAACTGATACGTTTATTTTAAATCTTAAACATAATCATTTTCAATAAATTCATATTATTTTTTTCAAAACATTTCAACTAAATAAATCACTTTATTTAAACTACCATTCAAAACCTAATGGAAGCCCCAACTTACTCTCAATTCTCACATCATTATTATTCTAATTCGAGGCACCGTTCCTTAGGTTAATCATAAGGAAATCGTAGGTGTCTAATCTATCACGTTCAAAATCCAATCTCATCAATCAAGTGAGTATTCATATCCCCTTTTATATCATTTCTTATTTGGGGGAAATCATGTGATACAATATATTCAATCATGAAATTCTATTGTTATTTCATTCTAAATTCAATTCAAGACAGGTTATGTTATTACTTGCAATTATGTGAACATACTGTGATAAACTGGACGACAGTAAAACCCTAATTCAATCAATCAATCAATCCTGGCAACAATGTAGATCTACTGGTTTGGATAACCCACCCTATATGCATAGTCGAGTGGTGATTGTGCCAGAGGCAGGAGTTAATCTATGGTATATGTGTGGAGTCTATTATATGCAAGTGTCAAGTCAAGGGGTTGTTATTGTGTCAGTTTATCTATATGCTTTACTATTGCAATATAAGTCTTAACGTTACCTTGTGAATTGGATTATTCTCAATCAATCAATCAATCTATATGTATACTCAAAACTATGATTACTCACCAGCTAATTCGTTAGCTGACTTTATTTTCTCACATGATTTCAGGTTAAGCAAGCTAGTGGACTTCTACTTGATCATATAAGACCTGGACTTAGTCAAAACAAAAGACAATTACTATTTGTGACTTTAACTGTTGTATTTGTATCTGTTACATTCATGTTATCTTGTAATCTGATTTTAATATTATTATCACTATTAGACAATCATGAGTTATGAACAATCAATCATTCCCTCGTCCGCTCCGATGATTCCGCCGTCGGTCGGGGTGTGACAGATTGGTATCAGAGACATGGTTATAGGGAATTAGGTTATTAGAAATGGAATGACCTAGACTATAACTAAGAACCCTTACACATGAGTCCTCTCATGTATTTTATATGCTTAGATAGGATTTTATGTGCCTTACATGTTTATACTTGATTATGTGATTATCTGCCTTATGTGATTCTTCTTATACTTTGAATCTATCAATATACACACGAATCTTAACTCATATTCTAAGGCATTGTGTGCCTAATTCAAGTGATTTCAAACTCCAAAACTCGATTGTTATTCATAGTTTTCAAATCTCGTCAAAGTCCGTGTCACATGACCGAGAACATGCAATGCTGGAAGAGTGGGATACCTGTATCTTAAGGTGTTCTGTCTAGGCAAGGTATTCATACAACTTGATTATGTCCTCGTTAAGGTTGTGGTGGACACAAATACTTTGATAAGTCAACGTATTCGTTTTGGTTTGCGAACCGAACGTTTACACTCCTAACCTCTCATTGTTATTTTAAACAATCTCATTAACGATTTTATTATGTTGAAAAGTTTTAAAAACCAATTACCCGTTTCTCATAGAGGTTTCTTCTTTCCATATTATACAGCATGTCTTCTCGTCAAAACCACTCCCGATCTAGAAGCTCTGGCCGCAAGATTGCTGCTATAGTGGCACGTGAAGTTGCTGCGGTTATCCCAACACTGCTTACCCATTTGAACCAAGGCAACAACACCGTTCAAAATCAAGCCGTACAAAACCCAACTGCACCAAACCCTCCACGAGCTTGTACTTACAAGCATTTCAATTCTTGCAATCCTACTAAGTTTAGCGGGACCGAAGGTGCCACTGGTCTTTTACAGTGGTTTGAGAGTATCGAGAACACTTTCCTCAATAGTGAGTGCCTCGAGAATCTCAAGGTTCGCTATGCTACAAGTGTTCTTCAAAAGAGAGCACTCACTTGGTGGAACGGTGAGAAACGAACCCGTGGAACTGATGCAGCATTAGCATTGACGTGGGATGAAGGTAAGGAGCTCATGACTCGGGAATTCTGTCCGAGAAATGAAATTAAGAAATTAGAAGCTGAGTTTGGGACTTAACTCAAGAAGTGGAGAAAATCTAGCTTATACCAACCGATTTCATGAACTGAGTCTACTTGTTCCTCATCTGGTTACTCCTTTAACTCGGGCTATCGAGAAATACATCGGTGGTCTACCCATGCAAATTCAAGACACGGTGTGGGGTAGGAATCCTGCAACCTTAGAAGATACCATCCGGTTAGCTGCTCAGCTAACTGACAATCATGTCAAGGCTGGAACCCTGACTAGGAAGGGTGCTAAGAAGGTGTTCGAGAACCCTCAGCTGAAACCCCTAAGGAGGAAAAACCTGAACCTTCTCAAAACAAGAAGAGGAAGGCTAAATCCCAAAACTTTGCTGTGATTACCCCTGCTGCACCAATTAATCAAGTCCCTCCAACTCGTCACCAACAGTAAACGACCAACCACCGATGAAAAAGCCATACACCGGACCCCATCCACTGTGTAACATCTGCAATTACCATCATCCCGCTAACACTCAGTGTCGTCAATGCACAAACTGTGGTCGTTTGGGTCATACATTCAACGTGTGCAGGAGTGCTGCTAAAGCTCCGACCAATGCACCAGTTCACCAACATCCTCTTGCAATTACCCAGGGTCGCGCATGCTATCAATGTGGTGATCCGAACCATTTTCGCAATCGATGCCCTCAACTTGTCATCCCAGTTCCTACGGCTCAAGGACGTGCTTTCAACATTAATGCTCAACAAGCTCAAGCCACCAATGATGTGGTGTTAAATAATTCTTGTCCTTGATTTCGTCTTCATGATGTAATTCAAGATTTGTAATCGTGAATTTCCTTTTGTTACATTGATGTAATTTGAAAATTTCTAAATTTCTAATTGAGATATTTTTCCTTTCGTTGTTAACTCGAACTTTGAACCGTTTGCACCGTGGGAGATGCAACAGTTTACAAGTCAACCTATGACTAAGGACACTCGAATCTCCTAAATGATTTTAACCCATCAAAACAGGGGTGATTCCCTTACTTTGGTGATGATTCTTTATTCGTTTCAATAAATGGTTTCCAATGGTTTGTTTTATGAAGTTTCATCCTCTGGATTAGGGTGATTTCCTTATCTCGAGGACTGACTTCAACTATTCACTTTGGAACTTGCATTTCACAAATGACATGATCTCACCAAAATAGGATTGAAACCCGTACTTTGGTGACAAATGTCAATCTTCAATTGTTTTCTTGTTATTATGAGATTCAATCATCAAGATACGCGTGAAATTCATACCCTGATGATAATATCATTTTTATGGATTGTATTTTCTCAAATGAAACGACCTCATCAAAGTAGGAGTGAATTCTGGATTTTGATGAAGAAGTTTATCTTGTTGTATTTTGTTTTTGTAAAATTCATCGTTAAGATAGGAGTGATTTCCCTTACCTTAATGGTGAGTTATCTCGTCTTATTTCTGTAGATCCTCAGATCGAACTTTTTTGATTGGTAAGCTAGTGGTCATACCTTGAGAGTACACCATCAAGTTAGGGGTGAAAACCATACCTTGATGACTATTCTCATTTCTTGATCTCCAACTTACCATGGTTGTAATCAAGTGACGAGACGCATGTAGTAACTTGAAGGGTGAAATAATGTTAGTGTTTTCGACCTATCAAGCCAAAGCATGATCTCTGAACTTGAACAGAGACCTGATCGTTTTAGTTGATTTTGAATCCTAACTTGGAACATTTAAATTCTTAAATCGATTTCTTTTATTCTCATGTTTTGACTCGATCTAGCTACATCAAACCACTTATTCCTTATCTATCGACTTTCATTGTGAGTTATCATCAAAACCCGATTACGTGATGGTAGTCTTCCTAAACAATCTTTTGTCAAGTAAAAATATCATCTCTGATCGCGATGGTCGCTTCATCTCTCGTTACTGGAAAAGTCTCCAATCAGCTCTTGAAACTCAACTGAATCCTAGTACAGCCTATCATCCGCAAACCGACGGTCAGACTGAAAGAACAATACAAACCCTAGAGAATATGCTGCGGGCTTGTGTCATTGATTTCAGTGGATCGTGGGATTCTCATATTCCGTTGATTGAACTCTCTTACAATAACAGACTGGCACCATTTGAGGCCTTGTATGGTTTGAAGTTGGTGAATCAAAAATTACTGGTCCGGAAGTAATACAAGAAACAACCGACAAAATTCATAAGATCCGTGATAACTTGGTCGCTGCTAGAAATCATCAAAAGCATTATGCTGACAAAAGACGTAAGCCCATGGAATACAATGTCGGTGATCTCGTACTTCTTAAGGTGTCACCTTGGAAGGGAGTGATTCGCTTTGGAAAGAAAGGGAAGCTAGCACCTCGTTACGTGGGTCCATTCAAAGTGCTCGAGCGAATTGGGGAAGTGGCCCACAAGCTTCAACTACCTCAAGAACTCAACAATATACATCCATGTTTCAAATCTCAAGAAATGTCTTCCGATGAAAATCTCCACATTCCACTCGACGAAGTCCAGATTGATGAATCTATGCACTTTATTGAGAAACCTGTGGAAATTATGGATCGGGAAGTTAAACAACTCAAACATAGTAGGATACCCATTGTCAAGGTCCGCTGGGAATCTAAACATGGCCAGAATTCATCTGGGAACGTGAGGATCAGATGAACACCCAGTATCCTCATCTTTCTGTTTCAGCCTCCTCGTGAACAAATTTCGGGACGAAATTTCCTAAAGCAGGGGAGACTGTAACATCACGTATTTTCGGTGAAAAAAAATGTATATATATATATAATAATAATAATAATAATAACAATAATATTAATAATAATAATAGTAATAATAATAATAATAATAATAATAATAATAAAATAATACAATAATGATTTGATTAATAATAGTCCAGGAGTTATTTGGTAAGTTTTAAAACTTAAAACCAAGTTTTAACCCAAAACCATCAAAACATAAACCACAGGGACCATTTTGTAATTACCACAAACATCCCAACCCCACCCCCCTTTTTCCCCTTTTCCCGTCGCAATCCCACCACCGAAACCACTCACCATTGTCGGCCAAACAACGAGCAAAATCGGCACTACACTATATTTTAATCAAATTAACTTCGTACTAACGACCATATAACCATTTCTAATCGATTAGAACAATAAATTACATTCAAACGAACCAAAAACATCACCATTCGAGCACCCCCCGTTCGGACCTGCAACTGGGTTGAACACCACCTTCGGGCTTCAATCTTCGAAATAAAACATAGGGCTTTGCATCAACACCACTACACGAAGCTAACCTCAAGTTTAATTTGATTACAAGCATCGTATGAGCCTCATTCGATTGACACGAGGTCGCGGACCTGTTTCCTCATTGGGTAATCTTCAAATCAACATCATATATGAAATTATACACACACACACATACTCGATTCATCATGGGGAACAAAAGCCCCATGATTCCAGTCGTTATCAAAAGCCAATTCAAGTTCAATTTGACCCAAATTGGATCTAGGTCATCTCGAATTAAGGGATGCGGGTTAAACATGCTTATATTCTCAATCAATCAATCAATCTATATGTATACTCAAAACTATGATTACTCACCAGCTAATTCGTTAGCTGACTTTATTTTCTCACATGATTTCAGGTTAAGCAAGCTAGTGGACTTCTACTTGATCATATAAGACCTGGACTTAGTCAAAACAAAAGACAATTACTATTTGTGACTTTAACTGTTGTATTTGTATCTGTTACATTCATGTTATCCTGTAATCTGATTTTAATATTATTATCACTATTAGACAATCATGAGTTATGAACAATCAATCATTCCCTCGTCCGCTCCGATGATTCCGCCGTCGGTCGGGGTGTGACAGTGAACTATTTTATAGGTTTAAGTCTGCAGACACGGTGAGATTCATAGCCTCATTTTCAACCATTTTGTATTCACAAAGGTTTTGGGGGAAAAAGCATACTGTTTGGATTGATGTATTATTTAGAAAATATTTTTGATACTTACTTTCATTTGTGATACAACCATTAGTTCGAATGAGGAACCGTCCGATAATATAGTAGCGCTACTTAGGAGAATATTGCACCAATAGAATGAGTGTTGCTGCTATTTTCCTGCACCTAACCGAATGAGGTTGAGATGTAATATTATCTGATTTTGTGAATTATTTCGTGACAGTATGATTATGTTGTGAGCAGGTTTGGTTGTAATTGGTACATCAACAAAATATTTGTCTGGAAATAAACCTATGTTCTCACCAACATTTTGTTGACTGGTTTAAGTATGCTTTTTTAGGAAATAATGAGTAACTCATTTGACTTTAGCTTTGAAGTGCATAACGGATGGGGCAAAGTGGTCGGGAGAGTTTGCGTCACGCTAGCCGTTAATATAGTTGATGGTAGCGTGTATGTCGACGCACACTTTCATAGATTCTAGAGACATGCTGTAGTTTACCTATGTAGTAAAACAATTACATCTAATTTTGCAATCTATGTATAAGATGTAATCCTAATATTAAGAATAAAGGCATGTCGTATGTTGTGTTTTTATGTATAATGATTGTGTTTACTTTACTATAAGCACGCACTCTGATAAAAGCTAGTTACACCCCACCCACCTCGTTCACGCTTCCGCCGGGATGTGACAGGTTGGTATCAGAGCCATTGGTTATAGGGAATTAGATATTTTCAAAATATCTAGACTATAACCATAAGCTCAAAATATATATATAATTTTATGATTTTATGTGAAATATGTGAATTATGTGAAATTCTATGATTTTGTGATTAAGATTTTAACAAAATTTTTATAGTTATTTGACTAACCATTTTGTGAAATACTGTTAAGAAATCCGTGCAGCTATGAATTCAGATAGTTACCACTACGAGACCGATCCTTCAGAATGTCCGGACCATAGCAACTTTAAGGAAATAACTCCTGAACCAGAACCCCAACAAGCTTTGGAAATTCCCTAACTAGAGAAAGAATCAAAATTTTATGTTCGACGTGCACCAGTACATGTGGGAGGATATACAATTAAGACTCCTAGGAAAAACATACAACGTGGGCACAAGTTTAGAGCTAAACAAACTGAGGATCTAGAAAGACAATCTTTTGATTTCCCCAAAGATGATGATAAGGTTACTAAAGGACAAGAATTAGATCAGGTGAAGACAGCTCGACAAACTCTTAGAAAACTTAAGAAAATATAGATAGGAATCTGGAAAATCCAGAAGGACATCAAAAAGCTCAAGACACCCAAGAAAAGTATCTTTACAAGGATCTGGAATTGGATTCACAGGAACTAAAGGATTATAGTCTAACTTTCTAGAATAAACAGAATAAGAACTTAACTGATATATGTACTTTTATGTTAAAGTATTTATTTGATATGTGTTAAATGACTTTGTGTTAGAATATATTATTTGTGATAACTAATGTTGAAATTCACTATAGTGAATCATGCCGCCAAAAAGAAACACTCAGCCTGTCCGGAGAACAGCTCGAGTGGGACGACCCAGAACCAGACTTGGGGAAGAAACACCTGTAAACACTGATACCAATGAAAATGATAGGATTTCTCAAATGATAGCCCAAAAAATAGAAGCTACTCTGCCTACCTTAATACCCAACTCCAGCAAAACCTAAATATTGGAACTACCTCACACCTACCAACAAGGCCTGAAAATATTATCCCAGAAGAACGACAGGAAGAGGAAATTCTGAATGGAATCTCAAAGGGATGTTCTTACAAGACCTTCATGTCTTGCAGACCCCGGGAATTTGATAGAAAATGTGGAGCTGTACAAGCTTTAAGATGGCTAGATGAAATGGAAGGAGTTTTGGAAATCAGTAACTACGCTGAAAACTTCAAAACACTATTTGTTTCACATTCCCTAAAAGGAGAAGCACAATCCTGGTGGAAAATGGAGGTACACACTAGGGGTAGGAATGTTATGAATGGAATGAGTTGGGAGGAATTTAGAAATCTAGTGATAGAAAAATATTGTCCTTATAATGAGATAGAGAAATTAGAGGCTGAATTCTTAGCACTAGAAATGAAAGGAGCCGCACACCGGGAATATACTGATAGGTATAATGAACTATCCAGGTTAGTACCACATCTGATAACCCCGGAATCAAAAAGGATAGGAAGGTATATTTGGGGATTAGTACCATAAATAAGAGGATTGGTGAAATCTGCAAGAACCAAAACCTTCTAAGAAGTAGTAATCTTGTCAGGAAGTTTGACAGATGAAATGATCAGAAATGGATCATTAAGTCATCCACAGGTAGGAGAGAAAATGAAATGGACTGAAAACCACTCTGGAAGGAGATTTGGAGAAAGCTCACAGAAAAGAGTAACCCGACCTCCACCAAGAAATTTCTTGGGAACAGCTCAGGGGAAGAAAGTGGATAAACCACCACAGTGTAATATCTGCCAAAGGTATCATACAGGAAACTGTATGACAGTGGTTTGCTACAACTGCAAAAAGAAGGGACACATTTCTCGAGACTGCAAAAACCCTACCAACCTTAAAACAGTCTGCTTTCAGTGTGGAAGTGAAAATCATTTTCGTAATGAATGTCCACAACGAAAGGACAAGGCTCCAGCTAACCAGAACAACCCCCGTGGAAGAGCTTTCGTGATACAAGCTGACGAAGCTCGTCATGAACGAGAAGTAGTTACAGGTACGTTCCTTATCAATAACCAGTACGCTAAAGTATTATTTGATACAGGGGCAACTCGTAGTTTTGTTTCACATACTTTTAGACCCTCACTTAGTTTAACATCTAAGAAATTAAGTGACAACTATGTGATAGAATTAGCTGATGGTAAAACAATAGAAGCTGATAAAATCATTCCTAATTGCATTCTGAATTTAGATGAATATTGTTTTGATATAAATCTGATACCTATTAAGTTAGGAGGATTTGATATCGTAGTAGGAATGGATTGGTTGAGTAAAAATCATGCTGAAATCATTTGTGATAAGAAAATGATAAAGATTCCTTTGATTAAGGAAGACAAAATTCTCTGCATATATGGTGATAGACCAAACAATACTGTGAAACTGATTTATGGTGAAAAAGCACAGAAATACTTAAATAAGAAATGTTTAGCTTTCTTGGCTCATGTGATTGATGCAAAGCTTGATAAGGGAAATTTGGAAAGTGTTCCTGTTATAAATGAGTACTCTGATGTTTTTCCTGATAAATTACCTGGATTACCACCCCCTCGTCAGGTAGAATTTAAAATAGAATTGATACCAGGAACAGCCCCTATTGCCAAAGCACCTTATCGTTTAGCACCAACTGAAATGAAGGAACTCATGACTCAGTTACAGGAATTATTAGATAAAGGATTTATACGTCCTAGTGTATCACCATGGGGAGCACCAGTTCTCTTTGTCAAAAAGAAAGATGGAACTTTTAGAATGTGTATCGATTATAGAGAACTTAATAAGGTTACCATAAAGAATAGGTATCCTCTCCCTAGGATTGATGATTTGTTTGACCAATTACAGGGATCTAGTTATTTCTCAAAAATAGATTTAAGGTCTGGATATCATCAATTAAGAGTACAGGAAGACGATATTTCTAAGACTGCATTCAGAACTAGGTATGGATATTATGAGTTTCTTGTAATGCCATTTGGGTTAACCAATGCTCCAGCAGTATTTATGAATTTAATGAATAGAGTGTGTAAACCTTATTTAGATAAATTCATTATAGTCTTCATAGATGATATTTTAATCTATTCTAATAATAAGGAAGACCATGAACAACACCTGAGGTTAACTCTGGAATTACTTCGAAAAGAAAAATTATATGTAAAATTCTCAAAATGTGAATTTTGGAAAAGAGAAGTACAATTTCTAGGACATGTAGTTAACCAGAATGGGATTCAGGTTGATCCAGCAAAGATTGAGGCAGTTAAGAAATGGGAAATTCCAAAAACCCCAACTGAAATACGACAATTCTTAGGTTTAGCAGGATATTACAGAAGATTTATAGAAAACTTCTCAAGAATAGCTCAACCGTTGACAGAATTGACCTAAAAAGATAGAAAGTATGTATGGGGAGAAAAATAAAATGAAGCATTTGAACTTCTCAAAGTAAGTTATGTAGTGCACCCATATTAGCTTTACCAGAAGGAACAGATAATTTCATAGTATCTTGTGATGCATCTCGTCAAGGCTTTGGATGTGTTTTAATGCAGAAAGATAAGGTGATTGCATATGCATCCAGACAACTTAGAGGTAGTGAAAAAAATTATACCACCCATGATCTAGAATTAGGAGCTGTAATATTTGCACTGAAAATTTAGAGACATTACCTATATAGGACTAAGTGTATGATATATACTGATCACAAAAGTTTACAACACATCTTTGACTAGAAATGTTAAACATGAGACAGAGAAGATGGGTAGAATTACTAAGTGATTATGACTGTGAAATTAAGTATCACCCCGGTAAGGAAAATGTAGTTGCTGATGCTTTAAGTAAAAAAGAAAGAACAAAACCTTTACGGGTACGAGCAATGAGAATGGAACTACGTTCAGATCTGTTAAGTCAGATCCGAGAAGCTCAACAAAAAGATATGTTGAAACTGAAAGGGCAAATAAAAGACTTGAAAGAAGAAATACCCCCATCTATTCGGAGGTAATAATAATTTAAGTTTTAAAAAGCATACCACTGAATTTCGGGACGAAATTCTTTTAACGAGGGGAGAATGTGACAACCCTATAAATTTATTATAAGATTACGAGCACATTTACATTACAATCACGATTAATATTATGTTCGATATATATATAGTTATGGATGTACGTATGCATGTTTGCATGCATGTATATATATTAAAAATTCACGTATGCATGTGTGTTTATAGACCCGAAATTCACACATACGGGTATAGATATACCAAGTTTTACGTATGCATGCTTGCATACATATATATACATGGAAAATCTTCGTAGGCTTGTATGTATGTACGGTTAGCATGTATATATATATGTTTACTTATTTGTACGTATAATCTATTCATATAAAAGCTCATTTATGTATGTAATATATCTATGAATACCTCTATGTATATGTATATATATATGTACATATATATATTAAAACTAAACAAACAAAACTTAATCAAAACTTTAACTAAAAACCTAAAACTAATACCAAACATAAAACACCCCAAACCTCCCAAACCCTCGGTTAGGAACACCACCAAATCATCACCCAAAGACACCACCTGAAACCACCACCTCATACCATCACCCGAACCACCACCACACCACAACACCACCCGATTATTACCATCAAACAGCCACCTAGCACCGCCCTACACACCATAAGTTGCCACCACACCACCATAATTATTACTAGAGGATTAGGTGGCAAAATCTAAAGACCACATCCATATATTTTGGTTTCTTGCAAGACTAGCCTTAGTCACCAAGCTTCATCATTACACAATGAAAGGTGGTAATCCGAAATGCATTCTCGGGCCCTAAACTTACACCAAGCCCTCACCCCTAATTGCCACATACACCTCACCTAATAATCATTACTAATACTAGTAAACTTCCGAAGCCACAAGAACTCTCGGAATAAGTTTCAAAACTTTCGGTTCCTATGAATCCTCATCATTGGACATGGACACCAAGCTACCTAGGAGCATGACACCTCAACAAGTTAACATTATTACTAGGTGATAAGGTGGCAACCTCTTGGCTTAACCTTGTGTTAACCACCACCTCCAATCATTCGGCTACAAAAACTCCCGATGGCATGCATCCTTACACCTTCCAAGCACTAGAAGCAAATCTTGACTTATGGAACCTAAACAACTACAACCGTAATCCACCACAATCACAACCGCCACCCAACTACCATCACTACACCTCTCGGTAACCCACCCAACCATACACCAACCATAAGCCATCTTCATCATCATAGCCCGCAAATCGTCATCATCATCATTCAAGCCACCACATACCTACTGTCTCGACTACTGTAGCAATAACAACTCCAAAAGGTTTCAAAATCTTAACTCTAATTTTACATATCAATATATCAAAACATATATATATACATACATACATAAGGTCATATGACTTTCTCTCATGTATGTAAGTATGAATATACATATATATCCCGATGATCTTTATATATAAAAGGCAAGATAATAAAGAGAAAATAGATTGTGGAAATAGACATTTGGATTGGTATAGTTTGATTAAATGAAGAAAATATCAAAAATATAAATAAATACGGAAAAATTATGATTAATTAATAGGATGATCATTTTGAAGTATAAAAGTCTCTGGAATTATTTCAGAATTTATTTCCTTATTATAATTAAGATATGAATTTTTATGTGTTTTGAAGTAGAAAAATCAGAATAAATACTTAACGTAAATAACAAATTCTAAGAAAATCATAGATGAGATACTAAATCTGAAACTACCGAATATATAATTTTCATAATTTTTGGAGCAATATAAGTATTTTTTCTAAATATGATTATTATTGTAAAATTTACAGAAACTAATATATTATGAGTTGGACTTTGATATAATTATATGATTATTTATTTTTTATATGAACTTGTCTGTAGAGTTTTGAGAATTATCAAATAATGAATCTATTTTTAACCAATTATGGAAATATTATAAAAATTACAGAAAATAATGTGTTTGGAGTTAGAGGTTATAAAATTTATAGGATGTTACTAACTGTTGAAATAACATTCTTTGAATTTGTGGTAATTTTTAGATAACCGTAGGTAATTTTTATGATTTATGGAGACTTTGGACTAATTTTCAAGCAATTATGTGTAAAAACTAATTGTTGGAAATGTTGTGATAATATTATTGGTAGAACTTCCAAAAGATACTTACATCTGAGGTTCTAAAAATTTTAAAGAAAATATTATCTGATACTGTGAACTATTTTATAGGTTCAAGTCTGAAGACACGGTGAGATTCATAGCCTCATTTTCAACCATTTTGTATTCACAAAGGTTTTGGGGGAAAAAGCATACTATTTGGGTTGATGTATTATTTTGAAAATATTTTTGATACTTACTTTCATTTGTGATACAACCATTAGTTCGAATGAGGAACCGTCCGATAATATTAGTAGCGCTACTTAGGAGAATATTCGCACCAACAGAATGAGTGTTGCTGTTATTTTCTTGCACCTAACTGAATGAGGGTTGAGATGTAATATTATCTGATTTTGTGAATTATTTCGTGACAGTATGATTATGTTGTGAGCAGGTTTGGTTGTAATTGGTACATCAACAAAATATTTATCTAGAAATAAACCTATGTTCTCACCAACGTTTTGTTGACTGGTTTAAGTATGCTTTTTCAGGAAATAATGAGTAGCTCATTTGACTTTAGCTTTGAAGTGCATAACGGATGGGGCAAAGTGGTCGGGAGAGTTTGCGTCACGCTAGCCGTTAATATAGTTGATGGTAGCGTGTATGTCGATGCACACTTTCATAGATTCTAGAGACATGCTGTAGTTTACCTATGTAGTAAAACAATTACATCTAATTTTGCAATCTATGTATAAGATGTAATCCCAATATTAAGAATAAAGGCATGTCGTATGTTGTGTTTTTATGTATAATGATTGTGTTTACTTTACTATAAGCAACGCACTTTGATAAAAGCTAGTCACACCCCACCCGCCTCATTCACGCTTCCGCCGGGATGTGACAACGGAGCAGCCAAAGGCGGCTCTGCACTTCTGCAGTCGCGATTCTGCTGTTCTGCCAACTGGGTCTGCCGTGCGACTGAGCCGTGCGACTGTGTGTGTCGTGCGACTGAGTCATGCGACTGTGTCTATCGTGTGACTGAGTCCTACGATTGTGTGTATGTCATGCGATTGAGTCAGGTGACTGTGTGTATTGTGAGATTGAGTCATGCAAATGAGTGTATTCATGTGATTGAGTCTACGAGGATGAATGTGTGCGATTGTATGTATCGCATGACTGAATGCTGATTCGTACGAATGAAGGTTCAGTCGTACGAATGAAGCTGATTCGTGCGAATGAAGGTTGATTCGTACGTATGGATGTTGTGTCATGCGATTGAGTGTTATGTGTTACGACTGAAGGCCAAATCGCATGAATGGAGGTCCATTCGTACGAATGTAGCTGATTCGTACGAATGAAGGTTGATTCGTGTGAATGGAGTGATTGAGTCGTGCGTCTGGTCCAGTCGTGCGACTGGAGTTGTTGTGTGTGAGTTCCTTCTTGTTTGTGGTGTGTGTATGTCATGTGATGTTAAGGTGACATCGACACGGTATCAAACTTACTAATGTTATCACATATCAAATCAATTTTAACATTTTACAATTATCAATAATCGAATTTTACCCAACAATATTTACCAATTATTTCTCTAATAACAATGACACTTTTACACAAATATCATCGGCAATAGCAACGATTTCAAGTACTTGGATCTATATAAGATCTAATACTTATGTTTGCTTGTGTGTGTTTCGCGTGATTGAACTGATACAACCCGAACCGACCGAACGTTACTATTTTCATTAAACGGATCATTAATGCTTAACGATAATTGTTAATAGGTGTTTGACCTTTTACATCATACAACTTTTGGAACTTGATAATACATACTTACCACCGAACAAGTGAGTTTCATGGCCCCTTTTTATGCTTATTCAATACTTCAATTATTTACAGACATGGGGGAAAATTATGCTCACCCATTTTGATGTTGTACAACTTACATTCTTGGAATCAACATGTTACTGTTTGTGAGTACTTATCTGATACATACATGAGTCGCTATGTGGTACTTTCTTTACAACCATTTAATTCTGGTGTTGGAACCGACGGATAGGTATTGGTAGTACTACTGGGTTGACACCCCTATCCTCGTTTGTTAGTATACTAGTTGGCACCAACAGTGTCCAGGAATGGGCCCTTGGGTGAATATATTCCGACAAGATTCTGTGTGTACGTCGTTAGGTTTGGTTGTAAAGCTCATTGTTATGTGATTTTGCTTACTTATAACTGTAGACACGGTATTCCACGAAACTATTATGCAGCATCAATTTACTTACTATTTAAACCTGCGAGCTCACCAACAATTTTGTTGACCATTTTGAGCATATTTTTAGGTGACAATGCTAATTGAAGATCTAGGTGTGCTACCTTAGTGGAGACCCTAGGATGCATTTTGAGACTATACAATACTTGACAAACATTCTTTTGAAACTTTGCTGGTCTGATTACATACAATTATTCTTGTGGATACTTGTACCCGGGTTGTGGGAATTATAATACAATGATACTATTTTTGGTTATGTGAATCATTTACAAGTTTATGTTTATGGCTATGTTGTCGTGAATAATGACTAAACATGACACAAGTCTCCTTTGTGTCGGGTGTCGTCATGACATGCTTTATCATCAAATACATATATTGCATCTCTATTGTTAACAATGTGTTATGACGATCCCGTCTCGTTACATCCCCGTGTTTCTGCTCTCAGCGGGGGCGTGACAGACTGGTATCAGAGCCATTGGTTATAGAGAATTAGGCAAATCACTTGACCTAGACTATGCATGCTAGGATTGGCTTGCATCTGATATTACATGTATGTTCCTCTATACTTGTTCTTTATCTCTATACTATATACTTGTTCTTTATCTCTATATCTTGTTATCTGACCATCCTGAGGAAGGCACTATTACTCTTACTCTTTCCTCACAGGATGCCTTCTACTAGAGTTTTCCGTTCCTATGCGCGCCGCATTATACTATTAGGTTTGGATACCCAACCTGAAGGGATCTTCACAGATCACGCGCACCGTTGATCTCAGGTAATGAGTCCAACCCTGAGATAGTTATGCCTGAAGTCCCAAAAGAAGAAGGAATAGGCAACTTTTGTTAGACCAATTGAGATTATATGCTAGGATTCTATTTGTTATGACGGACTACTATTGGAATACTATTGGTCCATGGACATGAGAACTTACACGATCTATGCATGATGAATGGTGTCAATACTGATATTAGCTTGGGTAGGTGAAGCTAAGGGTGACCTGTAAGGCAAATTACCACTACGGGTGCACACGTAATTACAATTTGCAGTGCATGTGAAGCCTGGCTAATCTTATCATGAGGTAACGATCATGGTTAGTACAAGTCTTCCATTCTATACCTTAGGACACTAGAATCATAATTCTAGTTAGACTTTGTTAATGATGATAAAACATTCATAACCTCTACTATTACTTAAGTCTTGTCCTACTTGGAGCCTTCATGGGATTTCAATTATGATATTAGTCTTACTCTCTATGAAACCTTAGTCCGCCTAGCATTTCAATAACTATGGAACTGACTAAATGCTTAGAATGAATGTGGACTTCAAAGAATTGTAGAAGAGTGATGATACTCTCTACACATACATTACGTTGTTCATTGGGATGATGTTAAGGAAAATCGGATGTCATGTAACCGGTTTAAGCATCGTACTCGGTATATCGCGGATGTGGTGGGAACGCTGCGGGGAACCCTATATATAAGCATCATTGATATACCAAGAATGTGCTTGAACTGGGCTACGTGATGATCTTGATTGACTGGAGCATGAAATGTTGGAACTTAATGAGTGGAATTAAATATGTATCTTAAAGTGACTAAAGTTTACATGTTTACTCCTTTTATGATTAGAAAATGCCGCCTCAACGAGTCACCCGCAGTACAAATCGCGAAGGTGAGACCCCACGGGGCAGAGGTAGAGGTAGGCCACCAAGAACAGTTGGTGGTCCCGCTGGCAACAATCAAGGAACTGAAAACCCCGATATAGCTGCCATGATCGCTCAACAGCTAGCCGCACTGATTCCTACAATAGTGACCCAAGTGAGCGACACTCTTCTGAATCATAATCTCCATGGGGATAATGATACTAACAATGAGCATAACCAAGGAACAGGGGAAGATACGGAGAATGGTGGAACAGCTAGTAATGAAACTGGGGTTGTTAATACGAGACGGGGATGTTCTTACAAGGAGTTTGTGGCCTGCAAACCAAAGGAATTTGATGGGAAAGGTGGAGTGATAGCCCTAACTAGGTGGCTTGAGAAGATGGAGGCCGTCATTGATATCAGTGAATACCTAGACAGCCAAAAGATTAAGTATGCCATGTGTTCACTACAAGGCAAAGCACTACCTTGGTGGAACACACAGATTCAAGCAAGGGGAAGAGAATCAGCAATGCAGATGACTTGGGATGAGTTTAAAGCATTGATCACTGAAGAATACTGTCTACTCAATGAGATGCAGAAGTTAGAGCAGGAGTTCTAGAATCATGCTATGGTAGGAGCTGGGCACGCAGCATACACTGATCGTTTTCATGAGTTGGCAAGACTGGTTCCACATCTGGTGACTCCGGAATCCAAGAGGATCAAAAGGTACATATGGGGACTTGTGCCTCAAATCCGGGCAATGGTAACAGCAGTAGCCCCTCCTACTATTCAGAGTGCAATTCTAAAGGCTGGTACTTTAACAGATGAGATGGTGAGAACTGGGGTTCTGGGGAAAGGAGCTAAAAAGAGGAAGGATGTTGGAGAAGCAAGCAGGTCCTGTATCGGGAAGTTTGACAAACGGGCCAAGACAACGAGAAATTTTATGGGTGTGACGCAAGGCAAGAGTGAATACATCGGGCCGTACCCCAAATGTGATAGGTGTAACTTCCATCATCCCCCAGCGATGCAGTGTCGGGTGTGTGTGAACTGTAGACGCCCGGGGCACCTAGCAAAAGATTATAGAGTAGCGCCGAATCTGGTTGCACTTGTTAATGCGGTTAACCCCGCATGGAATGCTAGGGTTTGCTATGTGTGTGGAAGCCCGGGTCACTACCGGAACATGTGCCCCAGACTAAATCGGACGCAAGATCAGCAAGGAAACAACCAACCACCAGTGATGGCCATAGCCGGTAATCAAGGCCAGGGAAATCACGGAAATGCTGCTAGAGGATGTGCGTTCATCATCAGAGCAAATGCCGCCCGTCAGGACCCGAATGTCATTACGGGTACGCACTTACTCAATAATCACTTCGCATCTATACTATTTGATACGGGAGCAGACAATAGTTTTATATCTTCTGAATTTGCTCACATGCTTGACTTGAACCCTAGTAGGCAAGAAACTAGCTACACCGTAGAAATGGCCAACGGTAGAATTGTACAGGCTGACGAGGTTATTAGAAAATGCTTGATGATATTAGAAAGTCATGCCTTCGATATAGACTTAATACCTTTTGAGCTAGGAAGTTTCAATGTGATTGTGGGAATGGATTGGTTGTCTAAACACGGAGCTGAGATTGTCTATCGGGAAAAGGTAGTATGAATCCCCATGCCAGACGGGGAGGTACTCAGGATTCAAGGAGAACGATCGGGGAGAACCCTAAAGCTTATCTCTTGCATGAAGACACGTCGATGTTTGCGAAAGTAGTGTTACACGTTTCTAGCCCATGTAGTGGAAAAGAAAGAAGGGGACAACAAGTTGGTAGATATTCCTGTAGTACGAGACTATCTGGATGTATTCCCTAACGACTTGTCCAGTTTGCCTCCTCCACGCCAAGTGGAATTTCGTATAGAGTTGGTTCCTGGAGCTACGCCGGTAGCAAAAGCACCGTATCGGTTAGCACCATCAGAAATGCATAAGTTATCTAGTCAATTACAGGAACTACTGGAGAAGGGTTTTATTCGGTCGAGTCACTCACCATGGGGAGCACCGGTATTATTTGTTAAAAAGAAAGATGGATCGTTCCGTATGTGCATCGATTATCGCGAGCTGAACAAATTTACCGTGAAGAATCGATATCCTCTTCCCAGGATCGACGATCTGTTTGATCAGTTGCAAGGAGCCTCGTATTTCTCCAAGATCGACCTTCGTTCGGGATACCATCAACTACGGGTTTTTGAGGATGACATACCGAAGATAGCGTTTAGGACTCGTTATTGGCACTATGAGTTCTTGGTCATGCTGTTCGGATTGACTAACGCGCCAGCTGTGTTTATGGACCTGATGAATCGGGTATGTAAACCTTACTTGGATAAGTTTGTGATCGTATTCATAGACGATATACTTATCTACTCCCGATCGAAAGAGGACCATGAGGAATACCTTCGGGCAATACTGGGACTATTACAAGAAGAGAAACTTTTTGCTAAGTTCTCGAAGTGCAAGTTTTGGCTGCGAGAAGTGAAATTTTTGGGACACGTGGTGAACGAAAATGGGATTCACGTAGATCCTAGAAAAATCGAGGCAGTGAATAAATGGGAAACACCCTAGACGCCTTCAGAAATACGGAAATTCTTAGGATTGGCCGGATACTATCGACACTTCATCGCGAATTTTTCAAAGATCGCTCAACCATTAACACTGCTGACTCAGAAAGACAAGAAGTTTGATTGGGGACATGCACAAGAACAAGTATTCCAAACACTGAAAGAAAAGTTGTGCAATGCACCGATATTGTCCCTCCCAGACGGAACTAATGATTTTGTGGTGTACTACGATGCTTCACATCAAGGATTGGGATGTGTGCTAATGCAGAAGGATAAGGTGATTGCCTACGCCTCACGACAACTTAAGGTGCATGAAAAGAACTATACAACTCATGATCTGGAGTTGGGCGTTGTGGTATTTGCATATGGAACCAAATGCATCATCTACACAGATCATAAGAGCCTCCAACATATCCTAGATCAGAAGGAACTTAATATGCGCCAGCGACGTTGGGTAGAACTACTTAGTGACTACGATTGTGAAATCCGGTATCATGCGGGGAAAGCGAACGTGGTGGCTGACGCCTTAAGTCGTAAAGAACGCGTGAAACCACTACGTGCTCGAGCATTAGGATTGACTATTCAAACGAGCCTGAAAGCCCAGATCCTAAGAGCACATGGTGAAGCGTTGAAAGAAGAGAACATTGCAGGAAAAGAATTTCGAGGGTTGGATAAACAGATGATTTGCAAGTAAGATGACTTACAGTATTTCATGAATCGTTTATGGGTACCCAAATGGGGAGACGTTCGTACCCTAATCATGGATGAAGCACACAAGACACGATAGTCTGTTCATCCTGGTGCAGACAAGATGTACCACGATCTTAAAGATCTGTACTGGTGGCCAGGCATGAAGAAAGACATTGCTATGTATGTAAGCCGATGCTTGACGTGCTCGAAAGTTAAAGCTGAACATCAAAACCATCAGGATTACTGCAGCAAATGGAAATTCCTGAATGGAAATGGGAAAACGTAGCCATGGATTTTATTACCAAACTTCCTAGAACTAGTAGTGGGCACGACTCGATATGGGTTATAGTGGATCGTATGACGAAGTCAGCTCATTTCTTACCAATCCGAGAGGATTACAAGATGGATAAGTTGGCGAGATTTTACATAAAGGAGGTCGTGACAAGGCACGGAGTGCCGGTGTCGATCATATCCGACCATGACAGCCAATTTACTTCACGATTTTGGCAGACACTGCAGAAAGCGATGGGCACTCGATTAGATATGAGTACCGCCTATCACCCACAAACAGATGGTCAAAGAGAATGAACAATACAGACATTAAAAGACATGCTCAGGGCTTGTGTAATCGATTTTGGTGGTAGCTGGGACACTCATCTACCACTAATTGAGTTCTCTTACAACAACAGCTACCATACTAGCATTGGATGCGCTCCATTTGAAGCATTGTATGAGAGGAAATGTAGATCTCCAGTTTGTTGGGCAGAGATTGGTGAAAGCCAGTTGACAGGCCCAGAGATCATTCAGGAAACAACAGACAAGATCTTTCAGATCAAAGATAAACTAAAAGCAGCCAGAGATCGCCAAAAGAGTTACGCCGACAACCGTCGGAAGCCTCTGGAATTCAACGTGGGAGATCATGTTTTACTTAAAGTCTCTCCCTGGAAAGGGATTGTACGATTTGGAAAGAAAGACAAGTTAGCCCCAAGATACGTAGGACCATTCGAAATTATGTAAAGAATTGGTCCAGTGGCATACCGATTGAGGTTGGCACCAGAACTCAGTGGTGTACACGACACACTTCATGTATCAAACCTCAAGAAGTGCCTGGTGGATGAAACTCTTCATGTACCAATTGAGGAAATCAAGATTGATGAAAAGCTTCATTTTATCGAAGAACCCATAGAGTTCATGGACCGAAAGGTCAAACGATTAAGGCGCAGCAAGATACCGATTGTCCACGTGAGATAGAACTCCAAACGAGGACCAGAATTCACATGGGAAAGGGAACACCAGATGAAACTCAAGTACCCGCATCTATTCGTGGATGACACTCTAGGACCTAACTCCAGCTAAATTTCATTACGAAATTCTCTCAACTGGGGGATACTGTGACGTCCGTCACCAAAAGGTCCGTCATTTAACGTGGATTCCGTTAACTTTTCTTTGAACGTTCATTCCTCACCTTTATAAACTATTTGTGTGGATATTATACTTGCTTTATCATCTTTTACACTTGTGTTCTCATCGTTAGTGTAATATCCTTAAAACCTTTACAATTGTCCTTATCGTTATCATTAAATATGCCATTTTTATACATTATTATTGTCATTAATAAAACTATTTTTAAGTTATAAATATCGTTATTTGCATTTTTATCGTTACTATAACTAGCTGATTAAGGTCGTTTTTAACCGAAACAAACTTAGGAACTCGAGGGCTAAGTGCAGGGACCAAATGTGACATTTTGCTAAACTAGGGCTGGGTATACAAACCCCATTTCTAGCCCTAGCCTCCATTATTTCATCTTCTTCTTCATCTTCTTCTTCTTCCACTTTTCTCCTCCTCCTTGCACCAAAACTGCCCCTTTCTTCGCGTTTTCACCGGCAAGGCCTCGGCTACAGCTGAGTCTACTCCATTCTTGCAGGTAGACGACCTTGGTCGTCCCTTTTCTTGCTTGTTTTTCTGCTGTTCTTGAAGGGTTTTGGGTGCTCGGGGCCAACCCAGCACATGAGGTCGTGTGGGTGCGTGTGATGTCTTTTTGTGCGTTCTTCTGGTTGGTATGTGTGTGAAATGTGTTTCTGGAAGTGTTTGTGGTGTAAATCTTGTACAGGAGCAGCCGAAGGTGGCTCTGCACTTCTGCAGTCACGATTCTGCTGTTCTGGCGACTGGGTCTGCCGTGCGACTGTGTGTGTCGTGCGACTGAGTGATGCAACTGTGTCTATCGTGCGACTGAGTCATTTGATTGTGTGTGTGTCGTACGATTGAGTCAGGCGACTGTGTGTGTCGTGCGATTGAGTCATGCGGATGAGTGTATTCATGCGATTGAGTCTATGCGGATGAATGTGTGCGATTGTGCGTGTATCGCACGACTGAATGCTGAGTCGTACGAATGAAGGTTCAGTCATACGAATAAAGCTGATTTGTGCGAATGAAGGTTGATTCGTACGTATGGATGTTGAGTCGTGCGATTGAGTGTTGTGTGGTACAACTGAAGGTCGAATCGCATGAATGGAGGTCCATTCGTACGAATGTAGCTGATTTGTACGAATGAAGGTTGATTCGTGCGGATGGAGTGATTGAATCGTGCGTCTGGTCCAGTCGTGCGACTGGAGTTGTTGTGTCTGAGTTCCTTCTTGTTTGTGGTGTGTGTATGTCGTGTGATGTTAAGGTATCGAAACGAAAGGAAAAACTCAGAAATATAATCGTAGTGTAAACAAAAGGGTATCGAAACATGTTCGTTCCATTGTTCTTTTTAATCATGTAACGTCCATACTCACGTTACCAATACTCACGTTACCAAACTTGTGCGCTACGACATGTACCAAACTAAAGATAAACCCAAATAATATGAAGTGTTTGATTTACTCTTATATTAAATTGTATTCAAAATCAAAAATAAAGCTTTTGAAAATAACAACTAAGGGCACATGCACCAGCAAACAATTACCCTGTGAACCAGCAAAAGGACAAAAACGTGAATAGTATCTTGTAAATGTATGTATACTAGGAAATTCGGTCCGCGCTTCGTGACGGGTTTACATTAGTCGAGCAGGTATAAAAGCCAGAGGTGGTGTGGTTAAACTAGTTTGCTGTAGCGGGTCGCGCTCATTCGATATCAACTTAGATCGATATGACGTGTTATAAATGGAAATGAAGAAAATATTTGAAAATTTATTAAAAGACATTTGTTAAATTTTCTTTAAATAATGCAGGGGATATAAATGCTGTCATATTTCTATGTACTAGCTAAAACAAACGGAAATTCTGTGCACACCGCTGCTTTTTTTAGGATTACCAATTCAAACGGTAATGGTTAGGGCTAACCGTGACCTTTCAGTCTGGTGTAACACCTAACTGTCATGGTGAGGTCTAACTGTGACCACTTTACACCCCTCGGGATCAGTTATAATTATTGGGTGTGTAATTAATGTGGGAATTGATTGTGCGCAGGTTAGATAGGTCACGGTTTGGCCAAACCGTGACATATTGTATATATTTTCTATATTTTTTATTCATACAAGTTTGTTTTTATTTTATTTTATCACACGGTTAACCTAATCGTAACATACGAGTTTATGTTTGTGTTTATTATTAATTTATCATATTACAAGTAATTTTTTTATTAAATATGTGACGGTTGTTACAAGTAGTTTGTTATTTTATCACACGGTTAACCTAAATGTAAAAATCGGTTGTTATTATACAGGTACATTACAGTTGGTTCATACATATACAATTAACATTATCAACATTACAAATATAAAACAAACAAACAAAGAAACACAACCAAACAAACACAATCAAATATACAAGCCATCATAACTGAAACTGCATATATATACAAGTTTGTACATACAAAAAAATACAAACAAAATATATATCTAATCTGTCATATCTGCATCGTCACTGCCCTGACCTGACCCGCCCGTGCCAGAGGGGCCAGCACCGTCGTGGCCTAACCGCCTGGGTGGCTGTGTTAACAACGGCGTATCCGAGGCGGCATAGTCCGCGACCATGTGCTGGATGACCCAGTCCAGCATATCCCCCAGCCTCGTGACCCTGGATCGCGTGTCCTGAAGCATATCTATAACGTGAGCAGGCAATCGCATGGCATGGTACACGCGTTGAGGATGCTGGGGCGGGTCCTGGTCGCGTGGGCGAAACTACAGTTTCGTTCGGGCGAAACTGTGGACCCATAGACATCGCGAAACTAGGAAATTCCAACGAAAGTTGGGCGCTCTAAGCAGCGAATCTGTCCAGCGAAACTGTCAGAAGTGCTGCCAAGCGAAACTGGCAGCGAAATTGCCAGCGAAACTGGCAGCGAAACTGCTAGCGAAACTGTGGGTGAAATTATGAAGAAAATGATGTTTTTGTGTATTAACTTTCGTGCAGCTAGAGCATTCGGACCATAGCTTAAGTAACTTAGGAATTAAGCTATTTGCTAAGTTCAGGTGAGTTCTAGATCCCCTTATTTAAACGTTTTTCCATGTTTTTTGGGGCTATTATGCATAGTAAACATAAAGTTTTCAAGATAAGGATTTCAAGGTGTTTTAACAAGAAAATACATTTTTCCTAAAGTAAAATGTGACACTTAAATAGCTCAAAATAATTTTCGGGCGCGCTGACCTGGCAGCCCGACCCCAGCCAGGGGCGTTGCCCCTTGGACCCCACTAGGGGCTGCTGCCCCTAGGACCCCGCTGTCAGGGGCTGCCGCCCCCGAACCCCCCGCTGTCCCGCGGAGGGTCGGTTACGTGTTATGATGACTAGTACTTGGTATGTTGTGTACTTAATCAGCTAAGTATTATATATATATTAAGTGAAAAATGATAATAATGAGAAGTGGAACTTAATGAATGTTACCCCCGGGCCCATATGATGATGAAAAGTCTTGCAAGCACTATGATAGACTTCACTTATGTGAGTCTGATGTACGACGATGGATCCGTATTCATGAGCGGGCTATGTGCCTAGCAGTGTGGATCAACTGTCGGGGGAAGCTACCATGAAGATGTGTACCGACGGGGATCGATCAACCGTCAGGGGTAGCGACCATGGATAACGTGTACCGACGGGGATTGACATTCGTTGTCAATCAACATGGAGATCTTGCTTTGTGCAATCTCGCCTATGATGAAGTGAAATGTAATGAAAGAATGAAAGATAATGAACGTGCCTAATGTGATGCAAGTAACGTTTGAAGTATGATGTTTGCGTGTTCATTATATGAAGGATAAAAGATTATATTTTCTTATTTATATAAAACTAGAACTCACTCAGCGTAGCTGACCTTTTATGCATAATAGTGGACAGGTAAGCGCTGAGGCTGAGGATGGCACCACGAAGTTGCTTGGGGAGAAATATGGATGGCATTCCTATTAATGAAGTCTTTATTGTAACTAATGAACAAGGAATATGTTTTGTTTACCTTTAAAGGACAAATGTATGAGTACAATGGGGTTTCTAAGTCTTTAACGAATGTTTAATTATTTTCCGCTGCAATGTTTTGTTATTAAACTGATTTTGTGCTATGGTTAACCAACTGTGAGGTTTCCCGGAACGGGGCCTTACAGTTTGGCGGTGAAATGGTGGTGAAACGGTGGTAAAATGGCGACGGTGAAAGGGTGGATGTGGTGGTGAAAGATGGTGGATGTGGTGGTGAAATAGGGAAATGGTGAGATGGGGACAGTTGAAGGAGAAACCAGAAACCAAACGGTGACGGTTTGGCCAAACCGTCACCTTTTAGTGTAACGGCAAGTGATGTAATCGAGGAGAAATCAGAGATGAAATGAGTGAAGTGTGACGGTCTGGCCAAACAGTCACACCTTCGGATAGGGCAGGTGCGCTAATTGAGGAGAAATCAGATTCAAAAAATATCTAAAGAGGTCACGGCGTGGCCTCCACGTGACCTTTTGTTCCATATTAATATTTTTAGTATTATTATTGTTATTATTGTTATTATTATTATTATTATTATTATTATTATTATTATTATTATTATTATTCATTATTATTATTATTATTATTATTATTTATCATTATTATTATTATATTTTTTTATATTAGAGTATATTCTTATTATTATTATTGTTGTTGTTGTTATTATTATTATTATTATTTGTTCTTTTTGTTTAATAAAAATATAAATATATTATTATTATTATTAGTATCAACTTTAAAATTATTACTATTAAATTTTTATTTATATTAGAGTATATTATTATTATTATTATTATTATTATTATTATTATTATTATTATTATTATTATTATTATTATTATTATTATTATCATCATCAATATTATTATTATCATTGTTAGAGTTTATTATGTATGCTTGAACATAGGTTTACGAAATATAAGATGTGTATATGTTGATGTGTTCACGATAAGATTGTTTAGGTTATCATTAAAATGTCACGGTTTGTACACGTACGCATGTTTGTATGTACGTCTACGAAGAGTATTTGTTCTTATTGTCTATATATGTTGATGTGTGTGCATGTTCATGAAAAAAATATCCGTTTTGATATACCTAATTGATCATAAACGGTTAAGATATGAGTTTGGGGAAACCTAAAAGGTCACGCTTAGGCCTCCCCGTAACCTTTCGCCCATATAAACTCTCACAGTAAGGTCACAAGGTGACCCCTTTTCTCAAGAAACTATGACAGCTTCATTCAACAACGCCACAAGTCATCAAATTTCTCATCGTAGTCGGGTTCAGGCGGCGCGATGTACGCTAGCTCGAAATCAAGCTTCCTCCAGTGTGGATCTACCGCATCGAGTGGAATACTTGTGACTGGATTTAAAGGTTAAATTATTAGTAAAAATATGCAATCGTGTGACAATAGTAAAAAAATGTATTAAGAAAAATATAACCTTCTCGGATGTATATCTCCAAACGACAAGCACATGGCAAGCCCATGGACGTGGACAACTGGTGTCCATATGAACCCCCAGACTCCTGAATCATTTTCATTTTCATCAACTCTTATTCAAGGAGGCTAAGGCAAAAAGGGATACTTTATAATGCAATTTTGAAAACAATAGCAGTCGATGGTCTTTTTTAATCTTCACACAGGACACCTCGAATGATTTACAAATTTCAATCTCCTGGCCTCGCACGAGGTCACAAACATATCCGACAAGTGTGTGCAACGTATTATTGGTCCCTGTGAGGTAACTCTTGAAGTTGGTATGTTGGCCCTCAACCCTATTAGTTGTAAATTCACCAAAGTTAAGGCGGTCGTACATCCAACAAGTAATAACTTTCTCTTGTATGGCACCAACCAATTATTCCAAATATATTCCCATACCTCTGAATGAAATAACAAATTTTATAAAATAACAAATAAATTATTAGAGTAACAATAACTATGAAATTCTTACCATGTTTACCATCTTCATTTAACTTTTCTTCCATCTTCGTGCAATTGTAATCGTACAATGCCTCTGTAGGAGACGAACACAAGGTCTTCCACCAATATGGAAAATCCTTCCACATGCCGGTTTTGAAAATGATATTCCAACGTCTTTTGATATTCTCCCTATCGTGCCACCTGTATAGGTTTTTAGTAGCACTCGGGAACACTGTGTCACACGCGCTCATCAGGGCCAAGTCCCTGTCTGTGACAATAACGCGGGGCTCCACACACCCATCGAGCATATCTCTGATCTGCTCCAAGACCCATGTGAAGTTGTCCTGCCGTTCCCTCAATATAAATGCATGCGCAATACAAAACGACTTCGACGTCGACGTAACGCCAATAACCTGAACAAACGGAATGTTGTACATGTTGGTCTTGTACGTCGTGTCTATCAACATCACGTGCGGGAATGCACGCCACATTTTATACGAAGTAGGATGACAAAAGAAAACATCTTCCACGGCCTTAGTAGCTGCATTCTTTCATGTTTCATACACGAAGTCTTTATATTATAGCAGGTTTTCAAGTTCCTGCATTGGTTCCATGCCTTTCCCCCCTCAGCCCTAAACTTCGATGTAAGATTTTATATGTCCTGAACAACACAGACGCTGTTGGGAAAGTTCTCCCTTACGGCTGAATGGATTGTCGTGGCCGCACGTGCTGCCTGTGTGACTTATCGACAAGATCAGTTTCTTCGGCGGTCATCTTCCTAAGATGCGCGTGGCCCTCCTCGTGCATAACAGGATCATGGTTGTGCGTCTCGTTTCTCACCTCTAACATCCAGCTGTCACTTTTTCCTACGTACTTCCCTACGAATTTAAAGTGACATCCTTTCTTTATGTTCCCAGTACGCCTACTTGTGCCAGTGAATTTAGGTTCACCACTACGATTGCATAATAGTTTCACATCCTTTTTTCTTGACTGTCCCACCACAATGACGCACCCATGCTCGCGTCCTCTCATTTTAGCCCACTTCTCTAAGTCCTCACGAGAATCAAAATACTGAAAAAATTATAAAGCTACACATAAAAAACAATATATAAAACAAATAAAAAAATAAAATAAACAAAAGAATAAAAACTCTTGGTACTTTATCGGTTTTATAAGAAACAGTAGCCTTTCTTATCCGATCCTCATCCCCATCATGCTCGGCGGTGTCCCCATGGTTTTCTTTGAGGTGAACCGAACCGTCACTCTCATCTGTGTCATTCCCATTAAAAGTATCTGACACATGTGTAATTTCTAGTTCTGACTGGTACGGGGGATGTCCGTAAAAAGTTGTACGCCTCTTCAGCAAATGTGTTCGACGGGTTGGTTTCCTCCTCCCCCCACGGGGGTGACTCTCGTATACGTAATATTCCTAAAAAGATAATGGTTAGATATTTCAAATAAGAAGTTATAATAAAACAGATACTACTTTAACCTGGTTCGAATCTTCGATATGTGGCTCCTCATTCAAATCTGGAAGCTTTGGCTTTTGATAATGATCTCCCGAACTCGACATTGTTTTCGATTAAGGTGCTTTTGGAACGACGAAGGCTATTTATGTTGAAAATCAGAAGGATGTTTTTGTTGAAAAAAATGAAGATATTAATACTTCAAAAAATTGAAAAACGGTAATGATTGTTGAATGAAATTGTGAGGTTATTTATTGTGAATATCTGGGCGCCAAACCGTCACGGTTAGGCCAAACTGTTACGGTTCGAAGTAGGTGACACGCGAATCCGGGGCCTTTTGTCAGAGTACCTCGTACCGTAAAGGTGTACATGGTACCCTAAAGGTCACGGTTAGGGCAAACCGTGACGGTTTGGTGACTGGTTTTCACTTTATCTGTGTTCTTTTGTCGTTTTATTGTCACGTGGTGTCAGATGACTGACACAGAAACCGTGACCGCAAGCCCTTTGCGGTCACGGTTAGGTTGCACAACGTGACCTTTTGCCCTAATCTTGACCTTTAAGTCCGGCCTACCCCTAAAAACCCTTACGATGTTCCTATTAGGACCCAAAACAAATAAATGAGAAAAGTCAAAAAATATAGACGTTGTGTCCCTTAATAGTTTGGCTCAGACAATTAATCATTTTTATATATAAAAATGGTAAATAAAATTGACAGAAAAGGACAAACAACGTAAACAGTAGTTGGTATATAAAAATAGTAAATAAAATTGGCAGAAAAAAACAAACGTAAAGAAGGTGTGGAAGGGGCGGTTTCGAAACAGTTGATAGGAGAAGTACGCTATGGATCAAGTGGTACATTATTGTAGACAAAACTTGCAATTGTGGTGGGTTTTCGGTAATCGAGCCGGTGTAAGAGCTAGAGGTAGTCGGTTAAACCCGCCCGCTGTGCGGGTCACGTTCGTTCGATATCGATTTAGATCGTTATGACGCATTATAAACGAAAAGGAAAAAAATATATTTCAAAATTTTTTAAAAGACATTTGGTTAAATTTTACTTTAGATAATATGGGGGCATAAATATTTTTTGGATTTTGATGTACTCGCTAAAGCTAATAAAAGAGAAAACTCAAAAAATATAGTTGTGGTGTACGCAAAAAGATATCAAAACGTGTTCCTTTTATTGTTTACTTTATTATGTATCGTTAGCAAACAAAAGATAAAAGCTAAAATTATAATGTTTTTGGTTGATTGGTTGGTTAAATATGTAAGTTATATAAAATAAAATAAAAAGAATGAGAAACAAGAAAAAAGTAGTTTCATTTAAACAATAATTATATATACGACTTTTTATCTAACTGGTTTCCAAATAAAATTTATGTGAAAACGTAGACCAACTGAAAACATACATAAGAATTAGCACGACCATGTATTATGTTTGACCCAACTCATTTCCGAAAAGATATATAATTTATGTCAAACATAGATCAACTGAAAACGCACGTAAAAATAAACACAAAAACGTATTATATTTGATTCAACTCGTTTCCAGGAAAAACAAAACGTAAATCAACTTGTATATATACTAACACTAATATAAAAATAAACACGTAAAACTCATTACAAAGTTTTTAGAAAGTTAAGGGATCGTAAAACTCATTACAACGCGCGTTGCGGCGCGCTAAACAGCTGAAAATAAAGTTTAAAATGTTGTAAGGTTGCGTGTTAAAACGGTGACACCAATGTGGTTTAGTAGGTAAAGAAAAGTGTAAGAAGTTATAACAACTTGATTCTGAAAATCAAAACATTGATAAAACACACGTCGCAGTTGTGCCTCAGAAACGAAGGAAAAGTTGCGTCATTATAGAATTGAGCACTACAAAACCCGAAAGTGTATTTTAAAAAATTAGTTTAAATTGGTTTTGAATAAAACTAATGTTGTAACGTAGATCAGCTCGTTTTTATCAAAACATGAACAGACTGGGTTTTGAATAAATTTGATATCGAAACGCATATCAATAAGCAACTTTCGATGGTATATTCGAACGTATGAAAAAGATACGTAAAATAACTTATATGAAAACGTATTTAAAAAAATATCATGTTCGTAAGAGTATGTTCGAAAATGTTGAGAAACAAAAATAATAAATTCGTATAAACTCAACAAGCAAAATTTAAGATACATTTTTCAGCAAATTAATTTTAGAGTAAATTACCATTTACATCCCTAATGTTTGTTCATTTTAACCACTTGCATCCCTGCGGCTTCAAATTATCAATGACCCCCTAACGTTTCATTTTTATATTCATTTGTATCCAAACCCTAACACCCAATGTTTTCAGAACCGGATCGGACGTCGAACCGGACGCCTTACTGGTTTGGTGGTCGGACCGGTCGGACCGGTTGGACCGGATTTAACTATATTTTAATTATATTTATATATGTAATTAAATATAAGTAATTTATATATGATTTATATATGTATTTTATAGTTATATATAAAACTTAAGTATATTTGGGTGTGTGTGAATGTATGTTTAAGATTATGGTAAATATTTTGTCCCACATTGGTGTGGGGACAAAGTGAGGTTTGGTTTATAAATAATTGTTTTATCACTCTAGTGTATCTTTATGACATACTTTGCCACAAGTACTACCCGCGCGCAGGGGGATGCAAAAATGGGGCAAAATGTTGGATTTCCAGCGAACTCGTGTGTGCCCGCACGTGTCGCGGACACGAATGCAGCTTCAAAAACCCAGGCCCGTGCGAGCCTGTTTTTTGAATTCGGTTTTACTTTTTGATCTAACACACTAATTTATAGTTCAGCACCCCATTTTTATTCAAAAAAATAAAAAAAAAAAAATTTAGAAAACCGGTCCGGTTCCCTGGTCCGACCACCGACTCGGGTACAACCGGCCGGTTCGACCCACACAAAACGATCCATGCACGACCGGACCGGCCACCAAGCCGATCCCCGGTTCGACCGGTCGGACCAGCCGGTCCGATCCGGCCGTGAAAACACTGCTAACACCGTCAAAATCGGACCGGTGGACCGGAAGATGATACTTGGGGCTTGAATAGGTCAAATCAATACCTTCGAAACCATATCGGTGAGTGATACGAGATTGCACGAACGATAATTAAGGCATGAATTTGTGGAATAAGTAGGTGTGGTGTAACCACTAGAGAATTGAAGAAGTGATTTGGTGAACTAATGAAGATGGTAAATCTGATGATGATTATGATGAAGATGATGATGATGAAGGATCAAACGCGGTTGCAAAACGTCGGAAATCCACCGGAGAGAGAAAATGGTGTTAGTTGGTTTGACAGGGGGTATGGTGGTGGGGATGTGGCTGTGGTGAGGGATGGTTGTGGTGAGGGATGGTTGTGGTGATGGGGGCTTAAAGTCAGAGGAGCCGGTGGTGGACTTGCAGGTAGTGGCGATGCGACGGGAAGAGAAGTTGCGGGTGGCATGTTGCGACTAGAATAAGGGTGGCTGATGGTGGTGATGTGATGGGAGGAGGGGTGGCTAGCGGTGGTGATGCGACGGGGGAGAAGTGGATGGTGGTGGTGAAGCGACGGGAGAAGGGGTGGCGACGGGTGGTGGTGTGGTGGCCGGTGGAGGAGAGGTGGTGATTGGTAGTGGTGGTGAATGAAGAAAAAGATGTGGTGATGTGCAAATGGCGGTGGAGAGGGAGATGGGGAGAGAGTGTGAGAGAATGTGTTGGTAAATGAAGAAGATTATGTTGTTGGATTGGTTTAAAATTTTTTTAGAGTAAATTCACGTTTTGGTCCCTGTGTTTTAACCATTTTAACCATTTCGGTCCAAAAAAGAATCTTTGATCATATCATGCCCTGTGGTTTCATTTTTGTAACGGTTTTGGTCCCTGACACTAACTCTGTTAGTTTTTTTGGTTAAATCTAAGGGTATTTTGGTCCTTTTACACCTAAAATCAAATTAATAAAATAAAATAAGTTATAATAAAATAAAAACCCTAAACTCTACCATCCTCCACTTATTGTTCCACTCATCCCCCTCCCCCTCAACTCCCACCGCACCACCACCACCACCACCACCGGAAATCCATCTCCACCGCTATCGTGATCCGGCGACTCACAAGACGAGGTGGGGTGAAGCGAATCAGTGGGCTGATTTATGAAGAGACGAGAGGGGTGTTGAAGATCTTTCTTGAGAATGTTATTCGTGATGCGGTGACGTATACGGAACATGCTCGTCGGAAAACTGTTACGGCGATGGATGTTGTTTATGCGTTGAAGCGACATGGGCGTACGCTTTATGGATTTGGGGGTTAAGTGAGGTTAGTGGGTTCTAGGGTTCTTGATTCTGATGGGTGTTGCTTAGTTAGTGTTATTGTTCATAGGTTGATTTGGATTTGTGTTACTTGTAATCAGTGTTCTTATAATACGATACCAACAATTGATTTTGCGTTTTATGTTTCTTGAATGTTCATATTTTTAAGCAATTATGGAGATTTAGTCTTTAATTTCAAATTGTTGTAGGATAAATTGATGTAATACTCATTGGGTTCTATTAGTAGTGTTAAAATATCAGTATTAAGGTTCTAATATGCTTGTGTAGGAGCATTGATTATTCGGGTTGTATTACGTTCTGTGTTAGAACACTATAGGGATGATGGCGGCGGAGATGGGTTTCCGGTGGTGGTGGTGGTGGTGGTACGGTGGGAGTTGAGGGTGAGGGGGATGAGAGGAATGATGAGTGGAGGAGGGTAGAGTTTAGGGTTTTTATTTTATTATAATTTATTTTATTTTATTAATTTGATTTTAGGTGTAAAAGAACCAAAATACCCTTAGATTTAACCAAAAAAACTAACAGAGTTAGTATCAGGGACCAAAATAGTTACAAAAATAAAACCAAGAGGCATGATATGATCAAAGATTTCTTTTTAAACTGAAATGGTTAAAATGATTAAACCACAGGGACCAAAACCGAAATTTGCTTTTATTTATATTTATTAGGGGTAGTTTAGTCTTTTTGCTAATAATTTTAACAGAAAAACTAACAGTGTTAGTCATTTGAACTCAAATGGAGATAAAAATGAAACGACGGAGACTCACATGGAGATAAATTAAAAGGTTAGGGGTATATGACAATTTTGAAACAACAGAGATGCAAATGGTTAAAATGAGAAAACGTTAAGGATGAAAATAGTAATTTACTCTTGATTTTATAAAATAATAATTCAATGGATATAATATGGAAAAATTTATGTTTAATATTGATGGTTCACAAATCAATGGGGAACAGTGGCCTTTAAAAAAATTCAAATGTTTTGCAAAACAAAGATGAACTGGATTTTAAGCGAGAGAAGAGACTCGAATCGGGATGACATATTAGAGCATTCACAATTCATCCATCATTTTTAAACTTACAATTAAATTAAAAACCATTATTTTTTCTCTTTCCTTTCTATTAAATAGTATTTTTTTCATACATTTATCATTAGCTTTTCTCTATTATCTACTCACAACCAATTTAAAAAATATTAAAAATTTTATGAGGGTTCAACCGTGTTTTCACTAATATGAGAAAACAACATACAACTCCATAAATTCTCCATCTCATTCACTCACAACCACTTACAACCATCCTTAATAATATAGGATACTCACTCACATAAAAATATGGAACGGGCCGTGAATGCTATCATGTAGAGAGCGATGAGCGATGTAACCAATTGTCTTGTGTATAAACATCACAAAGTCCAGAAAATTAAAACCAAAAAGAAACGTCAAGCCTCACTGTGTGGACCACTAACATGCTGCAATGTGAACCAATAAGATCCAAGCATTGTAGACAACAATCTTGTAAGTAATTGTTATAGTATAAATAAATATAAGAGTAAATTACATTTTTCGTCCTTTGAGTTTATAGCAAATTTCAAGTTTCGTCCTTAAACTAAATAAATTACAATAAACGTCCTTTACATTTAAGAAAGATTGCACGTTTCGTCCTTTACTATAACGGACGTTAATTTTATCCGTTAAGTCAGGTCATGTGCCTTGCACATGAGGGTATTTTGGTACTTTTACCTTACCCCATCCCACCTCACCCTCAACTCTTACACACAAACACACACGCTCTCTCTAACCCATCGAGAACAGCTTCGGAGCATCTCAAACGGGGCACTTGCCGGAATTTCAACTCCGATCAAAGCCCAAAACCATTTTCATCGATCTCACCCACTGGAATTGTTACTTTATTGTCTCCGACGTCGTCTTGTTCGCCTCAATTGCAGCAAACCCACCGGAGACGTGGTGGTTCCGGCAAGTGGAGTCGCCAGAGCGACGGTAGTGGTGGTGGTGCGAACACCAGCTCCGGCACCCCCTCTCGACGTACTCTGTCGCCCCTGTGTCAATGATTGAGCCGGCGAGATTTCCGGCGGATGTGGCTTCATTGCCGACCGTTGCTCCGGCAAATGTGAACAGCGGTGGAGCACCGGCAGGCGACAGTAGGTGGTGTTGTCCGGCGGTAATGAGGATTTGGGTGCTCTTGCGATGTTGGAAGATAGTGTGAAAAGGTTAAAGACGCCAAAACAAGATATGCAAATCGAGGGAGTGTTGGGCGTGATGGAGGGGGTGGAAATTGGATCTTTTCTTCAGCGAAATCAATGGTTTGATTCACGATCATTCAGGTGTTGAACATTGGAAAAAATGAGTTGAATTTGGATAGTGAAGATACAATGCCCAAATTGAAAAATGTTGCAAATAAGAAGATAGATGTGGTTGAAGCTAAGGCTAGTGTGACTATCCATCTTTTTTCAAAGTGAAGGTGTTTGATTTCTTTGAGTTTCATCATCTTTTTGACTTTTGTACTCTGATTCACATGGTGTTCTTCAAGATTTCTACTCTGATAAAGTGGGGGCGGTGGCGGGGACGGTGGTAGATGATGATAGGGGTGGTGGTGATGATGGGGGTGAAGGTGGTGGTGGTGGTGGGTGGTTGATGGTGGATGGGGAAGATGATGATGATCTGGATTAAGTGGGTTAGGTTTATTTTATTGTTTTAATATTCATATGAGTCAAAATGACTAAATTGACCTCATGTGCAAGGCACATGATTTAACTGATGAATTAACATCCGTTAGAGGAAAGGACGAAACGTGCAAACTCTTTTAAACGTAAAGGATGTTTACTGTAATTTTCTTAGTTTAACAATAAAACCTGAAATTTACTATATGTCTAAAGGACGAAAAGTGTGGTTTACTCTAAATATAATGTACAACTCTTTATGTTAAATGTATAAGTGTAAGTTATGTACAACTCTTTATGTGCAAAGTGAAAATGAAGATGCACAAAATCATTTAATTTTTTTTTTGATATTATAATTTTTTATCATTTTTTTATTTTTTTATAATTTTTAAAATATAACACTTCATAAAATTTGAAATACATTATTGCAATGCATGTATTTTTATCTACTTTTCAAACTAAAGTTTATATCAACTTGGACTTAAAAATATATAAGTCGTTCCCAACTTGGACTTATAGCATTCACACTAACTTCCTCATCCTCATCCCCAGGGGCGGAGACAAGCATTGAGGAGTGGGGTCAAGTGACCCCAGTAAGTGTTTTGTTTTCATATGACGTTTGTGTGTTAAAATTTTGAATGACTGTCATATATTAATATAAGTGATCGCATGAAAATTCCAATAGTTGTTTAATTGATTCAGTGGCATATCTCAACAAGAATTACTTAACATTATTCACATTATTCAACAACTCGTGTTCGAATCTAATGCTCATGTTTATTCTTTCCAGCTATCTTTTTTCTAAATCTCTTTATCCATGGGCTCATCTTTACATTTATATTTTTACATCTCATACGTTTGTGATTAAATAGTTATCAGTCATGTGATTTCTTTTGTATCTTTTGCCTTTCGAAGTTAGGGGTTGTTTGACAGTCTCTTAATCAGCCTGTTAATGGTTCAGATGTCTGAATAATTCAGCACTTAATGGTTCAGCCTGTTTGTTTCGCGAGCAAATATCTAAATGGTTTAGACATTTGTCTCTGAATGGTTAAACATTATACTAATGATGAATGGTTAAAAGGTCTAATATTGAATGGTTAAGAGGTCTAATGCTGAATGGTTAATACCTCTTATCTAAATTGGTCAGACATTTGTCTTTGAATAGTTAAGCAATATACTAGCTCTTAATAGTTCAGACCTCTTAGGTGGTGTTTTTTTTAGTCTGCGCCAAAAAGAGGCGGCAGATGCTTGAGGTCTGCAGAGTGTTTGTTTTTTTGAAGACGTTTCATTAAAAAATGTTTGCGTGACCTTTTCTTGGAGAAGAGGTGGAACAATGTCTTCACACCTCTTCTAACCTCTTCACAGTTCATTTCAACCCTAAACTACTTCTCTTCCCCAAATACCCACACCTCACGCCATAGCTTCATCTTCCGTCAACGGATTCGTAACAATCTTCAAAACCTCAAACATCCCCTCAGATTCAGGTCGGTGACGATGAGAGGGACCCAATACGAACACCCGGGGACAAACGGAAGCCAATCGGGAGCCGACTGCCTCATGATGATGTTGTGGATGACGTCTTCAAGCTTTCTTAACCCTAAAACCTCCACCTCTCCTTCTGATTCAACCTCCACTTCGATCAATTGCGCTTTTCCCGATCGGATAGAGAAGCGATTCGACTGAAAGATCCCTAATTTGAACGTTTCTAGAGGATTCAATGATGATGATGATGTTGTTCGAATTAGGGTTTGAGAGAGGAAACGAGCCATGGGTTTCATAAATTTTCCAATGCGTTTGAAATGAAATTTCGTTTTCTTAAAAAAGCAAAAGGATATTTGATAGATGTAGAAGGAGGTGTATTTAGCGCGTGACAGTTTATTTAAATTTCTGTTTATTTTAACTTTTTATTAATTTCAGTTTATTTCAGCAGTCTGCAGACGTTACAAAACAAACAGTCTTCTTAATACAGGCTGCAGAGGTTTGGTCCATCTCTTCTCCTACAGATGTCTGCAGATGTGGTCTGCAGACTGCAGACGTTTTACCTCTTCAGAAACAAACAACACCTTAATGGTTCAGACCTCTTATTGGTTCAGCACTTAATCATTCAGATATTACCACCTTTAATGTTTAACTGGTGCATGATTGAACTAACTAAGATAATTATATAAATTTGTTATTTTGGTGCTGAACTGAATAAAATTATATTTATATAAATTATGTTTGTGGTTTTTATAAAACATTCTATAGTTTTAATGTTTTGTATATTACATCATGTAGATATCTACTTAACTAACTATTTTAGAATATAAATATTTAAAGTCATAAATCAATTAAAATTATTGCTAATATAATCTAGGTATCACATTGATTCAAAGCTCAAAATAATCAGTGAAGTCGTCTTTAAAATCATCCAACATATTAAAACCACCTTCATGTAACATGTGACCCAACGTACCGAAAAGTCTATAGTCGGGTGCCACATCCAAGCACCGAATATTAGTGACCCGATTGAAAAACATTTCTGGCTCCGCCACTACTCATCCCCATATTTACATTAAAAACACTATCCTTTTACCCTCTCTTTCAATTAAATAATACTTTTTTTCATATTTTTATCATTATTTTTTCTTTTTTCTCCACTCACAATCACTTTTAAAAATATTAAAAAAATTATGAAAGTTAGTATTATGTCTCCTTAAATATAAAGAATCACATAAATTTTCTCTCACCCTTACACTCACATAAAAGCTCTTCGAGAGAAAAACACCAAGTCCAATATGGGGTAGGCGTTGACTACCTTTTCAAGTTGGATGGGATATCATCTTTTTCGTCTCACTCAATTCATTCATGGCTTTCAAAATACAAATGGTTGTTCTAAAGGAACTTTTACCAGGAGGCCCGTCTTCTTCATCCACTAATAATCATACTTACGTATATGATGTATTTTTAAGTTTTAGAGGTATAGTTTCACTGATCACCTCTATAACGCTCTTTTGGATGCTGGTATCATCACGTTTTTGGATGATGAAGAGATTGAAATCGGAGAATCACTGAGACCAAAACTTGAGAGTGTGATTAAATCATCCAGGCTTCTGTCATTGTCTTGTCTAAGTATTATGATGCTTCCTAGATGAATTGGTGCTAATCATTAGCCAAATATGTTTTCTCGTTATATTGTGGTAAACTGATCAACAAAAGCAGCTTTATTGAAGGTATCGATACAAGAAATAAGGAAAACTATAATGGATTGCTTGAATACAACGCAACTTAATTCATGGAGACATTTCAAAGAAAGAAATCCCATTACAAGTTAATGATGTCTTAGTGTACACTTTTATTATGATTAAGAAGGCACTAGCCCGTAAAAGGGTGTTTATAGTGCTTGATGATATTCATAGTGTCGACCAGTTGGACGCTTTACTTGGAACGAAAGGTTTATATCCGGGGAGTAAAATCTTAATAACAAAAGGATGCATCTTTTACAGAAAAATTTGCATTTTTCAACCCACAAGTTCAACCCAAGCATAAGAAGGTCTCATTGAATGACTTAGGTTACTTTGAATCACTAGAGCTTTATGCATTCAAGAGCCAACAACCCAAATAAAAGCTAGTGAACTATTGTGAAGGGCATCCATTGGCTCTTCAAGTTCTGGGTAGGTCCCTACAAAGACAAGATGTAGCATAACAGGCTAAAGAAAGAACCTCATTCCTGTATAAAACAGGTACTGAAGATGAGCATCGACTCTTTGCCATCCAGAAATAATAAGGACTTATATTTAATCATATTGTCTGTTTTTTTTAGGGTTCCTTTATTTAGACACCCCACAATTTTAAATCAACACCCCTGTACCCTATACGTTGCGTATGGGTCCATACGCGGCGTATAGGGTACATTCTTGATTTAACGTTTTATACCCTATACGTTGCGTATGGCTCCATACGCGGCGTATAGGGTACATTGTTGATTTGACGTTTTATACCCTATACTCGGTGTATAGGACCATACGCAGCGTATAGGGTTTGACATTTTATACCCATACGTGACTTATGACCCATACGTGGAGGAGCTATACGCCGCGTATGGCCCCATACGCGACGTATAGCTTATATATTTATTTTTTTTAATTTTTTGAGTTTTAATATATATATGTAATTTTTTTAATTTTTGAGTTTTTATTTTAATATACATAATTTAAATTAAAATTATTAACAATATAATACGAATACAATAATAAAATTAGAATAAAAATATATAATTCGCATATTACAAATTATGAATTAAAATAAATTTATATAAGCTGGGGTTTCTCGGTTATTCTCTATTATTGCGTTGTATTCCGAGATACGAATCCTATACATAATCTCCCATTCTGCAGCACGTACGCTTCGGTTAAGAATCCAAAGATTACTTAATGTTGGCATCGGATAATCTCCTTCTAGCTTAACGTGGACGAAATGATTATTGTTGACATGAACGATCGACACGACATGATGAGGCATAACAGTTTTCGGATCAGCCCATAATGGAAAAAATGTTTGACAACCATTATTGCTTAGTAAATGAAGAATAACCCCAAACTTTTGAGCAACCACTAATCCCGTATACGGCATTATCATCAATGTTCTTCTGGTGCAGGTTTCACACTTTGCCAATCGATGGTGTGACGTAATTCGTTATACTGTCCGGGGTACAAAGTATCGAAAACTTCTCTGTACTCCAATTCATGTCTGTCCAACTCTTCTAAAAGCTGTGTCCGCATATACATCCACTTATTTTCGTCAAACCCTAAGCCTAAAGCTATTGATCGAAAACCACATTTCCATCGGGTCGAACATCTCGTATACGTGAAATATACTGATGAAAGATTGACGGAATCCAATGTTTTAACCTGTTTATATTGTTTAATTGGTGATCTCCGATAATCGAAGAAAACTCATTAGTACCCCGTGATACTTTAGATGATGTTGAACGACTACGTTGCATGGCAGGCTTCTGGGGCTTTACGGCTGAACTTGTTCTTCCGGAAATGTGAGACGCAATAAACGAGCTATGTCTCGGCATGTCGCACGTACTTTGTTGAGTGTCATACTTTTGTTGTTGAACCTTTAACGTTGGACGACCGCTAATATCTGTTTGAACAACAGGCGCTTTTTTGTTATTTTCCATGGATACACAGTTTTTTTTATTTTTTCCACCAAACTAAATTTTACAGCTGCGGGTTGTGTCATTATTTGTTGTTTCACCCGTTCCATTTCTTCTTCAACATCAACTTTTTCATCCACCGTATATGATGGCTTAATGTTATCAAGCTTCATCCAAAATACGTCAATTGCATCTAATGGAATTTTAGTGCCTGCATTATAAAGTATAAATTAATATATAATTTGTCCCTTTAATAGAAAAATGATAATGATGGAGCGGCTATTACCAGAATGTTCATATTTTTCCAGCCGACAAGCACAAGACAAGCCACAACTAGTGAAAAGATGACAACCACATGTTGCATTTGCAGAGCGCATCACATGCAATTTAGTGTTTTCGGAAACTAATAAATCAAGAGCTATGTGTGAAACCTTACCTCTTAAGTAATCAAATAGCGGAAGTTTATGATGATTCATGCTTTTAATTTTGCTTGTCTCAAAGCTTTCTTTTAAATTTACCTCTTGTGCGTTCACCAATTGATCTACAAACTCCACAAGTCTATCCAGTGAGCTATTTGTTGATTTAAGATATCTTTTTAAGTTTGCATGTTGACTCTCCACCCTATTTGTTGTGCGTTGGCCAAAATTACGGTTTGAGTTAGTCCAGGCTGATACAAACATTTCTTTGTAACTCTCTAACCAGTTTCTGTTTATATATGACAATACCTCTGAAAATATAATAAAACATAATTAAATTATATATTGAAATATAATAAAACATAATTAAAATATAATAAAAACTTACTTTCTCGATTCACTTCAACTAGTCGTTCGTAAAGAAGGTTATAGTTATACTCGTAAATCTCCGCCGTGGGAGACTCACACAAACGTGCCCATGCATATTTAAATTTTCTCCAGTCATCTTTTGTAAAACTTGCTTTACAGTGTTTCACGATATTTTCATCAATATGCCACCTGCATAAACACTTTGAAGCATTCGGAAACACTTTAACACATGCGTTCATTAAAGCGAGATCTCTGTCTGTTATTATGACGCGCGGCTCCATACACTTGCTTAACGTATCTTTCAATCTATTAAGCACCCATTCAAAATTATCTTCCCGTTCTTTGCTAATAAACGCATAAGCAACACAAAATGTCTTGTGTGTGGAGGTCACACCAACAATCTGAACAAACGGAAGTTTGTACATGTTTGTTTTATATGTAGCGTCTATCATCAGCACGTGCGGAAATGCACGCCAAGTGTCGTATGATTTAGGATGACCAAAAAAATATATCTTCTACGACATTAGTATCGGGATCTTCTCGGGTGTAATAAACGTACCTTTTAATAGATAAAGGAAGGAAAATGATGTTGTTAAGTGAGGATACAAATACAAGTTAGGCTTCATTTTAATTAAGTCTATTGAAAAAAAAACCTCGGGTGTAATAAACGTACCTTTTAATAGATAAAAGGTATTCTAAGACTTGCATTGGTGTTTCACCGACTTTTCTTTCACTTCTTATCTTATATTGAGCGTTGTATACGTCTCTGGTTATTGATGCGTTATTAGGATTTTGCTTTTTAATAGCTGATAAGATGCTACGAGGCTCCATGTTCTGATCAGTAAGCTGCTCCACCAAATTGTATTCGTTTTGAGAAAACCTTCTTACAAAGGATGCCCCTCCATATGTTGAGCAGGATCATGGTTATGTTCGTCACTTCGCACCTCTAATTTCCACGAACGACGTTTGTTGTCGTATATCCCAACTAATTAAAAGGACATCCGATTTTTTTGCTACCAGATCGTCTAACTGTTGCTTTACTTTTGTGTTCGCCAGCACGATCACAGATAAGCCATACCTTTACGACCTGACCTTCTTTTTTCTTTGATCTTCGTGTAATAATAACGTAACCATTATCACGTCCTCTATTAACAGCCCAACAGACTAGCTCATCGAGAGATAAAAAATTTTGAGATGTTTCAAACGATACTTTTGTCGTTTGTTTTTCATCACTCGAGAGTATATTATTTTGTTGCGTGTCGTAAGTTGACTCTCGGCAAAACTCAACCTCATCATCGGGAACATACGATTGGTTTAAATCTGGCAGTCCTGTCTCGTAAGCAGATTGAACGTACGCATCATCTTGATTACTATCCACCACGAACGAATATTCATTTGAATATTCATTTGAATATTCACCAAACAAATAGTTACCGTCCCAAAACGACATACCGAACGAATAAAAAGTGTGATATTTGAGAGAGAAATACGTTTGGGATTTACAGGGATCGAAAGCATATCGAAAGTGTTATCGAAATCGTTGTTATATAGGTGAAAACGAATCTTGGGTCCTGTCATATCGAAATTATTTATACGTGGCGTATGGGGCCATACGCCACGTATAGGCTGTCGTATGACCCCTATACGCCGCGTATAGGACTATACGCCACGTATAGGCTTGCCACGTCTTCCACGTATGGCACCTATACGCTGCGTATATTCGTACATGGTACAAAAACGCTTTATAGGACGTCTGACAACTATACATAGCGTATGGGTCTATACGCCACGTATAGTTGCCTATACGCAGCGTATGGTGCTATACTCTGCGTATAATCTTGCCAAGTTTGCCCCGTATGAGCCCATACGTTGCTTGTAATCGTACATGGTACAAAAGTACATTTGACACCACCTATACGTGGCGTATGGAACCATACGCCACGTATAGTGCAAAAGAATTGGGCGCATGAGCACTATACGTGGGCGCATGAGCACTATAAGTGGAGGAGCTATACGCCGCGTATGGGTCTATACGCGGCGTATAGCTTATATATATATATATATATATATATATATATAATATATATATATTATATTATTTTTTGAGTTTTAATATATATATAATTTGAATTAAAATTATTTGTCTGTCTGTCTGTCTGTATGTATGTATGTATGTATGTATGTATGTATGTATGTATGTATGTATGTATGTATGTATGTATGTATGTATGTATGTATGTATGTATGTATGTATGTATGTATGTATGTATGTATGTATGTATGTATGTGTGTATGTATGTATGTATGTATGTATGTAGTATGTATGTATGTATGTAGTATGTATGTATGTATGTATGTATGTATGTATGTATGTCTGTATGTATGTATGTCTGTATGTATGTATGTCTGTATGTATGTATGTCTGTATGTATGTATGTATGTCTGTATGTATGTAGGTATGTATGTATGTATGTATGTATGTATGTATGTATGTATGTATGTATGTATGTATGTTGTATGTATGTATGTATGTATGTATGTATGTATGTATGTATGTATGTATGTATGTATGTATGTATGTATGTATGTATGTAGTATGTATGTATGTATGTATGTATGTATGTATGTATGTATGTATGTATGTATGTATGTATGTATGTATGTATGTATGTATGTATGTATGTATGTATGTATGTATGTATGTATGTATGTATGTATGTATGTATGTATGTATGTATGTATGTAGTATGTATGTATGTATGTATGTATGTATGTATGTATGTATGTATGTATGTATGTATGTATGTATGTATGTATGTATGTATGTATGTATGTATGTATGTATGTATGTATGTCTGTATGTATGTATGTATGTATGTATGTATGTATGTATGTATGTGTGTCTGTATGTATGTCTGTATGTCTGTATGTATGTATTGTATGTATATATTTACAAAGATAAACATAACTGATAATAAACATAAAAGATAAACATAAACTGATAATATATTTACAAAGTTTTAAATTACATAACAAAATAAAAATTACAATGCAAAACTACGGGAGTCAGGGTAATCTCGAGGCGGTGGCAACGGCGGAGGATCAGTACCAGAACGCCGCGCAATCTCTACCTGAACGTGCCACTCCATCAGATCCTCAACGCGATCGAGCCGTCGACTCTGCTGCCGTAAGCTCCTAGACATATCCTGCAACAATGTCTCCACACGTGCAGGTAGCCTCACATCTCTATAAATATGTCGCGGGAACAGAGGCTAAGGAGGCGGCTGATGTGGCTGAGGAGGCGGCTGATCATGTGGCTGCTCGTCGGGTGGTGGCTGATCATGCGGCTGCCCGTGCTGCTGCAGTGGATCGGCAATGCCGAGCTGCTGAACTGGTGCCGGCTGCCAGATCTCCCCGAGTCGAAGAGAGAATCGTATGCCAACCGGAAACTGGCATATAATACGCATGCCGAATAGCGTGCGACGATCTAATCTCACCGGCTCGATCGGCGGAGACACGTCACCAAGATGCCGAGGAAGATAACCTAAGATCGGGCAATCAACGTGATGTACGCGCCGCCGTACACCGCTCCTCGCTCCTGGCGATGATAATACGACGCAAAATACTCCGCCAAACATCTCGCCAGGTTACACCTGGTCCCCGTAATCAAACAGTATAAGTAAAATAAGTCGGGAATGGTACACCACTCCCGACTCTTGCCACGTCCCGTGATGGACGTGGCGATCATGCGATGCAGATAATGGATGAGAGGATCTCGAATGCCGGTGACCCTGCCCTTAGTCCTCTGAAACGGACCTCCGGCAATCTGAGGCCACCACTCTCTCAATATACCCTCCTCCATCTCAGTAATACCCTCGGTGAACAGAGGGGTAACAGTCTCCGGCTCATAATAAAGCCCCGAGACAACTGCAAACTGCTCAATGGACATCTGATGTGCATGTCCACAAAGCGTAAAAGAAATCTCCGAGCGCTCATCGTCCTCCTCCATCTCATCTGGACGAATATAGGTAAATGTGGATAAAAACTCCACTACCAGCTCACGGTGGGACGGTAAGAACGCGATCTCAAAAAGACGTCTCCACGGCTATCGTCTCCGATAATAGCAGCAAGACGATCGCGCTCTCCTAACTCAGCCATAACCTCCCAATCTACGGCCTTTTGATGACCGATCTTCATACGAATAAATTTGAGCACTTAGCGTGCTCAATGGAACCGACCTCAAACTGCAGCCAAGGATGCTCAGCAATATGGTCAACAACGTCAGCCTCAATCTCAGAATCGGAAGACATATCTGCACAGGAAAACAAATAGGTCAAAAACAACGTATACGTATATATATATATACACCTATACATATATATATGTATACGTATATGTATATGTATATGTATACGTATATGCATACGTATATGCATACGTATATGTATACGTATATGCATACGTATATGCATACGTATATGCCTACGCATATGCATACGCATATGCATACGCATATGCATACGCATATGCATACGCATATGCATACGCATATGCATACGCATATGCATACGCATATGCATACGCATATGCATACGCATATGCTTACGCATATGCATACGCATATGCATACGCATATGCATACGCATATGCATACGCATATGCATACGCATATGCATACGCATATGCCTACGCATATGCATACGCATATGCATACGCATATGCCTACGCATATGCATACGCATATGCCTACGCATATGCCTACGCATATGCCTACGCATATGCCTACGCATATGCATACGCATATGCATACGCCTATGCATACGCATATGCATACGCATATGCATACGCATATGCATACGCATATGCATACGCATATGCCTACGCATATGCATACGCATATGCATACGCATATGCATACGCATATGCATACGCATATGCATACGCATATGCATACGCATATGCATACGCATATGCATACGCATATGCATACGCATATGCATACGCATATGCATACGCATATGCATACGCATATGCATACGCATATGCATACGCATATGCATACGCATATGCATACGCATATGCATACGCATATGCATACGCATATGCATACGCATATGCATACGCATATGCATACGCATATGCATACGCATATGCATACGCATATGCATACGCATATGCATACGCATATGCATACGCATATGCATACGCATATGCATACGCATATGCATACGCATATGCATACGCATATGCATACGCATATGCATACGCATATGCATACATACGTAGGGTATACGTATGGGTATACGTATGGGTATACGTATGGGTATACGTATGGGTATACGTATGGGTATACGTATGGGTATACGTATGGGTATACGTATGGGTATAGTATGGGTATACGTATGGGTATACGTATGGGTATACGTATGGGTATACGTATGGGTATACGTATGGGATACGTATGGGTATACGTATGGGTATACGTATGGGTATACGTATGGGTATACGTATGGGTATCGTATGGGTATACGTATGGGTATACGTATGGGTATACGTATGGGTATACGTATGGGTATACGTATGGGTATACGTATGGGTATACGTATGGGTATACGTATGGGTATACGTATGGGTATACGTATGGGTATACGTATGGGTATACGTATGGGTATACGTATGGGTATACGTATGGGTATACGTATGGGTATACGTATGGGTATACGTATGGGTATACGTATGGGTATACGTATGGGTATACGTATGGGTATACGTATGGGTATACGTATGGGTATACGTATAGGTATACGTATAGGTATACGTATGGGTATACGTATGGGTATACGTATAGGTATACGTATAGGTATACGTATATGGTATACGTATATGTATACGTATATGTATACGTATATGTATACGTATACATGTTATCCGTATATGTATCATATACATGTTATACATATGTACATATACATGTATATGTATGTATACATATGTATACATATGTATATGTATATGTATACATATACAATATGTATATGTATATGTATATGTATATGTATATGTATATGTAATATATATGTATATGTATATGTATATTATATGTATATGTATATGTATATGTATATGTATATGTATATGTATATGTATATGTATATGTATATGTATATATATGTATATGTATATGTATATGTATATGTATGTATATGTATATGCGTATATACATATATATGTATTTTTCTATATATTTACCCTATACACCGCGTATAGGGCTGTACGCCGCGTATAGGGTAGCAGCGTATGGGTCACAGGGCCACGTATAGGTCAAATCCGACCCTATACGCCGCGTATAGGACTATACGCGGCGTATAGGGGACCCACGTATGGGCCACAAGTCACGTATTGCAACACCCTATACGCCGCGTATATATCTATACGCCGCGCATAGAATACCCTCCTATGAGTCTTCGTCCCAACCATAGAACTATACGCTGCGTATAGCCCTATACGCGGGGCTGTACAAGCGTATAGTTCTATATACCAGTTTTTAAATCACGCATTATAGGGCATAAAACACTACTTTAACGTTTAAATCAATGAACGATTAACATAATAATGATGTATGAACAATAACACGTACCTGGATGTAGAAAAATCGAAGATCAATACGTGTAGTATAGTGCTATACGAGAGGGTTTTTTTTTTAAGTGTGTGTAAAAGTGAGAAATTTTGAAAGATATAGCGTACCGAGGATCTATACGCCGCGTATGGGTCCATACGCGGCGTATACCTTATATTATTTTTTAAATCGACACCGACCTATACGTGGCGTATGGGCCTATACGCCCGTATAGGTAGACTGATGTGACGTCGGTTGTCAGTCATTAATGTCGCATTAATGGTCGTCCCCTATACGCCGGGCATGGGCCGCGTATGGACCCATACGCGACGTATAGGGGGGTGTCGATTTAAACTTTGGGTGTCTATTTATTAGCACCCTTTTTTTATTTTGTGGGAAAGATAGAGATTAACTGATACAATATTAAATGCATGTGGCGTAAACACAAGATCTGGGATCACGATTCTGACCGACAGATGCCTCCTTAGTATTGGATCAGATAACAAGTTGATAATGCATCAATTGGTACAAGAGATAGGAAAAGACTTAGTACGCCAAGAATCACCTAAGAAAGCATGGAAGCGAAGTCGATTATGGTGTCACGAGGAGTCGTTTAAAGTGCTGAAGCAAAAAGAGGCATGTAACTTTTTTGTAGTTATGCATGAGCTTGGTATTTTTATTATCTATATTTAACTTGTATAATTTGTGTGCATTTCTTTAATTCATAGGGTAAAGGAGATCTTCTAGGTTTTGCCCTTGACACGAGAATGCTTGACAAAAAGAAGTTATTTGAGCTGGAAACTGAGTCATTAAGTAAGATGGATAATCTAATGCTACTGCAACTCAATTATGTGCAACTAAACGGGTGTTTCAAGAATTTACAGAAGAATTAAGATGGTTGTGTATGCATGGGTTCCATTTAAAGTTTATACCTGTAGACTTGTATATGAAGAATCTAGTTGCTCTTGACATTTCCTATAGCAATATTGAGTATTTTTGACATGTCTTGTAGTAACCCACAACCATCTGCAAAAAGACAAAAGGGTAAGATTTTGATTCAGAGAAGGTAGATTTTATTTATTTATGTATTGAATACATTTTCAGAAAGTAGTACTGTGACCTAAAGTCACACTCGAGTCAATGCACAGAACCAAACATAAATAATTGTTTAGTTTTCCAGAAGGGTCCTAATGGAGACACCGCATGGGTTTTTGGGGGTGAGTCGGTTCAAACGGTCACGGTTAGGTCTTGCGGTCACATTTTGGCACCTAACCGTGACCGCATGGGCTTGCTGTCACGGTTTGGGGTGTTTGTTCCCGTGACCGCATGGTCTTGCTGTCACGGTTCGAGGTGGTAGTCCCCGTGACCTCCTGACAACAAAACGACAAAATGACAAAATGAGCTGGTTAAAGTTGAAAAGCGGTCACCAAACCGTCACGTAGAGGCCAAACCATGACCTAGGGTACACGGTCTCAGTTTAAGGTATGACGTAGACGTGATTTTGACAAAAGGCCGGGATTCCCGGCACGAACCGTCACGTGGAGGCCAAACCGTGACGGTTTGTGCCCCAGAATTTCACCTTATATACACTTCACCTTCGAACAATCGGCATATCCATTTCCAAACTAAAAATTCGCAATTTCATAATCCACACTCGAGATTTTTCAGCCTTCGTCATTCCAAAAACGCGTTAATTCGAAAACAATGTCGGGTTCGGGAGATCATTATCAAAAGCCGAAGCTTCCAGATTTGAATGTCATGACCTCGGTGATTCTGCTTTTGGGCTCGCAATCTCAAGCTTTTTCTCTTGACTTACCCCGATATCGACGCTGGTAAACTCTCTGAACTCCGTGCGCGCAATGTTAGTGGTGAAAAACTCGCTCGGGTTGCAGTTCGCCTCGGGCTTTACAAGTACATCCGTCACAACAAAGCTGATGTTCTTAGTGATAAGGTATTATATTATCAAGTCTACTGATATTCATGCCAATATACATTCTGTGTTGCTATTAATTTGGGGTTTTTTGGGTGTTGAGGAGTGCATACTATTTGAATTGAGTTTACTATTAGCCTATTAGGCGTACCGATTATACGTCATGCATTGCTATTGAATTTGGGGATGGTGTTTGATTTTGTTAGGTTTGGGAGTTTCTTATTGCGGTTGAGAAGAAGAAGGGATAGTTGTGCACGGTGGAAGAAGGAAAACGACCCTGCATAACCAGTTTTCCAAGAATCTGCGCTGCGTTTTGTCTCCACAAAGATTAAAGTCAACGCGTTCTGAATCAAGATTAAAGATAACAGATTACAAAGACTAATTAAGAAGATTAAAAAAAAAGATGAACTGAATCGTACGTTTGTTAATTATTAAAACCATAAATAGTGTTTGTTAATTATTTTAAAAGTATATAAACCTGAGGATAAATCGGTGCACCACCATATGCAACAGCAACTTTCACACCAGTTTCATAGCAGAATTTCTTAGCTTCTTCAAATATCTAACGAAATAATACAGATCATAAGAACAATAGTTATATTATATTCACGAAAAGATAGAATGATGTGACGGTGAAACTAGTAATCGATAATCAATCATCATTTGTACAGCTAATGGGGACACCGTATGGGTTTTGGGGGTGGGCCGATTCAACTGTATTGTGCATCTTATTTTTCATTTGGCAGCCAGACAATTGGAAGGGGATTACCCGATGCCAGTGTGAGCTATCATTGGCCGAGATATGCATATCAAGAAGCACTAGAATGACAAAATATGTATGAGGGTCGTTTAAATAATTACGTTAGAATAATGGATCGTCATAGAGGCACCAAGTCTCCTGTAAGATATCATTATCCGATACTTCATCATATTAATGAATATCCCTTATTTGATGATGATGATGATGATGATGATGATGATGATGATGATGATGATGATGATGATGATGATGATGATGATGATGATATGATGATGATGATGATGATGATGATGATGATGATGATGAGATGATGATGATGATGATGATGATGAGATGATGATGATGATGATGATGATGATGATGATGATGATGATGATGATGATGATGATGATGATGATGATGATGATGATGATGATGATGATGATGATGATGATGATGATGATGATGATGATGATGATGATGATAAACTAATAATAATAATAATAGTAATATTAATAATATTAGTAGTAATAATAATATAATAATAATAATAATAATAATAGTAATATAAAATAATAATAATAATAATAATAATAATAATAATATTAATAATAATAATAATAATATTAATAATAATAATAATAATAATAGTAATAATAATAATAATAATAATAATAATAATATATAATAATATATAATAATAATAATATAAACAGCTGAAGGATTGCTCATCAGTAGTTGTGTAAACAAAGTGTCACGGTTTGACCAATACGTGAGTTAGGGTTTCTCAACCGTCACGGTTAGGGCTAACCGTGACCTTTTGGGGTATTGCTCATATCCATTCAGCCGTAAGGGAGCAGTTTCCCCACAGCGTCTGTGTTGTTCAAGACATATACAATCTGACGTCAAAGTTTAGGGCTGAGGGGAGAGAAGGCATCACACCAATGCAGGAACTTGAAAACCTGCTACAATCTAAAGAGTTCGTGTATGAAACACGAACGAATACAACTACTAAGGCGATGGAAGATGTTTTCTTTTGTCATCCTACTTCGTATAAAATGTGGCGCGCATTCCCGCACGTGATGTTGATAGACACGACGTACAAGACCAACATGTACAACATTCCGTTTGTTCAGGTTATTGGCGTTACGTCGACGTCGAAGTTGTTTTGTATCGCGCATGCATTATATCGAGGGAACGGCAAGACAACTTCACATGGGTACTGGAGCAGATCAGAGATATGCTCGATGGTGTGTGGAGCCCCGCGTTATTGTCACAGACAGGGACCTGGCCTGATGAGTGCATGTGACACAGTGTTCCCGAGTGCTACTAAAAACCTATGCAGGTGGCACGTTCGGGAGAATATCAAAAGACGGTGGAATATCCTTTTCAAAACCAACATGTGGAAGGATTTTTCATACTGGTGGAAGACCTTGGTCGTTCTCCCACAGAGGCAATGTACGATTACAATTGCAGGAAGATGGAAGAAAAGTTAAATGAAGATGGTAAAAGTGGTAAGAATTTTATATTTATTTTACTCTAACAATTTATTTGTCATTTTCTAAACTTTGTTATTTCTTTCAGAGGTATGGAATATATTTGGAATAATTGGTTGATGACGTACAAAGAGAAAATTGTTACTTGTTGGATGTACGACCGCCTTAACTTTGGTGAATTTACAACTAATCGGGTTGAGGGCCAACATGCCAACTTCAAGAGTTACCTCACAGGTACCAACAATATGTTGCACAACTTGTCGGATATGTTTGTGACCTCGTGTGCGGCCAGGAGATTGAAATTTGTAGAACATTCGAGGTGTCCCGTGTGAAAATTAAAAAAGGACCATCGACTGTCATTGTTCTCAAAGTTGCATTATAAAGTATCAACTTTTTGCCTTAGCCTCCTTGAATCAGAGTTGACGAAAATGGAAATGATTCAGGAGTCTGGGGGTTCATGTGGACACCAGTTGTTCACGTCCATGGGCTTGCCATGTGCTTGTCGTTTGGAGATACACGTCCGAGAGGTTATATTTTTCTTAATACATTTTTTACTGTTGTCACACGATTGTAATTTTTCACTAATAATTTAACCTTTAAATCCAGTCACAAGTATTCCCCTTGATGCGGTAGATCCACACTGGAGGAAGCTTGATTTCGAGCCCGCGTATGTGGCACCGCCTGAACCCGACTACGATGTGAAATTTGATGACTTGAAACAAAAGGTTATGTCGTTCCCAATCCTCAAGTAAAGAAAAATTGTTTAACAAAGTATTGACTCTCTTGTTTAAGAGTAAGTCTCAAACTTAAAGAACCTGAGTGCGTCATGACCGACGTGGTCGTCCAAATATAAGGAGCAACAAAGAAGAGCGGACTCCAATACATCACAGTATGAGGTGCTAGACACGGCTCCTATACTTCCTCGCAACAAACTATGCCTGACCGGCGAGGCATAGCTCATATACCCCTCTGTTTAAAATGCCCAATGACCATTCTAATAAGGCAAAGGCTGCTTCAAATGTACCGATTACGGGAGCTGCCCTAGGGTTCCTTTAATATTGAAACCAAAGACGTGATAAAAGTTATGAGGTTTAAGGATCAGCTGCCCCAATGGATTCAACGGTACGTTTCGACTATAAAAGATGGCGGCGGCTAATGGGACTGTGGTTTTCGGGCGATCGCGTTGGCTTTAGGGAGAAAGCAAAATGAATGGGAATGGGTTAGGCATCAAACGTTGTCGGAGAGGACAGAAACATGAGGTATTGGCGGAGCAATTTGAACGTGAGATGCCTGGCTATTATGATTCTGTTCGTAATAACTTAAATTGGTTTGGCACGA